>CM032628.1:17116412-17589919 GCA_019097785.1 Fraxinus excelsior
AAGAGACAATAGCGTCATAATTCAACGTCTTTAATTCAAATTCTTCTAGTGTCAAAGATGTTCGGTTGCTGCCAATAGCTCGACAACTGGATACTCGAAGGTAAAATACTTGATAATATATATAGCCCTTGTTTAAGCCCTATTTTAATGGAAAGTTGAGAAAAAATGAGTTTTGTAATATTGATTTTTGGAGAATATGTGCTTTAAAAATAAGTAAATGTTTTCAATTTTTGTGTAATATTATTTTATGTGTGAATGTGTGGTTGAAATGAGTTTTGAAATGGGGGGCCAAACATGGACATAATGATCAACTGTTACATTCAAAAACTTCATCTTATAACTCTTTTTCTTATCCTTGATGAACTCTATTTAGTAAAATTAAAAACCCCTAATCGGGGCACATCCCAACTGGCAAAGGAAGGAGTTCTTAGTTACTGACAGTTTAGAGGTCACGGGTTCGATTCGTGAAGCTCTTGGAAGGCAGACTCTCTCGTGGAAGACATGATTTATCTTGAAAGACACGAGTTCTTCTAGAAAGCAAGTTACAACATATGTTAACTCGCTCGATACTTTGACAAATCAGTGGGGGTGGGATCTTGGACCCAGCCAGTTTGGAGCACATTCCGTAGTTTATCGGTCTGTATTTTGAGGGGTCAAGGCGTAAACTTCAGGATTAATCGTCAAAGGTGGACACCCGAGTATCAGAAAAAAATAAAAAAAAATACCTAAATTCTAGTCCAAAAGATGGTGTACAAAATGTGTTAACAATGGTAAAAGGAGGGGGACAATAAAGGCAAAAGAAATTCCAAAATTGTAGGCTAGTAAAAGAAGAATCCAGTAACATGCACTTGCCGCCTCATAGTTTGAATTCTAGCAAATAAGATAATTCAAGAAATTGATCTTAAAGCTAAAGGGGAAAAAAAAAGGCAAGAATAAGAAGCAAAGAATAACATAGGGCAAAAAAGTAAAAAAGGGTATTGCAGCAAATGGGCTGCGCATTGATTACATGTAATGTAACCCACTTTTTGAATAAGAAAATTTCCGACTCTGTAACCTGACACCATCAGACCACCTTTGGTGAACTCTTTAAACTGGTTGGTCAAGTGATGGCAACAGCATTTGGATTTTGGAACTTCGAGATTTTAATTTCATTCTCATTTTCAACCGCACATTATTCAATAAAATAATATTTTTTATCACATTAATAACTTTTCATTCTTTTTCAACCACATATTCAACATCACGTCACTCAAAAAAATACATGCTTTCCATTTAAACGTGTATCAAATAGGGGCTGTCTTTTTTTTGGCCTTATTTTTAACTCCGAGGAAAGATTTGAACGGAACTATTAATTAGAGTAAAACTCATATAGTCGACTTTAAATTTACCAACTTAAGCCCTTGTTTGACATCCATTTTAGAGAAAAATTTGATTTGAAATAGTGATTGATGGAAGAATATGTGGTTAAAAAGTAAAGAGAATTTATGTGTTTATGTGTAATATTATTTTATTAATAAAATGTGATTGAAATGAAAAAAGAGAATGAGAATGAGAAAAAAAAAAAAGAACGTCAAACCAGGGCTAAATGTATTTTGTGGTTTTTTAAAAGAAGGGTTATTTGGTGGTTTATAGAATCAGTTGTTGGTCCCAACATCCTTAAAAGTTTTCAGTTGTGTGAATAGTGACTGTAACTAAAAGATGCCCAAGCTACCAGACCCTTCCATCCAGCCTCCCACCTCTATTTATATTCCCAACCCTCTTCCTCATTTTCCTCATTCGACTTCACATTTCTTCTCTAGACCTTTTTTTGAAAGCCAAACTCGATGTAATTTTAACTCTCGTTCTTCTATTTTGTTGTGCTTATATTTAACATGGACTGAAAGCAGTTCAGTATCTTGGATTGTACTAAGAAAATGTTAAAAAAAAAACCCTTTTTTTCTTTTTGCAGGAAAATGGCTGTTTTTGGTCTTCTCTTGGTTGGATTACTTTCAGTGCTGTCATCAGTTCATGGTTCTGGCGGAGGATGGATCAATGCTCATGCCACCTTCTATGGTGGAAGTGATGCCTCTGGAACAATGGGTATGCACTTTTTTTTTATCGTCCTAAGGGTATATTGGGTATTTCATATGCCTATGAATTAAAATCTAAATTTTAGTTTAAGTCAAATTATTAATTTTAATCAAATTTTTTAATCACACGTTTCATTATCTTTTATCAAAATATGTTAAAATTTTAATTTTAATTTAAGTGAAAATCAAGGATTAATGTATTAACCATGTCTCTTGGCAAAATTTTTGCAGGTGGGGCTTGTGGCTATGGAAATTTGTACAGCCAGGGTTACGGTACAAACACTGCAGCCTTAAGCACAGCTCTGTTCAACAGTGGGTTGAGCTGTGGATCTTGTTTTGAGATTAAGTGCGTTAATGATGGGCAATGGTGCCTGCCTGGTTCCATTCTGGTCACAGCCACCAATTTCTGTCCACCGAATAATGCTCTCCCAAACAATGCAGGAGGGTGGTGCAACCCTCCACAGCACCACTTTGACCTCTCTCAGCCTGTTTTTCAACACATTGCACAATATAGAGCTGGAATTGTCCCGGTTGCTTACAGAAGGTATGATTAATTACTGTCTTTTTAGCATTAAATTTCATCTTAATTAGGTGAAGTTGTCTGATATGGTATAAGACGTCGTGAATTCAAGTCTTGTCATTATTCGTTGTGACGTTTGCGTGTTATTTTTACTGCTGCACCCACATGCTAAAGTTTGTCTGAACATTGATTCTTGTGGTCCTTGGTTCATAAATGAATATTTACTGATAGGAGTATTCATTTTGGCACAATATTTGATGGCAACTGTTTTGGTGCTAACCACATTTGAAGTATGTTACTAATTGTTACTTTAATTTGTAGGGTACCCTGCAGAAGAAGGGGAGGCATAAGGTTCACCATTAATGGCCACTCCTACTTCAACCTAGTACTCATAACCAATGTTGGTGGAGCCGGTGATGTGCATTCAGTGTCGATAAAGGGGTCGAGAACCGGTTGGCAGCCTATGTCGAGAAATTGGGGCCAAAACTGGCAGAGTAACAGCTATCTCAACGGCCAAAGCCTCTCGTTTAAGGTCACCACCAGCGATGGCCGCACTGTGATTTCTAACAATGTTGCTCCGGCAAGCTGGTCTTTTGGACAGACCTTCGCCGGCAGCCAATTCGGGTGAAGGGCCTTAGCCACTGCAGTTAATGATGTTTTGATAGTAGTCTTATAATTTCTTATGTTTGGTGGAATTTACCTTGTCATAAAGTCGGTGTTTAGAGTCTAGAGGAGGTCTAGTTTTAATATGGCCTCCCTTTCATTGTGGGTTTTTTTATGGGGGTTCTTTGTGTTGCTGAGGCTAGTATTTTGGCTATTTTTGTCAAACTCTCACGGCAAAAAATTGGCAGAGGTGGACTAATTACCACCCGCCTTTTAATTAAGGATTAGCAGTAGAATTTATCCTAAATAGGATCTTTTCTTTAGTAATTGTGTTGGATATCCTGCCTGGAGGTGTCCTTACTATGGTTGGATTTGTACTAAGATATCAAGATCTAAATTCAATTTGCCTCGTATAATTGAAGGGGTTTCCTATTATTAAATTTGAATGAAGCCATTTTTATTTTTATTTTTTTCTTTAGTAGAAGTTATAAAATATAAATAAAATTCATAAATTACTTAACTCAAAAGTGTATATAGCTCATATTTGGTAGGGATTAAAACATACATTTTAACTAATTTTACTTTCTAACTCGGGGTTGTTTACACTCTCTGTTTTAGTAATTTCTACTGAACATATATATTTGTAGTATAAATATTCATCAATCGAGTCCCATCAGGGTCACTGAGGTGAAAAACGGCTGTAAACTTCAGGGTCCCGTGGAATTAGTCGAGGTGCGCACAAGCTGGCCCGAACATCCACGGTTAAAAAAATAAATAAAATTCATCAATCATGCTATAAGTACATAATTTTTTACCTAATTGTTTAGCTAATTGACAAGTGGCGGCCTCCTATTGGGGGCAAAAATAATTCAATATTCATAGAGCCAAACTTGACATTAATTTAGGTGTGTCACTAACCCTCTATTTGATGATTCATTATTTGAAAAAAAAAAAAAATTGATATTTAGAATAGTGATCTTTTCGAAAATTTAAAAAGTATGGAAAAATTTTGAGTTTACGTCCAAAATATTTTATTACGTGAATGTTTAGTTGAAAATGGTTACGAAAATTAAAGACTTTTGTTTTAAAAGAAATCGAACTATGGCCAATAAAATGTCTAATTAAATTGGTCGCAATTTCATCTTTAATTAAACATTACTTAAGACATATGTAGCACCAATAATATTGATTAAACATTATTCTAAATTTAGATCTGTTACATACTTGTGTAGTTGGAGAATTTTTCAAGGATCCTTTGCTTCTGTTCATTTTTTTATTTATTTACAAAATTACAAATATTTTCATAAATTAAAATTAAACATTAATTTCAATCACAATATCACAAATGTAGTTTTCTAAAAGTAAAAAGAAAAAAATAGGATAGAAGTAGTGCAGTGCAGGCGGGAAAGACAAGCACATGCTGTGACTCTGATGGTCAGCAGTCAAACCTGAGCCAATTTCCCGCTGACTACTTTTTCCTTGGGCATCGAGCCCCGTGACGCCGAAGAACATCACATTCAAAACCTCGCTTCATTCGAGTACTTTATGAAGTTTTATATGATTCAAAAATAGATATTGCTCTCGTTTGATCTACATTATTATTTCACTAAAATAAAAAAAATATGATCGTTTTTAATCATATCAACATTTAAATTTAAATTTTTTATTTTTTGTATGGATCTCAATAACGGTTATATTTTTCATTCTCATTCTTCAATAATTTGGCTCAAAGGGCCATTATTAAAATTTGTAAAATTTGTCATTGAAAATAAGAATTAAACAAAGGTCAAGTACAAATATAAAGTAATTATTTAAAAATTATTTTTCTTATACTTATTTTTAATCATATTTCTTCAAAATAAATTATTTTTCACTTTTTTCATTTTTTTCTCTACTTTTTAGTTACACATGATTTTTTTTTTAAAAAAAAATTCCAAATATTAACTCCAATGTCTTTTTCTTCTAAGAATGATTCTGAATTCAAATTTGTAAAATTTTTCTCTTATTTTGTTTATTTATGTTTATTAAGTACTTGGCAAGTAATAGACTCAACTTTTTTTCTCACCATCAATGAATGCTTAACTACAAGATGATCCTAACTAATTATGCAAACCAGGCTAATAAAAAGCTAACAAACAGAAAGGCTAACAGAATAAAATATCTATACAACTAACATAATAAAATATCTATACAAATAACTAACTATACATTATACTGTAATATTCCCTCAAGATATCTATACAAATAAATAACTATACATTGTGAGAGTCCCTTTTGTATAGCCGGGTGGTCTTTTCATGTTAACTTCTTCATGTAGGAAAGATTACATCAAATTGTTTCAAGGACAATGCTATATGTACACCCTATTTTTTACCTACCTACACTCACAATAGGGTGTGAAGACCACACATTTGAGAGTTTTTTATTTACGTGGGCCTCGCGCGCATTTGAGAGAGTGTAACATTTTTGGTACAAATAGAATTATCATTATTTCAAATACCAACCTTTAACTATAGCTGTAACTAATAAGCATCTAACTATGACCAATTTCGTTACCGGAGAAAATGTCTCATTGTAATCTATCATTTCCCTCCATGTATATCCTTTAGCCACAAATCTAGCATTGTGCCTTTCAATGCTACCATCAGAGTGGTACTTCAATTTATAAACCCATTTGCACCCGATTGCTACCTTTCCTAGTTGAAGATCAATGAGAATCCAAGTCTTATTGAACTCGAGAGCTTTTATCCCTAAGTTCATAACTTTACACTAATTAGGATTGTTCACAGCTTCACGATAAGTGTTAGGTTCTAAAAAATGCGTAGTTCGACCCTAACAACACCTAGAGGGGGTGAATATGTGTAAAATGCGAAATTAAAATTATTAACGAATTAAACAGCAACAAGTCACTTTTTAATTCTTTTCTAGATGATTATTCATACAAGTCAGTTTAGTTTAGTCATATATTTGAATACCACAGTTTGTATGATCAATCAATATAATGAAAGTAGTAAATCAACACCAGGATGATCACGGAAAAATTCAATTGGGAAAAACTACGGGCACTTTGCTAGTCAATTCACTATAAACGAATTTAACAACTTACAGTCTACTAGACTAGACGATCCGTACTATCTGATCTCCCAACTGCATTCCTTACAGCTCTCCATAAATCTCGTGCTTCACTGCACCAATCCTTAGTTGATGTTGCCAAAGCTCTTTGTGGAATCTGCTACCCTGCAGCACTCCAAACTTTGTAAATTCATTTATCTCCCGTGAATCACGAAGGACAACCCGTTCTTCACAAATAGGAACTCCTGTCAACTTCCCTTGATCTTCAGAACTCTGATTGGATGTAGATGAAGTAGTGGTTTGGTATTTGGATTATTGGGCTGCTGTTTTTCTCACAAAAACTCTCATGGAGATGAAGGTTGAAAGAATATAATATGAAGGAATCACTATGTAGTCTTTTTCTCTCAATGTTCAACCTTAAGAATCTCATACATAAGAGTTTTAGTATTTATAGGTAGGATACAAAATAGGTGGGCCGGGGAAAAAAACCTTGAAATCGTGAAATAAAAATTTCCCGTATAACCATGTCGTTCGAGCAAGAGCTCAGCGACGTTCGAACGACAGCCTGTCGCTCGAGCGAAGGCCTGGCGACGGTCCGTGATGATGTTTCTGCTTTTGTAGCTTGAGCCAAACATTGAGGACAGTCTATCGAAAATTCGCGTTGTTTTCCTTCTTTTCCCATTCTCGAAACCCTAGACTCAAATACCTACTTTTTTATTAATTGCACATTACTCCTTGAACTTTTACAATGTATCAATTTCAATTTTTCTGTTCACAGAATCGCCAATTACAAATTATCTAGAACCTAACAAGTTCAAAATGTGTGCAAATGGATGACGAGAAATCTTTGAAATGAGGTGCTAATTTATGATAAGAAAGAGTATTTGAGATGGGAAAACATTACTTGCAACATGAGGATTTGTCTTAAGAGAGGACTGGAAATGTTAAGATGAGGTGGCATGTTGGCTGTGGTTCTATTGCAAGAACTGAGGTGTTCTTTTGATTTTAGTAGACTCGCGGAGGACATGAGGTATATTAGATGATGGTAGAGGAAGAGAGTCAATATGCGTAGAGGTGGATGGTATGGTATAGTCAAGTGAGTGTGTAGCAAGTAGGTAGGATGAATGATCTGGTAATGTGTTTAACTCTTAAAGATGTATTTTAAGAAAATGCACTTGCGTCCTCTAGAGTCAAATTTTTTTCTTCCGTATTCTAAGATGGATGCAAAGCAAATACACCCAAAAATCATAAGATGTGAATAGATTGGTTAGGTCTGAAATAAAACATCAAAAGGTGTTTTATTTTGTAAAAGAGGGGAGAGAATTCTATTTATTAAGTAAGTGGTTGTAAGTATGAATCCATTCCAATAAAATGAAGACCAATTGAAATCTTAAAGCTCGAGACACATTTAGCAAATGTTGGTGTTTCCTTTCAACAATCACATTTTGTTGAGGAGTCTCAACCCAACTTTTATGGTGAATAATCCCTTTAAGAGAGTAAAAAAAAAAATTAAATTGAATTCGGGACACTTTTCAAGATTTTCACCGTGGTTTGAAAATGAGTTTCAAATAAATTGATAAAGGACTTAATGCAATGAGTTGCATCAGATTTTCTCTTTTCCATATACACCCAAGTGATCCGTGAAAAATCATCAACCACCGAGAGGAAGTATTTGGAGCCATCATAAGCCGTGACAGAACATGGATCCAAAATATCACAATGGATGAGTTCAAAGATGCTTTTAGTTTTATTAGTGCTTATAGGAAAAGGTGACCTATGCTGTTTGGCTAACGGCAAATCAAACAAATAGTACAATTTGTATTTTTGTGTTGAGAAGTAACAAAATAATAAGATATAAGTTTCAATCTAGAATTCGAAACATGACCTAAACAATATTGCCACAAATGTAGCTGAATGTCAGAATTTATTACATATGCTCCTAAGAAAGGTTGCTTACGGGTAAAAGAAAATAAAGTAGTCACTAGAGCCGCGGGAGAGACTTTTTCATGTAGGAGCCTGTACAAGCAGCGCCAAACTTCACCCTTCCCTATTGCTCTCCAAGACAAAAGGTCCTGTATGTAGCACGCATCAAACAGAAAAATTAGATAGCATTGAAGTCGTTGTGCCAATTTCTTACCAGATAGTAAATTGAAGTTAAATGTAGGAACACAAAGAACGTCTTTAAGGGGTAATGAATCAGTGACCTTAACCACACTTGTATGCGTGACAGGGACTACATCTCCATTTGGCAACTTTACCGAAAATGAGACTTATGAATTAATAGAAGTAAAGAACCTAGTGTGACAGATCATATGATCTATTGCACTAGTATCAATAATCCAAGGAATATTTGAAGATTCATGACTCTGTGTGTATGTGTGTGAAGTAGATAAACAAATAGGTATACCAGACGTTAAAGGCTGTAAATCAATTTTGGAGTGGTTAATGGTCTGAATTTGGTTGGCAGGGTGGGAAGCATCCTTGTGTTGAAGCAAAGCTAGGAGCTCTTGATATTGTCCCCTGGTCAAAGAGACTTGTTTCTCACTGTGCTCCTCCATTGTGGCTGCCTGGTTTGCAAAACTCCCTTCTCCCTTTCCCGAATTGTAAAACTTGTGATTTGTGGGATAACCATATAACTTGTAGCACCCTTTATATTGTGTCCAGTCAAGTTGCAGTGTGTACAAACAGGTGCATCGACATTACCTTTGAAAGCAGTTCTCGAGGGTGTGTCCAGGGATTTTATAGTATTTGAAATAATGTCTCTTCTTTTTTTTTTTTTTTAAATTAGAAAATGTCCTTCCATAACCAGAAACCCCAAACATCTTATTACTCCTAATATTTTTCTTAACCGTCATTGCAACATTTTCATTATTTGAGACAAGTTGTTTCTGCCTTTCTTGTTGTTGAATATATGAAAACGCCTTGTTAACTGGGAGAATGGGTTCCATCATCAAAATTTGGGCCCTTATGTTATCATAAATATCATTTAATCCCATCAAAAATTTGATTACACAGTCTTGTTGATACCTATCAGCTAACACCTTCAATGTTCCATAACTACATTCACGAATAGGCTCATAATTTGACAATTCATCCCAGATAGTTTTGAGCTTACCATAATAAATGCTCGCTGAATTGTTTGCTTGTTCCATATCAGCTAAGACTTTCTTCAGTTCATAGATTCAAGACCTATTTTGCTGAGAAAATCAATCTCTAAGTTCTGACCAGATTTCATTGGCTTCATCCATGAAAGCAACAATAGATCTGAGAGACGGAGACATGGCATTGTGAATCCATGACACCACCATGTCGTTGCATCGCTCCCAAGAGTCAAACGTCTGGTTAAGGTGGTCTAGTTTAGCTACTGCTCCATTGATAAAACCGAGCTTGTTCTTTGCTCGAAGTGCTTGTTGAAGAGCCCGTGACCAAGTTGAATAGTTGTCAACAGTCAATAGTTCTATGACCAACACAGTCTCAGGATTATCAAAACTCTCTAATAAAAAAAGGATTAGAAAGATCAGGTGCATGTGTCTTAGTAAATGTACGTGTATTCTCTGTAGCGGAGGAATTCATTTCAGTATTAGTTGCCGTAAGG
The DNA here is from genome assembly GCA_019097785.1 of Fraxinus excelsior. Classification (NCBI taxonomy): domain Eukaryota; kingdom Viridiplantae; phylum Streptophyta; class Magnoliopsida; order Lamiales; family Oleaceae; genus Fraxinus; species Fraxinus excelsior. Next base: position 17,126,272 of record CM032628.1, read on the forward strand.
CTTTGATACAATGTAAGTGATTGATGATGAAAGGAGATGATAGAAGAATGCTAAAAGAGAGGAAACAGAGAACTGCAGGAGAGTGACTGAATCTCTTCTCCTTCAATTCTCTCATCTTTAATGAATGCAGAGCTACAAATATATAGAAGATGGTCATGACTATATTATGCACACCTGGCTAATAAAAAGCTAAAAAAACAGAAAGACTAACAGAATAAAATAGAAGCACCATCTACACAGCTAACATAATAAAATATCTATACAAAAAATTAACTACACATTATACTGTAATATACTGACATGACTGTAAGTCGTTAAACTTAATGAAATTTTTATAAGGATAATGATAGTAATTTTTAAAGGGAAGTACTACAAGTACATAGAGGGCACCATAATGGTGTCCATAATGGACACATGGTGCCCCCCAACACCAATCATAATCCATTTTTAAAATTTAAGTTTATTCTAACTTATTTTTTATTATATATTTTTGTATGTAAATTCATATTTTTTTTTCTTTTTTTAACTACGCCTTCAGTCAATTACTTGATCTTCTCTCCAGATTCAGTAATGAGCTCACAAAAAATGGGCATATAACTAGCGTATGTCATGTATCAGAGAGGGAAAATGGGGTGAAAAAATTGATATTTGGGTAGCGACACGTAAATTTGGAAAATCGCGTGCGTATCTTACCTTGATGTCATATGTAAACTTTGTTCGGTCGTAATTTTTATGGGACTAATCAACGAACTAACAAAAGTTTGATATGAAACGCGGTCCAATTAGTATCAGTTCGCTACTAATTTTGAATATTTTATTTAGTTTGATTTATTTATTTTGAAATTTGTACTCTTTATTCTTAGCTTTTACAAAATGTCATTAATCGATTCTAAATATTTTTTTAGCGTCAAACTTCTTCAACCTTTCACTTAATTATCATGTTCTTTCATCCATTTTTTTTTTTATTAAAGTTCGAGCAAAATGACAAATTTTCACTCTTCTTTAAATAAAAATAAAAATCAACAAAGCAAAAAAAATGTAGGAAAATTTAGAGGGAGTCCCAAATTTTTATTTTCGAAAAATATAAATAGATTCCACCTATATTAATTGAAAGAACCACATGACATTCATAAATAACTAATAGTCGGTAAATACAAATAATTATATATTTTAGCATATTCTCTCAAACTCATGGTGCTGCTACAAGAAGCATGGAGAGTTTGCTAAACAAAAATGGAAATACGAAGGTGTCATCTCGATCTGCTATTTGTGTCTTTCTTGGTTATGGTGAAGGTAAAAAGGGATATCGTTGTTTTGATCCAACAACTCAGAAACTTTATGTGTCTCGTCATGTTGTTTTTCTCGAGCATATACCTTTCTTTTCTATTCCATCCACTACTCATAATTTGACTAGATCCGATCTTATTTGTATAGATCCATTTTCTGACGATTCTAATAGTTTGTCATCTCAGGTTCCCAGTACCTCAAATACCTCTTCTCATGTTCTTACCCCGTTATGTTTACAACCACTCGTATTGATCATTCTGTAGGTACTGACACTTTACTCTCCGGTACACTTGGAGGTCCCTCTTCTCCTACGGTCCCTCAAGCTCCGTCTGAGATTGTGGATCCACCTCTACGTCAATCCACACGTACTCGTAAGTCTACAAAGTTACCAGATTTTGCTTATTCTTGTTATTCTTCATCTTTTACTTCATTTTTAGCTTCTATTCACTGTCTCTCTGAGCCCTCTTCCTATAAAGAGGCAATTCTTGATCCTCTTTGGCAGCAAGCTATGGATGAGGAACTTTCTGCTTTGCATAAGACTGGTACTTGGGATTTGGTTTATCTACCTCCTGGTAAGAGTGTTGTGGGTTGTCGTTGGGTGTATAAGATCAAGACTAATTCTGATGGATCAATTGAGCGATACAAAGCTCGGTTGGTTGCGAAAGGGTACTCTCAACAGTATGGTATGGATTATGAGGAAACATTTGCTCCTGTTGCAAAAATGACTACTATTCGTACTCTTATTGCAGTAGCTTCCGTTCGTCAGTGGCGTATCTCTCAACTTGATGTTAAAAATGCTTTCTTGAATGGAGATCTTCAAGAAGAAGTTTATATGGCACCCCCTCCTGGTGTTTCACATGATTTTGGGTATGTTTGCAAGCTAAAGAAAGCGTTATATGGTCTCAAACAAGCACCTCGTGCTTGGTTTGAGAAATTTTCTGTTGTGATCTCTTCCCTTGGATTTACTTCTAGTAGTCATGATTCTGCTCTTTTTGTTAAGTGCACTGATGCAGGTCGTATCATTCTATCTTTATATGTTGATGACATGATTATTACTGGTGATGATATTGATGGTATTTCAGTTTTGAAAACAGAGTTAGCTAGACAGTTTGAAATGAAAGATTTGGGATCTCTACGATATTTCTTGGGTATTGAGGTAGCATGCTCACCTAGAGGTTATCTTCTTTCTCAGTCAAAATATGTTGCAGATATTCTTGAGCGGGCTAGACTTACTGATAATAAGACTGTTGATACTCCCATTAAGGTTAATGCAAAGTATTCTTCTTCTGATGGTCTACCTTTGTCGGATCCTACTTTATACCGTACTATTGTTGGGAGCTTGGTATATCTCACTATTACTCGTCCAGATATTGCATATGCTGTTCATGTTGTTAGTCAGTTCGTTGCTTCTCCTACTACAGTTCATTGGGCAGCGGTTCTTCGTATTTTGCGGTATCTTCGGGGTACAGTCTTTCAGAGTCTTTTACTTCCATCCACATCTTCCTTGGAGCTGCGTGCATACTCTGATGCTGATCATGGCAGTGATCCCACAGATCGCAAGTCTGTTACTGGTTTCTGTATTTTTTTGGGTGATTCTCTTATTTCTTGGAAGAGCAAGAAACAATCTATTGTTTCTCAATCTTCAACCGAAGCAGAATATCGTGCTATGGTATCTACTACCAAAGAGATTGTTTGGCTACGTTGGTTACTTGAAGATATGGGAGTTTTTCTTTCTCATCCTACTCCTATGTATTGCGACAACCAGAGTTCTATTCAGATTGCCCACAACTCAGTTTTTCATGAACGGACTAAGCACATTGAGATCGATTGTCACCTTACTCGTCATCATCTCAAGCATGGCACAATTACTTTGCCTTTTGTTCCTTCTTCTTTGCAGCTTGCAGATTTCTTTACTAAGGCGCATTCTATTTCTCGTTTTCGTTTTCTAGTTGGCAAACTCTCGATGCTTGTAACTGCCGCATCGTAAGTTTGAGGGGAGATGTTAAGAAATATAGTATTATTTTATTTTATTGTTTATTAAGGGTAAAACAGTCTTTTTAGTTTTCCTTATTTTAGACTATATATAATCTCTCTATATGTAGGTTTTGTATTCACTTTTCATTATGCAGATTTAATGAAATCCTAGCCTCCCTTTTTCCTTTTCTTTTCTTTCAATTGTTTAACAATATTGATGTCTCTTGAAAGCTTAATATTGTATAAAGATTGGTGTTTCTTATTTGTAAGTTATCGAAAGCATTGTAAGGGTTTTGATTACACTATATGTTAATCAATATAGTGAAAATGTCTTAATTATGACGGAGAGCTTGATAATGGAAGACGTAATTTATTGGTTTGGATCAAACCTCCACAATTATATATTTTGCATTTTCTTCCCATTTACTTATCATTATTTAGTTTATACTTATTATTTGATTGATATATTTGTTTTTAACTTACTTTATATAATTAAATGACAGTTCACTCGATCCACCCCCTGTGCTTCCGCCCCATTCATGTCTCTGGTGAGATTAAGCAATCAAATTCTCATTTGTAAATTCAGTTTCATTCCCATTGTCATAAACTATCGACAAAATTCTTTCTATAACAACGAGATCACGATAAGGAACAACTATCTCAAAAATAACCACATCATTCTTATAAGCTATCTCTATTGTGTCTCAAAAATCATTGGTATCATGATCCACTCCATCTGAATTTTCGTGTCATCTTTTGCGACATTCTTCCTCTCTAAAATCACGCAAAAAGGAGTAGTGTGCATTTTTTCCAATTTAAATAGATAATTCACTTTTGTATCAGAAGCAATTTTCATAGGTGGAATCAGAATGGATGAATGCTCGTTAAATTGAAATCTCAGTTCCATGTCGTACTGAGAAGAATCGGTTTTTAGCTTTTTTTTTTTAAAAAAATCATGGTACATTTCTACATATAATGTACTCGATGTTACAGAAATTAGAATATCGTCAGGTATATCACTCGTCCATTTCCATACACATCGATTTTTTTCATCCAATTCGAAAATCACCAAAGTAACAAACTAAGATTACAATCATATCTGCATGACGAAACAAAATTTTAATTATACGAAAAAAATAGTCGAAAAATCGGCTCAACCACTGGACAACATAATTTAAAAAAAAAAGCATCAACAGTCGGTCATTAACAACCGGTTGTTTTGGTTGTTAAAGTCCAGCTGTTTTGGCTTTTAACAGTCAGTTGCCTAAGGTTGTTAACAGCATGCGGTTAAGATTGGCCGAAATCATTGTCATAAACATGCATAAGAAAAAAAATTTCTTATTTATACTTAAAAAATTATAGATCTGTTAAAAAAAATTAACTACATGTTAATCTATGTCGAAATAAAATTTATCGATTAAAAAACGTATACTAATTTAACGAAAACGAAATTAAACATGCATAAATATACTTATTGATTCGAAATGATAAATATAAAAATAATTTCTTGTTCAGCGATTGATCAATTTCTAAGATTTTGATGTTGAAGCAAATGAAAAATAAGAGAGTTTTTATCTATGTTTAAATAAACAGATAAGAAAAGCTAGTTTTTTTTTGAAATTTTAAGTGAGAAAGTGTTTGATTCTTACTTGTTAATTAAAATGGTAATTTGTCTTTTAAATAAAACAAATATTTTTTAATTGTATTATTTACTTAAGGATCTCTTTGTTTTTTACCATTCAAATAAACATTGTGAAAATATGTAATTATTAAGCACTTATTTGATATACATTAAAATTTTCATTTTCATTTTTCTACTCATTTTCAACCATACATTCTTCAATAAAATAATATTTTTCATCACATCAATAATTTTTCCTTCTTTTTCAATCACACATTATCCATCAATCTATTATTTCAAAATACATTCTTTCAAAATAACGTGGTCCAAACACACCCTAAAAAATTAAAATTAAAATTAGGATGTTGACCAATCCAAATTTAAAAAGTACCCAGCAAAACTAATGTCTAGACAGCATAGAATTTTTATGCTAATGGAACTGGGAGGAAGCTTCAGAAAATGTAGTCACGTACTCCCTCACCTCACTGGCTATCACAGTCCTCATGGCATCCCAAAACCCCACCGGAAAACTCTCCGGTTGCCTCTCCGGCATCCCCGGTGGCGCCAATGTTAATGCTGTTATAGGATCATTACAATCATCAAAACCACTGCTCATTTGACCCACCCTAGCGTTACAAATAATCTCATTACGTTTTCTATTATTAGATCCAGATGCAATATCTTTTGCACCTTCCACGGAATATTTTCTTTTTAATGTTGAATTCCAATGGTTTTTCACAGCATTGTCTGTTCGACCCGGCAGCAACCGAGCTATGGTAGCCCATTTGTTGCCGTACTTTGAATGAGCAGCCAAAATGCTCTCATCTTCTGCCGCTGTAAAGGGGCGGTGCTCAACATTTGGGCTGAGCTGGTTGCACCACCGGAGTCGACACGACTTCCCTGATCGCCCCTTCATGTATTTGCTTATCAAGGACCAATTTCGAGCCCCATATTGGTCCACCAGTCGGGTCAGGATCTTGTCCTCTTCGGCACTCCATGGACCTTTAATTCTTTCTGATATATTCAAATTCCTTGCATTTTTGTTCCTAGAAATTGAAGATTCAGATGAATCTGAATCTGTAGAAGAAGAACCAACAGATGAAGAACGATTTAATGCTTCCATTTTCAAAAGAAAAACTAATATAGAGAATGAGAAGATTTGAAAGTGCTTTTGAGTGACTTTGGAAGACAGAGCAAGTGAGGGTTTGAGTGATGTTAGATATATATAGATACAAGAAGTTTCATGTGAACTAGAGAAGTACCATCTGTGGTGTATGCACTACGGCCTATACCTTTGAGACCTAAGGTGGGGGTGGGGTGGGATTCTTGGAAGCTTCCTTGTGTATGCAAAGGAGACTACAATTTTGTCAATGTTTGGAATCAGATTAAAATTAAAAAAATAGACTTTATTATTGACTTTTATTAGACGAGTGAAACCCAATAACGATCATATTTTCAATTTTAATTGAATTTTAATCCTTACCGAACAGGGCCATAGACAAATAAGTGTCCAGTGAAGGGAAGTGTATATAGATTGTAGATACAAGAAATTATATGTGCACTTAGAGTTAAAGGTACATAGTTACGATTGGGATGTCGTGTGTCGACAAGCGTAGTAATTCTAATCTTTCTTGAGCTGACCGTAGAGGTGTCAAGACGGACGGCCGACCGACCCTTGAAAATCGGCTCGGATCGATCGGGACCGCGGGCCGACCCATGACCCGATCGGGCGGTTCACGGGTCAAGGAGGTGTGACCCGCGGGTTTCGTGGGTTGCACATTCATGAGCAGCGGTTAACCGTGACCCGTGAAAAAAAATAAAAAAAATTAAATATTATAGTTAAGTAAGTGCCAACCTAATTGAGATGTACTTAAACTATAAATTATAGTAAAAGTAGGTACCAACCTAGTTGGGATGTACTTATACTATAAATATTTGATAATAGTAATTAGAAATGCATTTAGTTGTTATTTGTTTAAGTTAAATTTAACTTTTCAAAGTTATAAATAATTCATGTAACATTAAATTTGAATTCTATGTAAACATTTCTTGGTATAAATATGAATTTATCATTTTGTTCAATTTTTAGTTTACATTTTTTTTTAAAAAAAAAATCTATAAATATGAAAAATTCTATATTTTTATAATTTTGTTTATACAATTATACGGGCCAAATCGGAACAAACCGTTACTCGTGACCTGTATGGTCTCGACCCGGATGGATCAACAGGTGGGCATGGGTTGTAGTCCAAAATTGTGGGTCGACCCGTAACTCGTAACGGGCAGGTTTTTTTTCACGTGGGCCATTACCGGGCTCATATGTTGACGGGCCGACCCGACCCGGACCACCCGGATTGACATCTCTAGCTGATCGTATACTTCTTTACTTTCATCTTAGACAATTTGTAAACGATATAACAAAAGGTAAGGGTTGTAGTGATGTGTCTAATTAAAACTTGAACTTGTCCTCCTCGACTAGCAAAAAGTGAGGACCATGCTAGTCATCCTAAAATTAAGTTGGGTCGACCATCTTCTCAGCTCAAGATACACGAGAGAAATAAAGACGAGTTGGGTATGCACTTTCGTCAATAAGGTAGGGTTGGGGTGGTTCTTGGAAGCATTAATTGAGACATTTTGGTGTTTGGTCATTCATAATAATAATAATAATAATAATAATAATACAAATTTTGGAACTGCAATAATTGCACTAACTGGTTCTCAGGCAATTTAATTCAAGAAGATACAATGAATTAAGAGTACAAAGATGTGAAGAATAAATTGTGTCCTAGTATAGATTCAAAGTTTTAATCCTAGGAAAAGATTTAGGTTGTCTAATCTTCGTACAAGAATGTACATTATTAAAAAAGGTTGGTCCCCCGCCGCCCTGTCCCAAGAGAATTGTGGACGAGATAAATAGGATTGTACATAAATAGGAGACATAATTTGGTAACATTGTGATGTCAAATGAAATCTTACGTAGCCTCCCTTCGTCCCTTGTCGACCTCTGTTATCAAAGTGTTTAAATTAAAGGGATTCTCAATAAATCGATTTTCTAAAAATTCTATAGTAATGTATTAAAATTGAAGGGATTTTCAATAAATTGATTTCTCTAGAGCCATTTCGAATCTATAGAAAACTGGTCTAATTCGAGCGATTATTTTGATTGTCAAGCTATCCAATTTGCCAGCCAGTTTCCAATTCTGTCCCATTCAGATTAAACCATTTCATCCCTATCCACACCGTCCCTCATTATACTTCTTATCCTGTAATTGAGCGTGTTAAAACATGACAGTAAAGAAGCAGCTGTTAATCACTAAATTATGCCCTAAAACGCGATTTCAGTACAAATCTTAAAAACGTCATCTGGGGTCTACCTTTCACATTAATTTGTAGGCTTATTACAGCTGTGAGACTCGCAAATCTACTGAATATGATTGGCTGCCAATAAAAGTTAGTTGAAGGAAGCAAGAATTTCACTATTAGTCCTCAATCTAACATTTTAGTAGCAAAATCAACCTTTACAGAAGAAGTTAGATAGTTATATCCTTTCGTTATAAATACATAATCATAATTTCGATGATAAAAGTCAAGGAAATCATTGTTAATTGTCCACGACCCTCATTCCATCATTACTCATTTCATATTGATCATTGGAAAATCCAATGAAACGAAGTAGACATAATACTGAGATCATCTACCAGGCATCAAACAAACACTTTTTTTTATCGTCGGACGGGATCAAAAGGCAAAGACTCGATGACATTTTTCTTTTATTGTACTAATTAACAAGACATATTGATGAGATATCGAGCAGATTAAGTGACTTCCTAATGGATAAATAAAGCAATAAAAGAAACGTGCGATACTCAACATCATTCAATGAAGAAATTTTAGTCACAGATGTGCATCTCCAAAGGCCATCTACTTGACTTTCAACTTGATACCTTGTGGGAGTAAATAAAAAAAAAGGCTAAGTTTGAACTGAAGCAGACCAATCATCGATAAAATGAAGCACATACGCAATATTACGAGAAATGCTTGACAATTCAGCATAAAGTTAGGCAGTTCCATTTATGGCTCGACGACCTCCAGTCCGATGGGACCCATCACCAGCCTGGACGAATCTCACGTGGTTTGATTTTGAATTTGGATTGACTTTGGAGCGTCTTCTGGGAGGACTTGGCCCCACTCGCCGTTGACAAGCGTGTGAATTTATATTAATTTCAACAAAATTGAATTTCTAAGTGCTTTTAGTCACGTCGTAGTCACATTATAATTTTTCATTTTCATTTTTATATTCAATTTCAACCATATATATTTTTAAAAAATAATATTTTACATCAAATCAATAACTTTTTCTTCTTTGTCGATCAAATATTCACCATCACATCATCAAAAAATGCATTCTTTCCATTTTAAAATTTTGCGTATGTTTGACGTCCATTTTTTGAAAAAATATATTTTTAAAATAGTAATTTTTTAAAAAAAATGTAAGGTTAAAAAATAGAAAAAAAATTGAAGGTTATGCATAAAATTATTTTACGAGAATGTATAGTTAAAAACCAATCTTTTTTTAAAAAAAAAATTAATTTTGAGAAAAATAAGACTCAAACAAGAACTTTATATTGAGTAGTTTTATGGGAAATCAACCATGCTAGAATCATAGAGAAAAAAAAAAAAAAAAAACTTACAGAACACTTGCCGACACTCGGAAGGTAGGGGTAGGTGGTTTTTTTTTTCATTTTTTATTCACATAGGACCCACCCACGTGAGGGTCTGTTAAACTTCGAGCAAATGAATAGTTCTGGCGATCTGCTTAATTCATAGGGAATGCTTCCATTTTTTTTATTTTTTTTTTTAATATGGCAAATGGGTTGAGCGTCGAGCTGAATTCCAATTTTGAAGTATTTAAAATGTGAGAATCGAACATGCGCACAGTTTTGCAAAAATGATTCACATTTCTAAAAAAAAAAAAAAGATGAACCGCAACATTAACGGCCTCCACATGCCCTGCCCTAGGCCTTGGTGAAGGAGGTAAATCACATGTTATGTCTCCAATGGTACAAGGTAAAAGACTGATTGTACACTTGCACTTACCCAAGGGTCAATCTATATTTCAGGATTCGAACTCTTGACGCGGCAGCCTCAAGTAAAGTTGGAGTTTTTTCACCTTCCCCTTTTACCACTTGGAGATGTGCTCTAGGGGCAACGATTCACATTTCTAAATTGAGCTCGAAGTTGTTTTTATATACTTGACTTGTCAATTAAATGAGTTCAAAGTTTGTCTTCAATTTTTCATTTTAATTAAATGAGTCATTGATTACTTATGTTAAAAATACCTGGAACAATGTAACATGAAATTTTTTTTAATGATTATATAATGAACTCGATTAATAAATTTGCATGGAACGTCAAGATTGGCACACCTTAATACAACACAAAACAAAACAAAATATAATACCAAAAAAAAAAAACATAAAAGAGGACAAACCCGATCCAACAAATCGTTGACTTTGACTAAATTAAAATCTTAATTTTAATTGCTACTGAACATGGACTATGTAAGTTCTTGAGTTAATTTGAAACATGGCACAAACAAAAGAACACCCAATTGTGTAAAGCCGATATTGGCTATCAAATTGGCCTCTGGCTTGGACTAAAACGAAGATAAGTGACATTGTAAGAAGATTTGGGCGACCATTGCTAAAAAACGACGTATATTCTAACAGACAAACACAAACATTTGTCTTTCAACAAAATGTGTAAAAATATAAGTTTTTTTTCTAATATACTAGAAGGTTGATTGGCGCACAACCTCCTACCATTGAGATTATTGTGCAAACCCCCTACCTTTTAAAATTGGTGAAAAAACCCATGTACAAAACTTGGAGTCCATTTCACCCCCCTGCCATCCACTACCATCAATTCTATAGGCAATTCCTAATAAATAGGGTCAAAATAGAAAACAAAATTAAAAAAGGCAAAATGTATTTATTTCTTCTCATCTTTAATAATGGCCTCTTCATATATAGCATGTAAGGAAACTTTTTGTCAGTAACCCACTATCCTTAGCTACAATGGCGTCTCATCCATGCAGGTATGGAATGGAAATTTAGTAAAAAACTTTGTGAACGGCAACGAATTCGAGAAGAAAGTTCTTGACATGCACTCAATGCCTGGTAATGGAAACTCAAATCCCATTTCAATTATTTAGTCAATACGGGGTAACCCTGAGTTTTTTTCTACAATAAAATGAAAGTTGTGGATACTTCTTTGGTTAGTCACTTAGTCATCATCAACTTTGTAGTAGCCCTTGACAAAACCTTCAACTGATTCTTCCATTATCACCTCTATGTTCTTCAAGCTGCCATGATTGTTCATTGCCGATTTCGAGTTCTTCAACCTGATCCGGTTGTACGTTACCAACTCCAGCACCATGGTAAGTTTTTTCTCAAATTACGACCATGCCTCTTTCACATTCTCAGGTACATAATCACCAATATTATGCTTCCCTGCAAGTTACGAGTTCGACCCTAAAATCACGTGGAGGGAGTGAATAGATGAATAAGGCGAAGTTAAAATTATCAATTAAAAGTAACAAATTACGTTTAATTGTTCTACATGTTTAGTCAATCAAATCAATTTTATCCTATGTTGAATTGTCACAACAGTAAATAACACAAGATTTTTTGACGTAGAAAATCCTTCACGTGATGAAAAACTCCAAAACCAAGCCAGTACTCCCATTATAGACAATAAGATCTTACAATATATTCCAGCCTAGAAACCCCCACTAGACTCACAAATTTAATTCCTACAATTTTCAAGACACATTAAAACATGCTTCACTCACACTTGTTCCTGATCTTCTGGAATGGTCTATCTCCTATGGATTACTAAGAACATCTTGTTTTTGTACTATTTCTATGTTTCTTATCCAACCTCTATCAATCTTTAGCAATCTCGGAAAGTTATTGAGAAATTACTTTAATGATTCTATTTAGGAAGTGTATGTTTTGGATTATATGATTTTGATGTTTTTCCTAATTTGTTGTTGATTGATCTTAAGATATAGAATTGTTGGTTGATCACCAAAGGACGTTATGATAGAAAGTAATGATCAACCACCCTTTTCACGAAATAGGGCTTGAGTATTTATAGTAAAGAGGTATTGGGTTAGTAAAGGATAGATAGAAAGTAGCAAAGGATAAATAGAACTCTTAAAAATTGTGAATTAGAGTTTATCGGAAAAAATCATATTGAGTGACAATGATTCTATTTTGAACGCTCGAGCATCATCTTGACGACGCGCTAACATAATTTTGACAAATTTTTCTCCACATTCCATACTCGAACCCAAAGACTCTAAATTCAACTATACAAAATCCCAAAAGATTCATTGACTTTTACAACTCTTTTATAATAATTTTTTTGTCTAAATAATAGTCGATACAACTTAAAACCTAAAATCCCCAAAACCACCTTCATCCACATCAAACACAGGGATATAGCATCGTTCCGTATTACTTTCTCCTCTTTCGTTATGGGGACTGCCCTTCCGAACATCTTGCACTGATTCTTGATATGGTTCTTGTGGTAGTCCATATGTTTCGCTAGATACTACCACATAAATCTCAATCAACCTGTCCTTTAACGTTTTTCAATATCCCCTTCACATCTGACTCACTACACAACCTCCTCAAAGCCCTACCTAAATTATATATCTCCAGCATGAAGTAAAAAGTCCAATGGCCCCACAATCCCCACTCAAATACGCAAAAGCATCAAACCAATCCCATTGAAATACTCAGGCTTCATATACTCCACGAATATCACCATATCATTTTTGTACTTTTCATTATTCGGCTTATTATAAAAAACACTTTCACGGTATATAGCCATTGTAAAGTAGTCTATATTACCGATTGGATGAACTCATGAACATGAAATGAAAGAATTAGTGTTGGAAATTGGTCAACATCCACAACAATCAACATGCACACATCTTTTAGACCAAAATTCAAACAAGAACACTTGAATAATTGAACCAACAAACATCATTTGGAACAGAGGAACTTTCCATATTCAAAAGCATCTTGAAAAAAACCCACTCTTGGAGCATATATTCTCGATAATCACACTTGGAAATTGTTGACACACTAAAATGCAGCCCAAGATCGAAAGGAAGTCCAATTGATAAATCCAAGATGAAGACCCAACAGAAGCCAAGAAGAAAGGCCCAAGAAGAAAAGCCCAAGTTGGAGGCCTGTGGAAAAACCTGAGTATTGGAAGCCCAAGAACAAAGGAATACCATCGCCCCGAATTTGTAGGACGCCCAGAAGCCGAACAAAGATAGTACGGCACGATCGCCCAGGACGACAGCCTCATTGTCGCCCAGAACCCCAAGTCGCCCAAAATCAAACAAGCCTAAAGGATATAGTTTGGAAGCGGTTGGCAAGTAAACCCGGCACGATCCAAGCGGTTGGCAAGTAAACCCGGCACGATCCCACGACCCAAGAAGCAACAAAGGTAGTGGCAACGTTTACTAAGCAACTACTCCCCGAATAAGCGATTCCTCACTAAAAGAGTGGGCGGTTACGAAGGACACGAAGCAAATCTGAGCAGTTTCGATAACCAAGGGATGCTCAAGAAGTATAAAAGAAGTAACATCATAGAAGAAAAAAGGAATCAAAAACTCTCTACAAGAGATCATGTAATTTTTATTTCTTAGTTTAAATTTAATCCTTTTTCAGTACTCGTGTGCTTGCGCCCCTTGGAGGCGTTTTGTCTACTTCCTAATTGTAATCCTTCACTGGCATACGCACCCCTTTTTAGGACTTTGTCTCAAGAGGTCTGTTCCTTACACAATCGTCTGACCCCTCTTTCTCGTAATTGTTGGCGGGTTGCAAAACGCGCGAAAACAATTTGGCACGCCCAGTGGGACAGTTGGTGTTTGGTAAGTGAAGATACAAAAGAGAAAAGATATCATGTCTCATAAAAATTCCGATAAAGAACCAGCAAGTCAAGGAGTAGTCCAGTCTGTGGTTGAGCGATACGAGGAGCAACAACGCTCTCCACAGACAGATGGACAAAGTCCAATCAGTCACAGCCGCTACGAGCCAATGACAGAATTGAGCCCTCGCACGATGCGTGCATTGCTGGGAGAACTCACGCAGGATGTCGTTGAACAGGTAAATCTACGTAGCATTCATAATATGGAGAAATTTACCCAAAACGAGAATAGGCATTTTGATAATATGGCTAAACAACTAAACACGTTGAATGAAATCATGAATAAGTTGGTAGGCCAAATATGTCAACCTACTATGCCTATAGATAATCACTTCCAATCTAGGACTATTGTGGGGCATACCTCGCCATACAATTCTCTTGGGGTAAATTCTGGCCCAAATTTGGAGCCACCTTTTGGCCCTTCTACTTCAAACCAAGGGGGAAGTGGAACCATGAACGTGAATAATGGAAACACTATGTCTAACCTGGGGGGTAATACCACCATGAGAGATAATGTCCCAAATATTGGACAGAACGGGTTGCGTACGAATGACGGTTTAAACACTCAGTTTGCCGGTTATAACAACCTGAATAATGGCACTTTTATGACCAATCAAGGGCAGACCACTAGACCTCCCACGAATCAGCCAGTAAATCAGCCAATGGGGAACCCATATGACCCTAACGCCGTGCTAAGAAACCAAATTATGGAAATAGTACAAGATCAAATAGCCGTTGGGGTACGTCCGGTGATTAGGCCAATTTACACCAAGCCATACCCTGATTGGATAGATCAGGCATATCCATGGCCTAGAGGTTACAAAGTACCGGAATTCTCACTATTCACTGGCCTAGGAGAAGTATCTACACTAGAACATGTAGGGAGATTCACGTTGCAAAGTGGTGAGGTGAATGACTACCATAAGTTGAGGTTGTTCCCAAGTTCCTTAACAGGAGTAGCTTTTTCTTGGTTCATTAATTTGCCAGCAAATTCCGTCCAAACTTGGCAACAAATGGAGCAATTATTCCATGCTCAATTTTATAAAACTGAGTCCGAAGTTACACTGGCCGATTTGGCGAATTTACGTCAATTGCCTAACGAGTGGGCAGAAAATTTCCTACAAAGGTTCAAAACGGCCAGAAGTAAATGCTTCGTGCCATTACCTGAAAAGGAATTTGTCAAAATCGCACAAAGTTGTTTAAGCTTTGATTTAAAGAAAAAATTCCAAGATAGAGAATTCCCAGATTTATTCCAACTTAGCGCAAATGTCGTTAGATATGAGCGACTGGTAAGAGAGGAAGAACAAATGAAAAATTCCAGTAAAGGGACTTATTATAAAGACCCGAATTTCAATGTTCATACTATCGACGATGGTTATTATGACCAAACCGAAATATGCTTGGCTGAGCTAGTAAAAGGAGAAGCATATACTTGTCCTATGTTAGTTAAGCCAAAAATAGTAGGCAAGGATGAACCTGCAAAAGGTGAAAACAGAAAAACGCGAGCGTTCTCGTTCGACATAACCAAAGCTGATCTTATATTCGATAAATTATATAAGGATAAGCAGATAAGGTTGAGCGACAAACACAAATTGCCCGACTCTGAACAAATTAAGGGTAAAAAGTACTGTAAATGGCATAATGCATGGTCACATGCGACTAATTATTGTATGGTTTTTCGCCATGTGTTGCAGGATGCCATCGAATCAGGACGAATTACGTTCGAGGAAAAGAAGAAGATGGCGGTGGACGAAGACCCATTTCCACGGCCACTAGCAATGAATATGATAACGACTGGCTTGAAAAATAAACTGCCAAGGTTTAAACTGGTGATTGATGACGAAGAGGAAGAACCCAAGCCGCTTCCCAGCGTGTTTGAACGCATCAAAGGGAAAGAGCCCAAACAGGGCGAAGATATTCTGTGCGACAGGTGTAAGCACGAGTTGAAGGCGAATACAGGGTCATCAATGACACGGCCATCCCATCATCGGCCTGATTTCGTATCAGTCGCTCAGCCCGTCAGAGGGCGAAGAATGCCGTTGTATGGAGGGGTGCATAAAGAAAGGGGGTTTGGGTCGGCCGGTCAAGGAAGAACATTTAGGCCGCAGCCTCGCCAGCCCAATGTATGGCATTCGTTCCAGAACAACGCAGGAAGGGTAATGCCGTTCAATGAAATGACCAGAACTCAACAAAGGCGTTACCAACGTAATTACGGGCGGATGATGAGGCAACAGCAAGGGGAATCACGCCCTAGAGCGCCCAAAACGCTCAGAATAGCCAACGAAAACGTTTTTGAAGATAGCGAAGAAACAGGCACTGGTGAATCAATGGGAGATTTGCCGGAAAGCTCATCTGGTAGGTCGAAGTTTGAGCGAAACAGGAAAGACGAAGATGATCCCAAACAACCTCTAACTATCCAGTTTGGCACATTACCTCCTGTCCTGGCTAACAACTACTTGTTGGCCGATGAGTTCAAAAGCAAAGAAAAAGAGGATAATGAGGAGGACGCCTGCGTACTAGTCTGCGATGAAGGCCAAACTTCCAGAGAAATGTATGATGATGGCGAGAATGATGGTATGACAGATGTTGAAGAAGAGATTGATTTAGAAGCAGAGAGACGGAAAAGGGGAGTGTCACGCAACACCCTGTTGAAACAATTACACCAGGAAGGAGTCCGAGAAGTGGATTTATTGGGGGAACCATATGGTCGATCGTTTGATTTCTATGTGCTGTATGGGACGCCAAAAAGGAAAAAGAGGGTACCTCGCTCTGAAAAATACGGATCGCCCCCTAGAATAATGCCTCCTCCTACAAATTGGGTAACTGAGGAAGAAATATTGGGAAAAGAGAAGGAAGGGACCCAAGGAAAGAAAGCTCAGTCCGATGTGCTGCACGTTGATCTATCACCAAGAGATAGCCCGCCAGAAAATAGGCAGGAAGTGGAAATAGACGCTGCTGAAAAAGTAATCTTCAACAAACCAGCGATGAGGTTAACCAAACACTTAAGGCCACTGTACGTCAAAGCCTTGGTTAATGGTGTACCAATAGTAAAAGTACTCATCGATAACGGGGCGGCCATAAACACCATTCCAGCTAGGATGATGAGGAAATTTGCTAAGACAGAAAGCGATATGATCCCAACGGAAGTCATTCTTACAAGTTTCAATGGTGGGGCAACATCAGCAAAAGGAGTTATGCCACTGGACATAACTGTAGGGACAACCACCAGGACTACTGTTTTCTTCGTGATAGATGGTCCTACCAGCTACAACGTGCTACTAGGAAGAGACTGGATCCATGGCAGTCGATGTATTCCCTCATCACTCCATCAATGCTTAGTCTTCTGGAACGACAAAGGGGAAGCAGAGGTGGTACAGGCAGACCATAGGCCCTTTGTCGCGGAAGCGAATTCAGTGGAGAGATTCATGTATGAAGGGAATTATGGGCCCGTCAGAGTTGTTCAAGATGGGGAAGAAACTCAAATTACTGCCCAAAGCGAAGAGCCTTTCTCAATGGATTCACTCACTGAAATGTTTAATCAAATGAGGCCAAACATAGTGGCCTTGGAAGAGCCAGTAATTGGCAAAAAAGAAGCCAAACAACCTTAAATGAGTGTTCGACAACAAAAACAAAAGGCCGAAGTTCAGGCCTTCAGAGCCAAGCTAATGGCTTTCAATAAAGAGTGCGGACGGATGAAGAAAGAAGAAGCGGCGTTAAAGATGCTGAAGGACAAATTGATAGTGTCCGAAATGGAGCAGAGCTTGGATTGGGAAGTTCATAAAGTAGATTGCCTGGAAGAGCAAAATTCTCTGAGCGACGTGGATGATGAAGCGACGAAGATCCCTAAGTCAGGATATGCGCAAGCTCAAGACCCCTTGGTCAAGGTTAACATTGGTGAGGAAGGAGAGGATCGCCCAACGTTCGTCAGCCAAATGCTACCTAGCATGCCACCTACGGAAAGATGCATCAGTTTTAGGCTAAGTATGAATACCTCTATCATGGATCGCCCTCAATGGCAAAGATTGCGAGAAAGGGAGATCCTCAGAGCACGGGAACAAATGACCGACCGCGGCCCGTTCGACGGCTTCAGCATCATTGAATGACGGACCCAGATAAAACTCGTTGCGGTCAGCATTGGATTGTGAAAGAAAAGACGGGTTCACATATGGTCTTGCAAGAAGGGTCTGGAAGTCCTCAAAACTGAAAACATTGTCCGAAGAAGTTTGGGAAGTAGTCATTACGGCACAGAAGGCGGTTTGTTCTTGAGAATTGTTTGGTCTAAATCGAAGGTTGCCGCGAGGAATACGGTGAAATGGCGAAGAAAGACGTACTGCCGCAGAAATGTGAATGAAAAGGATACCGCGTACTTTTGGGGCTTTAAGGGTTTATAACGTCGCAACCTTTCAAACACTAGGACGAAAGCGACGATTGCAATTCTGGAGAAGTTCAAATATTGCGGGAAAGATACAGAATGAATATGGCAAAATTAATGGTTAGTATTAATTCTGCCATATTGGGGGGTAATTGTTGACACACTAAAATGCAGCCCAAGATCGAAAGGAAGTCCAATTGATAAATCCAAGATGAAGACCCAACAGAAGCCAATTAAAAGGCCCAAGAAGAAAGGCCCAAGAAGAAAAGCTCAAGTTGGAGGCCTGTGGAAAAACCTGAGAATTGGAAGCCCAAGAACAAAGGAATACCATCGCCCCGAATTTGTAGGACGCCCAGAAGCCGAACAAAGATAGTACGGCACGATCGCCCAGGACGACAGCCTCATTGTCGCCCAGAACCCCAAGTCGCCCAAAATCAAACAAGCCTAAAGGATATAGTTTGGAAGCGGTTGGCAAGTAAACCCGGCACGATCCAAGCGGTTGGCAAGTAAACCCGGCACGATCCCACGACCCAAGAAGCAACAAAGGTAGTGGCAACGTTTACTAAGCAACTACTCCCCGAATAAGCGATTCCTCACTAAAAGAGTGGGCGGTTACGAAGGACACGAAGCAAATCTGAGCAGTTTCGATAACCAAGGGATGCTCAAGAAGTATAAAAGAAGTAACATCATAGAAGAAAAGGACCCGAATCAAAAACTCTCTACAAGAGATCATGTAATTTTTATTTCTTAGTTTAAATTTAATCCTTTTTCAGTACTCGTGTGCTTGCGCCCCTTGGAGGCGTTTTGTCTACTTCCTAATTGTAATCCTTCACTGGCATACGCACCCCTTTTTGGGACTTTGTCTCAAGAGGTCTGTTCCTTACACAATCGTCTGACCCCTCTTTCTCGTAATTGTTGGCGGGTTGCAAAATGCGCGAAAACAGAAATTGTAAACACCACAAAAAACAACAAATTTCAGGACCCATCTCAAAATTTTAAGCAAACATTCCAAATACAAACGATGTATCTGTCACTTGCTATTGCAAATCGTACATGTAGAATGTCAGTTGTTGGACCTTCAAATATGGTGAAAGAAACCGCTACAGTCGTTGGTGAAAGAGAATCGGACGTTGATTGTGGGTTTGGAACCAAAATTCTTGCCTATCGGTTATTGGCTCAAAAATTCTGTTTGAGACAGTTTAATTTTTATAAGCATCTCATACCAATTCCATGGTCATGGTTAACATTGAGCCTGTCCGGTTCATTTTAAAATTCAAGTTAAAGTTAACAATTAATTTTAACTTTATATTTTATGGGATTCATAACTTTTCAACAAAATATTTCATCAAATTTTATCAAAATTTACTAAAAGTCTTATTTTTACCTAAAACAAATAGGGGCTTGATTAGAACAGTTTTCGATTTGCTGTGCATTAATATCTATGTTCTATTCCAATTTTGTCTCCAATATATAGTTAACATAAGAGAGAAAAAGGAAAAAAAAAAAAAAACCAAGGCTAGGTTTGAACTAAAGGCCATCTACTTTACTTTCAACTTGATACCTTGTGGGAGTAATGCAAAAAAAGAAGAAGCTAAGTTTGAACTAAAGCAGACCAATCATCGACAAAATGAAGCATATATGCAATATTACGAGAAATGCTTGACAATTCAGCATAAAATTAAATTTAGGCAGTTCCATTTATGGCTTTGACGACCTCCAGTCTGATGGGACCCATCACCAGCCTGGACGAATCTCACGTGGTTTGATTTTGAATTGGGATTGATTTTGGAGCGTCTTCTGGGAGGACTTGGCCCTTTACTCGCCGTTGACAAGCGTGTGAATTTATATTAATTTCAACAAAATTGAATTTCTATGTGCTTTTAGTCATGTCGGAATCATATTATAATTTTCATTTTTATTATTCTACTCACTTTTAATCATAAATTTTTTAATAAAGTAATATTTTTAATCACATCAATAATTTTTTTTTTCTTTTTCAACCACATATTCACTATCACATCACAAAAAAAATGCATTCTTTCCATTTTAAAACAAGTTTTGCGTATGTTTGACGTCCGTTTGTTGAAAAAATATATTTTAAAATAGTAATTTTTTTAAAGAAAAAAGTATGGTTAAAAATAGAATTTTTCTTTGAAGTTTATGCATAAAATTATTTTACGAGAATGTATTGTTAAAAACCAATCTTTTTTTAAAAAAATTAATTTTGAGAAAAATAAGACTTAAAACAATAACTTTATATTGAGTAGTTTTATGGAGAATGCTTCCATTTTTATTTTTTTTTTCATTTTTTGTTAATATGGCAAATGGATTGAGTGCAGGAATGTCAAAAAAGTTCGACGGTTCGGGTGGCCCGGCCCCGCCCGGCTTGGGCTCGGGCTCGGATCCGTCGAGCCTCATTTTGAGGCATCGGCCGGTGTCACAGGCCAAAACGGTCTGGCTCATATTTTTTTTAAAAAAAAAAATAATAAAAGGCTTACCTACATATTTATTTAAAAAAATAAAAAAACTAAAAGCTGCCATGCTGGGCAGCTTTAGTAGCTGCCTGCTGCAGGCAGCTATTTTAACATTTTATTTCAAAATAAATAAACAAAAAAATCTGAGCCGACTCGACTCGGCCTCCTAAGGCCCGGGCCAAAAGCTCAGGCCAAACTTTTTTTTTTGTCGGGTTTTGCTCTGCTCGACTCGGCTCGTTGACATAGCTAGTTGAGCGTAGAGCTAAATTCCAGTTTGGAAGTATTAAGAATGTGAGAATCAAACATGTGCATAGTCCTGCAAAAATGATTCACATTTCTAAATTGAGCTCGAAGTTGTTTTATATACTTGACTTGTTAATTAAATGAGCTCAAAGTTTGTCTTCAAAATTTTCATTTTAATTAAATGAGTCATTGATTACTTACGTTAAAAATACTTGAAAAATTTAACATGAATTTTTTTTAATGATTATATAATGAACTCGATTAATAAATTTGCATGGAACATTAGGATTGACACTCCTTAACACAACACAAAACAAAATATAATACAAAAATAAAATAAAATAAAATAAAAGAGAACAAACCCGATCCAACAAATTGTTGACTTTGACTAAATTAAAATCTTGATTTTAATTGCTACTAAATAGGGTTTATGTAAGTTCGTAGGTTAATTTGAGACATGGCACTAGCAGAAGAACACCCAATTGTGTAAAGCCGATATTGGCGATCATATTGGCCTCTGGCTTGGACTCAAAGGTTGTCTATCCTTTTATAGAGTAAATATATCATTTTACTATATTTTAATTAAGTTTTGACACATATATAGAGCTAGGTATTAATATGTGATAAAACATTTATCAAACGAAGATAAGTGACATTGTAAGAAGATTTGGGCGACTATTGCTAAAAAACGACATATATTCTAACAAACATAAACACGAACATTTGTCATTCTACAAAATGTGCGTAAAAATGTAAATTTTTTCTAAGATTTTGGAAGATTGATTGGTGCATTACCTCCTACCTTTTGAGACCTATTGTGCAAACCCCCCACCTTTCACATCTTCTCATCTTTAATAAGGGCATCTTTATATATAGCATGAAAGGAAACTTTTTGTCATTGTGCCACTATCCTTAGCTACAATGGAGTCTCGTCCATGCAGGTATGGAATGGAGATTTAGCAAAAGACTTCGTGGACGGCAACGAACTCGAGAAGTTCTTGACATGCACGCAAAGCTTGGTAATGGAAACCCAAACCCCATTTCAATTTTTAGTACGGGATAACCCTGATTTTGTTTTTTTGTTTTTTTTTTTTCTCTCTACGGTAAAATGAAAGTTGTGGGTACTTCTCTTGGTAAGTCATCATCAACTTTGTAGTAGCTCTTGACAAAACTTTCAATTGGTTCTTCCATATCTCATCATATCTATGTTCTTCAAGCTACCCCGATTGTTCATCGCTCGATTTTGAGTTCTTCAGCCCGATGCGGTTATACATTACCAACTCCAACACCATAGTAAGTATCTCCTCATTCTCAAGTACGTAATCACCAAGTACGAGTTCAACCTTAAATCAGAGGGGGTGAATAGATGAATAACATGAGATTAAAATCATCAATTAAAAGTAACAAGTTACATTTAATTGTTCTACATATTTAGTCAATCAAGTCAATTTTATCTTATGTTGAATTGTCACTACAGTAAATAACACAATATTTGTTAATGAAGAAAATCCTTCACATGATAAAAAAAAAAAAAAAAAACTCTAAAACTTAAGGGAATTTGAGAAGATAAAGTAATTGGGATTCATGTTTCACTTAACCTTCCCCTAATTAATTTCTCAATAAGCCAAAAAGTAATTTACTCAATTATGCATGTTAGACACAATTTTTCTATTTTAACTAATACCTCTTTTGAATGAAAATAGTCATAACCAATTGGTTTCACATACTATACAAAGTCTAAAACAAGGCGTGGTAGAAGTGAATTGCGAGGAAGGAATAATGTTCAGAGGGATCATTCTCAGTGTGATTATAGAAGAGATGTTGAGTGTTAATATTGCCATGTTAGGAGAAAATGTGAAAAGTTGGCATATCATCTTGTAGTAAAGAGGAGTCAAGAGGCCTCAGATGGTTGATGATGATATTGATAACGATTTAATTGTGTCACAAATTATGACTCTCCAAGTAACTCTTGGAGTTTGGACATTTCATCATATGTGCCCACACAATGATTGATTTGAGGAATATAAGCTATTTGATGTGCATGATGTTGTCGCTTCAAGAAGAGACTTCTGCTATTGCAAAATGTTGAAGAACTATTTATGTGAAAAGAAAATTTAAGATTATAGATTGAAGAAGCGAATTGCAAAAACATGTTTGATGATTTTGCTTCTGTCTACTACAATTATTTTGAAGAACAGTGGCACTTGCACCTACTAGTAAAGGAGTGGAATGATAAATGTCAATGCATGCTGTGATTGGGTGATTTTGGATAAATGTGGAGATTGTTGGATTTGACCCAAATATGTGAAATAGAAAAGTTTTATTAGGGAAAGGAAAAAGAATTCTTGTTTAGCAAAGAAAATGAAATGTTGTTGATGTCAAAAAATAAATATATTCAGCGAACTCAACGTGTAGGCAAAGCTTGATAGCATGAAGGGAGCTAAAGCAAAGAGGGCTCGCAAAAGAGGCAAGACGAACCATCCTCAATGATAGCGGGAAAAATCGTTCGTTAATTTAAGACATGTTGACAATTCTAAAATGCATGACTTCTAAACAATCGAGTAACACGTGAATTCATAATCGAATTAGTGGTCAATCCACTACTAAACGATCGCCACCTATCATTTTTCAGAATGATCCAAAGCTCTCGAGAAAATCTATAAATGCCTCCGTCTAAAAGAACAAACTCATATAAATTCAAATATCTTCCTTCCAAATAGTTATTTCACCTCTTGTTTCAGTTTAAATATCAAAATTAGTGAGTTTAGGAGGAGAAACTCTCAGCTAAATGAGATGAATTTGTTGATTATAATTCTACCATCAATGGTCGCAATAAAGTAAAAAGAAATTTTTTAGTAAGGAAATAAACATTTATTGCAATTAAGAAAGAAAAGGAAATCTAAGCCATAAGAGGACTTATAACGCAATTAGGTCATCAATTATGATTCCTAATTGAGAATTATTTATGACACACGGTCTGCAAATTACACGGACGGAGAGAACACAAGGATTGGGAAGCCAAATTGTTATTTTGGAGAGAGAGAGAGAGAGAGAGAGAGAGAGAGAGAGAGAGAGAGAGAGAGGGGGGGGGGGGGGGGGGGGAGTGCTCGCCTACGAGCACGTGCATGTGCACGTTGGGTTCTCTAAAAGTTTATAATTCACCGACCATCCCCAACTCCTACAAAAAATTTAAAAATAATAAATAGTAAATGAGTCAGTTTGAAAATAAAATAATGAAAATAAATTTTGAAAAATGAATAAAAATTAGGGATAATTACAGCTGAAGTCCCAAACCTTCAAACAGTGACATATTTTTCCTTAACCTTTCAATCGTTGTAACTGTCATCCCAAACCTTTTAAATCGTAACAGTTGAGGCCCCAATAGACGATTTTCATCCAATTTATTGTTAATTGAATTTTTATCAATTTAAAAGGGCAAAATAGTAATTTAATATTTTCCCATAAAATAATTAAAAACTTAAATTAAAAACCAAAAAAATAATTAAATATTAAATAAAAAAAGAAAAAAAAACTATATTCTTCATCAAAGCCTCCCAAAACTAGAAATTTGCTATCGACCACCATCACTGTCATCGCCGTCTCCATCGACCACTACAGCAATCACAAACGGTGAGCCATCTTATCTAGCGGCATTACCCAGTTGCTCTTAATTTCACATAAAATTCCAAATTCACCACCAACAATGTCAGGAGATTCATATCTACATAAAACAAACACAATCCACCCGAAAATTCGATATTTCAGAGCCCCCAAATAATTTTCACAAGCTGCAAAATGATAAACACTAAAAATAGGCAAATCTAAAAGT
The DNA here is from genome assembly GCA_019097785.1 of Fraxinus excelsior. Lineage (NCBI taxonomy): Eukaryota > Viridiplantae > Streptophyta > Magnoliopsida > Lamiales > Oleaceae > Fraxinus > Fraxinus excelsior. Next base: position 17,151,084 of record CM032628.1, read on the forward strand.
CGAGAATTTTAAGAAAACGATTATCGAAAAATGATTGACTTCAAGTTCTTCCTCTTTAAATGGATTAGGATCGTTTCTCCGATTCATTTTGCCAACAAATTTGTAGATAAAAGTTGCAAAAATAAAGTGATTGTATTGTATTTATGTATGCATATAGATACATGTAAAAATAGTTTTAGAGAGAGAAAGCACTACAAGTGTGCTTTTTGCTTGCTTTGGGGACAACGCGGGATTCGTGAACTTCTATAGGAATAAAATTAGTTTCCATAATTGCCACTATAAAAAAGATAAATTACTAGTGAAACTAGATAAATTACCGATGGCCATGGCGACGGCGATGGCGACCATGATGGTCGGTGGCAAATTTCTAGTTTTGAGTTGAGGGGATTAGGGCGGGATTGGAGGTCGATGAAGAAGATAGTTTTTCCTTATTTATTTTTGGTTTCTTATTAAATTTTTAAATTATTTTATGGGAAAAATATTAAATTGCAGTTTTGCACTTTTAAAATTGATTAAAATGTGGTCAAAATTAATTTTTAGATCAACTAACGACAAATTAGAAGAAAATAGTCTATTGGGGCTTCAGTTGTTACGATTTGAAAGGTTTGGGGTGACGGCTACAACGATTGAAAGGTTAGGAAAAAAATTGTCATTTCTGAAAGATTTGGAGCCCCACCTGCAATTATCCCTAAAAATTATCAAGAAACAAGCACGTGGTCACTTGCAAGGAACAGTTCATTAATGTTTCATTTCAATTCTATCATTCTTTCTTTCATTTCATTTCTGATTTCACCAACTCAATAATACAGTAAAATGCGACAAATGGACCGCCCTATACATTGACTAATTAAAGTACAGAAATTGATAGTCAACAAAACACACTAGTCATTATCTTCTCTTACCCACATTTTCTCCTCCCCCCCCCCCCCCCCCCCCCCCCCCCCCCCCCCCCCCCCCCCCCCCCCCCCCCTTTCGTTTAGGGTAAATTCACTAAATTGGGTAATGCTACATAATGAAATTACATAATCTACATCTAGATATAGCGTTAAAAGAGATTGGTTTTTTTTTTTAGTTGAATTTTTTTTTTTATTTAATCACATCTCATCACATCATTTGTACGTAAATCATTATGTACATGTAGCACAATCATTTTATGTATGGGCTTATTTTCTTGAATTCATAGGTTGTAACATGTTTTTAGGACTTGTTAGAGAGTTTCATCGTACCGATTAGGAGCGTGTTTTAAAGAACTAATTTTGAGCATTTATAAGAGGATTGGTTTTGAGTGGTTTCAGTAGCGATTTTTAGATCTGTCAAACCTATGCTTGAGAGTTTATTATCCACTGATTTTGTGAGTTTTTTTTTTTTTTTGAAAAGAACAACATTCAGTATGTTCCTTAGTAATATTTTTTTTATTTGAATTTTTTTCTCTCATAAGTAATATTTTATAAGCTTATAGATAAAAAAAAAAAAAATTAGAAGAGAATATGAGAGACGATCAAAATTCGTCGATTTGGTGGGTTGAGATTACTGCTCAAAATTACACCACACCAGTTTTGGGTGATTTTAAAATATCCAAAATCGGTGTCCAAAAAAAACTAACCAGCACTAGTTTTTCCAATCCCTCATAAATGGCATCATCCAAAATCGGTCAAAACCATTGAAAAAAATAACTCCCAAGCAGGCCCTTAAAGTGTCAAATAGGTTGGACCGGTTTAATTTAATTGTCATTTAGGATGGTCTGATGTAGGTTGTTATTTAGTCAATTTGACTTGCATTTTATGCATGCAAGATCTGGCTTGTTTTAGATGCCATGCTAGGTGAGCCATCAAGTGTAATTGTCAAATATTAATAAATGTTCCCATGACTGGACTTGTTTGGAATGGAGGTTCTCCTTGAATGTGAATGGCTTGACTCAACTTTACACTCCAAGATATATCTCAGTTTGTCTCAAATTTTTGAGTTGTTACTTTTTATTATGGGTTTGTTCGCTACAACTTAAAATTCAATTAAAATTGAAAATATGGTCGTTATTGGATCACACTCATCTAATAAAAGTCAACAATAACGACTAATTTTTCAATTTTAATCCAATTTTAATCTCCACCAAACACGTCCTATATATGTCTTTTTTCTGTTATTCATCAAACAAAGAATCCATTTAGACATTTTCCCAGACATCTATCTCTACTATAATGTAGGATAAATTTTGTTGAATAAATTTTTTTAATAGATATATAGAAATTAGCTAAAAGAAATAACGAAACAAGATTTTATCTAGCAGACCCTATATTTATTAGGATCCATAAAATTTAGTACATTGATCATGATAATGTCAATTTTATTTATATACTTCTCATTACCAAAATCTGAAAAAAAAAAAAATAATAAAAAAATTATCTATACAAAACATTAAAATAATAATAAGATTATGACTAGCCGACAATGATTCTTTCTCACCGTGCCGCCGGCCGCCCTCAGCCGTACCCAGACGGACGAATGTTCATTTACGAGAAAACCCGAAACCATTAGCCAGTGCATGGGCAGTAGGATTGAATGAAAGGCGCCCCAGAATGCCTTGCTTGTATGGCAAGAAGGTTTTCTTCTTCAAGTCTTCTGAAACTGCACGATTTTCTCTGTAATGCAATTCATGAGCTGAAACTTTTCCTCTTCTACTTGAATTTGATCCAGATTCTTGGCTATCCATTCTCCGGAAATTCAAATTCTTAGCATCTTCATATGATCTTCTGAAACCTGCTGTGTATTTCCTTAAAGGATCTTTATATGCTGCTCGTCCTTCAGATGCGCTTCGGAACAAGAAAAAGTCCTTCAATCTCCATTTTCTGTGAGATTTTGAGGATGAAGATAAGCACAAAATCTTTGTATTCTGCTCTTTCTTCTCTTCTTGATCCCGTGAATTTCGATCAGAATCTCTCACAGGAGAAAGTGAACGCGTTGCTCTTCGGCTTGATGAAGATAAACCTATTGCAGGAGCTCTCTCTCTTCCTCTTCTTTGCTCCGCCGAAGTTCTTTGAGAAGCGATTGCAAAAGGGTCGGCCTCTTTCTTATGTCTTGGTGAGTAATCACCCTTAATTCTTGCTCCGGTGGGAGCTTGCAGCCGCGATGAGGGCTTCATGGGCTTAATTACGCCACCGTCAAACAGTTCCTCCGCCGAAAGAGACGCCTTCACCGATGACTCCTCACCAATATCAAAAGCAAAATCACCTTCATTCTTAGGGGAACCGAACGGCACCTCCGGCGAGACTCCTCTGCCGCGGTTCGAGAAATCATCAAAATCACGATAAAACTGAGCCAAATGCGTCGGACTTGTCGGAGCACTGCAATAGAATCCCCCAAAACGCTTGGGCGTCGAAGGTGCACTGACATGTGGACTGTTAAAATCAAAATCCATGTTGTTTACAGGGATAATCACTTCCATTTCCGTTGAGTTTTGTTTCTGTATAATCTAATGGACAAGGGCAAACAGACATGTAGGGTGTTGTATTTATAGAGGAGCAGACGAAATTGATGATTTATTGTTGACCTAATTGATAAACTTGTAGCTATTTATGACACCTCCACAAAAATTCTGATTTTTTCAAGAAAATTGCATCAATGGCCCCAAATAAATATCGGTAGTGGGACTGTAGTCCCCAACCTTTTCAAATAGGTGCAAATTCTGGCATGAAAACTGCTCCCTTTTTGCGAGTACGTCCCATTTTCTTTGTTTTCAAGTTCGGTTCATCTCGACTCGACTTTTCATAGGGAGGCCAAGAGCCAAGCTAAGAGAAGTCACTTGGTTATCGAGCTCGACTTGTCCCAATGTCACCCCTAGGCAAGACATGATTTATATACGAATAATATTATTTATCTAGAGTCTAGATTATCATTGACATTGAAACTACTACCCCATTGTCTAATGCATAAAATTACCTAAAAATGAAACGATTATCTAGATTCTAGACGAATAATATTTTTTTTCCAAGTGTTAGGTCTATAAGTTTGCAATTATTTTCAAATTTTTGAGGATTATATTGCTCTTTCTAGGTTGGGGATCAACATGTTACTATTCTATAGATTTGAGGGCTTTGGTGCAAATATTTCTGATTTTTCTCTAACATGCTGACGTAGTTTATGTTGAACAAATACGTGCTTGACTCTTGACACACAAATGTGTGGCTTTTCCTTGAAGTACAAGATCGGTATGCATGCGTAATTCATTACATCGTTTCAATTAACAAAATACTACTTTTCCGCATTAAAAAAATTGTTTGATAATTTTTCATGGCTAAATAATTATATTATATTAAATAAGAGAAAATTACGAGAACGATTGCTTATATTATTGAGATTATTATTCGTTTCACGACATTTCAATTTATAATAATGACTCAATTTTCACAAATTATCTTAAAAGAGCAAGAGACAATAATAATAAAAAAAAAAGGACCTTCTTTCTTTGATTTTCAACAAGATTTTCGGAAACTAAAAATTCCATTAAGTTCGTTTTCAGAATATTTGATGGTGGCGGGTTAGTTCGTCGTGCGCTGACCGCGGCCTAAAATCATTTGAAAGTTGTTAAAATGGGTACCTCGATTTATTATTTATCTTTTTATTAAAAAAAATCTTATAATAATTATAATTATGAATTTATTATTGAAGTGAATGGAAAGGCAAAAATACGTAGCCGACGAAAAGTAAATATGAGGCAGTAAATTGTGTTAGATGAAGTAATCCGTGAAATCAGGGAATACGTACTTGATTTGACAGCTTCTAGTTAAAGATTAGATTATTCTATGACAATGACAATTGTAAAGAAAGAAAGAAAGAATTACCAGAAACAAGATTAATTTTGCATGTGTGATTAAATAAATATCATTAATTTGGAGGCAAGAAAAAGTTACTTTCCCATTATAATGGCTGTTTATTTTCCACGAGTACAATTGAAAAAGTAACTTTGTTGCAGTATTTTCAAATAATGCGAGCTTGAAGGATTGATCTACTTATAATGGATTCTTCTATATACACTAGTATTTTTCAACAAAATACCATTGTTTTCAAGGAAAAAAAATAAAAAAAATAAGCTCTTATTTGATCCACGTTATTTTTAAAATACATTTTTCTTTCTTCTTTTTAATCACATATTTTTTAATAAAATAATATTACACGCAAATTTAAAACTTTTCATTATTTTTTAACCACACATCTCCATCAATCTACTATTATAAAATGTATCCTGCAATAAAAATGGGCTTGAACAAGCTCTCAATGCACAACGAAACAATTTTATTTTTTTCCCTATCGTTTCTGTGATTAAGATAAGTCTACCGATCTTTTCAAAGAATTCATTAATCTCAATATGTCACGATAAATTTAGAAATAAATAAATTGTGAGAAATAGAGTTTGACAATCATGTCAATCTTTCGGTATAACGATAATAATGAATTAACATATATATTTTATATAACAAGAGGTTTAAATATAAAAAAATTTGAAAAATTGAAAAATTCCGTATTATATTTTGGTATATAACGGAATTCAAAACAAAGTTGTTGTACTTCGATGATATAGCTTGGCCAAACGAGAGGCACTCACCACGACATCTTTGCCACACTACCAACCTCACAAGCAAAGGCCAACAAAATTATTTTGGGATAAATTCAAGCTTCGTGGAAGAGCAAAGAGGCCAAACTGTATTGCAAGCCTTTTAAAATAGTAATCTTCTTGGGCAAGTCATGTGGACATACGAACACCACATCTCGCGTGTGGCCTTGGCCACGAGCCTCATCATATGAAGTATCACATCTTCTTTTACGGTCTTCAAAATAACAAATGATAGGCTTTGCATCGAACCCTCTCTTCCAGATGGGACAATGTGGCTCTGATAGGCCCAATGAACCAATGCCTTTGGGCGAGACCCATACCCATGTCGATATCGAAGGATCCATGAAACGTGGAGATAACAACCATATTGGGATAAATATGGCATGAAACTATTATATCACTTCTACAATTTCAGCCATGTCAATTTGTTAAAAGTAAGAGGTGATGGCCCAAGAATGGCTAACTAAGAGGGGGTGGGGGTGAATTGGTTTTTAAAACTTCTTCGAAAAATTAATCTAAATTTAAGCGAGTGAGACTAAATAGATAATTCAAATAATAAGTACAAATACAAAAGCGATAAGTAAAAGGGAGAAATGATACAAACGATATAATTATGAAAGTTTGATCCAAAACAATGATCTACGTCTTCCATTACCAAACTCTCCGGCACGAATAAGGATTTTTCACTATGTTAATTGACTTATGGTGCAATTCAACACTTTACAACGCTTATGGTGACTTACAAACAAAGAGTATTGATCATTATACAATGTTGAGCTTTATAGGATCTCCACACAACCCACTATTAAGCTTTTACGGGATCTCAATATGACCCACACAGTGACTTAAAACGATCACCGATCCTTATACAATGTTGATTTTTAAGGGATCTCAACACGACCCACACTTTATTAAAGTGGTTTTACAATGGAATTCCCTTCTTGATAAATAATACAATTTACATTTTAGCTAAGAGATCAAGTATTTGATCTTGATCCAAAATTTGGCTCTTAAGATCTTGAATGTGACTTCGATCTTGACTTCCTTCAATAATCCGATTTGTGATGATAGTTTTTGATCTTTTGAGCTCTTGTCTCGAATGATTTGACTTGAATGTTTAACTTTCACTTTGATTTTCATTTCGAGTCCGATATGATGTTTTTATTTTGGCAATACTTCATTGATTTTAACATTGAACTATCATCACTCAAAATAAATTGTTAGAAACAATATTAATTTTGTTATGATCAAAACATTAAAGATTAAGAGCTTGTTTGTGAGAGATTTTTTGGTGGAAGAATTGATTTTGAATAGTGATATGATGTGAAATGTGTGGTTGAAAAAGAAGAAAAAGTTATTGATGTGATGGAAAATAATATTTTATTGAAGAATGTGTGGTTGAAAATGAGAATTGATTTACTGTAGAATTTGGAGAATCCGTACCAAACGGGCCCTAAATCAACCATATGTCAACAATTTTTCGTTTTTTTATTATGAAAAACAAGATGATTTGCAAGGTAAGATTGTACAATTGATATCATAATGATAAATGAATATGCATTATAAATTTATGAAGTAATTCATGTTCCCCCTATCTTTTACAAATCAATAACTATACATTCAAAACATATAAATGATTTTCCCTCTTAACCACTTTTCATATACTCTAAACATATTATATTTTCTAATCAAAACATTCATAATCATTCAATTTCCCCCTTTTGATATTAGTAAAAGGGGATAACATTAAAGATCAACACATAATTTACTCTTTTAACATAGGCAAAATGATAGTACATATGAGAGGAATAATATAGTATATAAGATCAAAAATTTAAATCAATCATAGAAAATAGTAATATATTCCCCTCAATTAAGAACGAGATGTTAAATATATGCAAGTTTTTAAAAAAGGATAATCATCACTTTATAGATCATTTAAATAGAATTTAAATAAATTTCAATCAATGGTGCACATAGAATCAATCATATGAGAACATTTAGTATGATTCAATTTAACCGCATACTACAAATTCATTGATAATTCATAAACCTCTTTAAATATATGAAAATCTATCAAGCGTTAGAAGTTTAGTAAGAATGTTGATCAATTAATTCTTCGTATTCACAAATTTGAATACAATATCATCTTTTTGGGTGCTAGATGTAATATCATAGTGCTTCTAAGATATCTAAATTCGTTTTATGACACTAATGTGTGATTCTTGAGTATTGAGTTGAAATTTAGCATATAATCACACATTAAATATAATGTCGAGTTTACTTATGATTAAGTAAATAAGAGATTTGATCATACCCCAATATTTTGTTATGTTTATGGAAGTACTTCGATCATCTTAGTCCATTTTGATTTATGAGCACATATGAGTGTTTGTTTCTTGAATTTTCCTTATTTTGGTCTTCAATAGTTATTTGTTTGATAGGAGTTTTTGATCCTACATCAGTAGTAATATCTTTCTCACGATCAAGAATGTTATTTTTTATCGAAAGTGACATTCATGTATTCTTCAACGATTAGAGCTCTTTTGTTAAAGACTATAAGTTTTGCTAGTCGATGAAAAATTTCGAAAGATTCCAATATCGAATTTTGAATTAAATTTTTCAAAATCTTCTTTTGTATTTAAAACGAAGCATTTGCAACCAAAAATTTGAAATAACCGATATTTGAAATTCTATTTTTCCAAAACTCATAAGGGGTTTTGTGTTTTCTTTCGACTAATTGAAACTCCATAAAAAATATAGCAAGTAGTGTTAACGACTTCGGCCCAAAAGTATTTTGGTAAACTATTTTAATTTAGTATAGTCCGAACCATTTTTTGCACTGTGCGATTCTACTTTTTACTATACCATTTTGTTGAAGAGTTCAAGGAGCCGAAAAATTATGTTCACAACCATAAGTTTTGCACAAATCATCAAAAAAAATATTATCAAATTCTCCACATGATCACTTCTAATGGTGGTAGTAGTAGTGTGAACCTTTTTACAAGAATGTTCAAATGCTTCAATAATTCATCTTTTAGGTTGAAAAAATGGGACTCAAATAATCTAGAAAAGTCATCAATAATGATGAAACCATAATGTTTACCATTTAAGCTTGTGATACTAGATGATCCAAAAATATTCATTTGGAGAAGTCAAAAAGATTTTGTAATTGAAGAATGTTGCTTTAATTTGAAACAACTCTTTACTTTTTCTCAATGCATCACAAATTTTGTCTTTTTCAAATTTCAAACTTGACAAACCTTTAACAGAACAATTTTTGAAAATTTTGAAAATAGGTCCATGCTAATATGACCTAATCTTCTATCTTATAACCAAGTATCATATTTAAAATTTGATAAACATTTTTCTTCGCATTCAAACTTAGTGTTTATAACATAAACATTCTTATTTCGGCTTCCTAGAAACATCACATTCTTTTGATGTAGTATCCTCAATAATGTATTTGGAAGAATAAAATTTGATATGATAACATTCATCACATAATTGATTAAAACTATGTAAGGTTATCTATTAAGGGAACGTTATCAATAAAGGGAGATGTATAATTATCAATAATTTCAATGTCATTTTTCCTTTAGCATTATCTCTAAAATTATCATGACCACCATATTTTATTTTGAAACTTGACAATAAAACTTGATTTTCGATCATGTGCTTTGAGCATCCACCATCCAAAGTCCTTTGCTCCTTGTTTTCTTTGGTACTTACAAAAAATAGTTCAATTTTTTATTTTTGGTACTCATACAACCTTTGGTCCTTGGTAGTTAGTGTTAGTAGACTTTTGAATCCACTTGTAATTGTCTTCAAAATATAATCTCTTCTTGATAAAATAATAAAAAGCTACATGTCCAATTTTATTACAAAAATTACATGTGATAGTTGAAATAGGAGAAGTAGACGCTTTAACAAAGAAATTCTCAAGAGATTTTTGTTTTAAAAATAGTTTGTATCAAATTCATCATTTATCAAAAACCCATTTTCTTTACCAAGTATTAAATCAAAAAATTTCTTGTCTTGAGTAAATTTGTAGACAATTTGAGTCAAATCTAATTTTTTTTTTCTTGTAAATAGGAATTGTCCTTACGTGAAGAATCGTAATCGACTTTTCCTTTTTGCACAATCATTTTGAATTTCCAAAAGTTTCTTTACCTCATTTTCCAATAAAGATTTTTTTTTTAAAGATCGAATGATTTAAAGCAAGTTTTTCAAATTCTTCAAGAATTTTATCATAAGAGTTAGATAATTCATTATATGAACAATTTTCATTTGAATTTACCTCATTTTCAATAGTCACGAAGCACATATTGACAATTTTCTTTTGACCTTCATTTTCTTCTTGATCATCATTCTCCAATCCATGTCGTTTGGAGTGTTTTCTTTTTGATGAATCTATTCTTTTCATTGCCTTTTTTTTCTGTCTTTTGGAATCGATAATTGTTGTGAAAGCATTTCCATTTCTTAATAAGAAGAAGTAGACCTTCAAGTTCATCATCATTCAAATTCTCGCTTGAAGTGCCTTCGTCAATTATGAGTTTTAAAGCAATTTGGCATCTTTCCTCTTCTTTGCTTTTCATTGTCTTCTCTTTTGTCTCGGTGCGATTAGCTCAAATGTCATCAATGTTCCATATACCTCTTCCAATGAATATTTGTTGATATCTTTGGGGTTTTCTATCAACATTCTCAACGAGCTCCAGTTTTTTGAGAGATATCTAAACATTTTCCTCACAAGTTCATCATTAGTGAGTTTTCAATCAAAACCTTTGAGACCATTAACAATATCACTAAAACGAGTTATCATGTCAACAATCAGTTCATTTTATTTCATAAATAAATTTTCAAATATTTAACTAAGAGATTTATCTTAGTTTATTTCACTTTGCTAGTTCCAACATGAGTAATTTCTAATGTATGCCAAATATCATAAGCGAAATCATATGTACTAATATGATTAAATTCATTTCTATTTAAAACACAATAAAATATATTTTTGGCTCTAGCATTTAAAAATATTTTTTGTTTATCTACTTTATTATATTCTTCTCTAGGTTTATAAATAATTTGATCCGATTTACCATCCTCTTTAATAAACCTTTTAGGCACATAGGGAACAAATTCAATAAGTTTCCAAATATTATAATCTATTGATTGAATAAATATCGTCATTCTAGTCTTCTAATAGTTATAATGAGTATCATCAAAGAAAAAGGTACAATTTGTGAAATGTCCCTCAAGATTTGGAAAAATGTGATTAGCCATTGCTCAAGATAAAAGAATCTTAATTTCAAAATGAGCACCTTGCTCTGATACTAGTTGATGGCCCAAGAATGGCTACTAGGAGGGAAAGGTGGATGTGTGAATTGATTTTTAAAACTTTTTTGAAGAATTAATCTAAATTCAAGCAAGTAAAGACTAAATAGATTAATTCAAATAATAAACACAAATATAAAAGCAATAAGTAAAAGGGAGAGATAATACAAATGACATAATTGTGGAAGTTCGATCCAAAACAATGATCTACGTCCTTCGTTACCAAGCTATCCAATACGAGAAATGTCTTTTCACTATGTTGATTGCCTTATGGTACAATCCAACCATTTACAACGCTTCAGATAACTTACAAACAAGGAGCATCGACCTTTATTTAATGTTCAATTTTACGGGACCTTAACACAACCTAATATTGTGCTTTCACAGGTCTCAATATAACCCACACAGTGACTTATAACAAGGAGCACCGATCCTTATAAAATGTTGATCTTTAAGAGATTTCTTTATCAAAGTGATTTTATAATGGAATTCCTCTCTTAATAAATAATACAAACAAGGTAAGTATTAAGAGATGCTAACACTTCAATAAAATAGTAAATGATAGCTCAAGTGTTAGATGAAATTTTTTGATGAATATGATAATCAAAATTTAGATTCAATCTATGAAAGTGTTTCAATGAGAAGATGAAGAAGAAATAAATGCAATGTAGGTTTAAGAAATTTTCTCAAAAAATCTCTCTTTTAATAAATAATTGTAATAAATTAATTATTAAGAGAAAAATGAGAAACTTTGATGAATATGATAATTTTACAAGTTTGATTCAATCAAAATTTTCAAATTAAATATTGAAGAATTAAAAAGATATAAGCTCAAAGCGTTCTGCTCAAGTAATTCTCAATTTTATGCTTTTCAAGAATTCAATTTAAATGCAAGAAGTATAGGTATTTATAGATTTCAAACCGTCAAAAAAATCTAGGAGTTCAGATGATCGCGTCCGATCGACTGCCTTTTGTTGGATGACCAACATAGCCATTTGAACAGAAAATCAAGGGTCAAAACGGTCAAATTTTGGACTGTCGGAAATTTTCGGTCGATCGCCAGGCAGTTTGGCCTTTTTCACGTTTTGCTTTCGTTTGTTCCGATTTGAACGTTTTGAAAAGCTTGAACTTTTGGAGAGTATTTTTAACTAATTTTTCAAGATAAAAAGTGTTTTACAAATCTAAATATTATTTTTTAAAATCATTTTTACATTTGATCAAATCATTGTATATGAATGACTTTTAATGCACAAAATTATTTTTAATGAATGTAGAGGTTTTGAGTTTAAGCATTCATTGTCATATATCAAAGTGTTAGTACATTTACATTTTAGCTAAGTGATCAAGTATTTGATCTTACTTTGAAATTCGGCTCTTAAGATCTTGAATGTAACTTCGATCTCTACTTCCTTCATAAGTTCGATTTGTGATGATAGCTTTTGATCTTTTGAGCTATTGTCTCGAATGATTTGACTTGAATGCTTAACTTTCACTTTGATCTTCATTTGGAAACTGATTTATGATGTGGTGATTTTGGCAATGTTTGATTGATTTTAACATTGAACTATCATCACTCAAAATCAATTGTTAGAAACAATATTAATCTTGCTTGTTATGATCAAAGTATTAAGGATGAAATCAACCATATGTCAACAATTTCCCTGAAAATATTAAGGATGAAATCAACCATAGGTCAACAAGAGGTTGTCAAGGAATTAGAAAAAAATTGGAGAATCAATATCCATAAGGAAACTTAGTCTTACACGGTAGCAAAACCAACAAAGGAAACATATCATAAACTCTATGGGTCAATCACAACACACCATGTAGAATTAGGATTGCAATATTTTAACCTAATTTCATTAGAACTCTTTCCTTATAAATAGTCATCGACATGTAACGAAAAATATACACATTCTTTAAACTCTAGTCAAATCTCACCTTATTTATCTCTCCCATGCTCAGTTCTCTATAAATCTTGCAACTCCACCTTCTGCGATGCTTGCCAAGAATATGCTTTTTCAAACACTTCTTCTGAGTCGGGTTGTTCATCCTTCTACGGAGCCCACCAAAAAAACTCTTCATAAACCATGATATTCTCTCCTGAGTCATCAATCTAATCATCTTCATAATCTAGTTGTTCAGGTAGGGCTACCACCAATGATGATTCGTCCTTTAGACTTGAAGTGAATATCTTCTCTCAAACATGCTCAATTATTGTTGTTGATGTCTTGACATCCCATTCTTTTTCACTATTGTATTTTTCTCGTTTATTGGAGGCTGCCATATTGCCTTCCGTTGGTCTTTTCTTGAATGACAGTCTCTGGCATAATGATTTTGTTTACCATATACAAAACACGAGCCATTAGCTTGTTGAAATCCATTGAATGTTTGATCTCTCTTGTCGTGACTTTGTTTGGCTCCTCTTGTCAGATGGCTTCCTTCAATCCCTCATTTAAATTTACCTTCTCTTAATTCTTTATTATTTTGTTGACAAAATTGACCTCTTCTTTGATAGCTAGATATTTTTTCTTCTTTTTCGTTCTTTCTTTATTGAGACTTCTAACATTTGCTTGGTTAACCTTTCTTGGTCGACTAGTAAATTTTCAAGATTAACTAATAAAGGTTGCTATGGCCAACCTTGTATTATGACAATGAAACCTCTAAATTCGGGTCTCAAACTACGTAAGATTATCTTCTCATTCTAGACTATGAAATCTTACTCGAAGAATCTAACTTGAAAATTTCACGACAAAGAGATTTGACTTTATTAAAATATTGATTTAACGTTAGTCTACCTTAAGTGATGAAGAGAGGCTTGCTTTCCAGCAATTGCAACCTCAAGTCATTTTTATTTGAGAATAATGTGGCCAAAGTGTCCCAATCTTCCTTTGGTGCGTTCTTATTCCTTATGCGCTCTAACAATTCTTCCTCGACTGTCCCTTTTTGAAGAACATAGCCTTGCCACTTTGACTCTCCATTTCTTTAGAGTCACGACTTCTTCGGCAGTGTCACGTCATTTTCGCCAACAACTTCCCACAGGTTTTGCCCTTGGGAGATACGACTTCATTCAAGTTTTCCATGTGGTATCATTTTGATTATTGAGATTCCTCATTCCACCTACCACTTGAAGTTCGCCCATCGTGACTTGATTTACTTACTCGTAATCAAGCAAGCTTTATAAAAGCTTCACAACCTCAATTTGTGCACAATGTCAAGAAGTTCAAAAAGAATTTGTCCCCAACCGCCTTGCTCTAATACCAATTGTTGAGTTTAAACCACAGAAAAAAAACCTATTTTATTGACAAAAAATTGCTTTCAATCCAAGCACACTTCTCTCACGATTTATATTAAAGGAAGCAATTAAATAATTTCCACTCTCTATATTCTCCGGAAATGGACAAGATAAAATCACCCTACATTCTCCCATTATTATTTATAATGCTAGAGCTCCAAAGTTATATACATCACACTTCTCATTGAATCCCAAGCTAAATGCATGTTCTGTGGGATAAAAAGAGAGCTATTAATATGAAGTAGGTAAAAGAGATCGTATATGGATTGGAAGATTAGAGCATACATACCTGGAGCTGCGTAGCCAAAGGTACCAGCGATGATATCCAATTGGACGAGTCTGGTTTAAATATTGTTGCAGTGCCAAAATCAGCAATATGAGCCTCTTGTTCAGAGTCTAACAAAAAATTCTTGCTTGATATGTCTCGATGAACAATGAGAGGTCAAATGTAACGGTGCATATAGGAGAACGCATTTGTGACTCCTTAACAACATTCTCTCTCTTGATCGGTTCAAACTTGTTGCCTTTTTATACCTAATATACTTATCAGGCTTCTCCCTTCCAATAACTCATAAACCAAGAGCACGAGTCGTGAATGAAAACAAAATCCATAAAGCCCGACAATATTACAAATCAACGTTTCAATTTCATTTGTACGTCTTTTTAAATTCACGACCTTGCCTTATGATGCATGTAATTTTTTTACAATAAAAACCTGGTAATCCAATTCAGCCCTCAAAAATACTACCATATCTTCGTGTTGGGAATTTACTTATACATGCACAACGAAATTTAAAAATAATTTCAATTCCCTTCAAGGATCATCTTTGTTTAGATAGAAACAGTGATTAGAGTTATACCTTTAGCAAAATTTTCAAACTCCTTTAAGAACCTTGATCACGAATAATCATGATCTTTGTACGTGTTTGTGAATCACGATCTTTTCACATCATAGTTGTCGAGTTATTGAATTTCAAATGATAATCCACACGAGAATATATTAGAGTTTCTATTTCTATTACTAGCAAAATTATGATATTGCAAGATGTAAAGTTATAATTTGTTGTTCCATATTGACATCTAACAATGTGGTAGGGTAATACAAGTGGCAAAAAAATGTCACGTGGTGTGACAAAATCAAAATTTATTCGTTTACCGTAAAATTATAATTCATTCGCCAATATAATCCAATCAATTACGAGATATAGAAGTGTGCCAATCTCGATTATTGATTATATCTTTCGTCCCACTATTAACTCATTAATAGTCAGCTTATCTTGGCTATGAATTTCGATATCAACTTAAAAAAATAAAATTTAGATCATAATCTCTTATTATCTAAGAGTAACGAATCATCTATTGATCATTCACAACCTTTAGATAAGTTTTAATATATTTGAACGATGTCGTATTAGCTATTCTTAACAGAGCAACATCAAACATCACTAAAATATGAGTGTCCTCATATAATGTACTATGATAAGCTCAAGTTGAAAGACAAATTTCACTACCAAACGTTAGAAATTAACCATAGACGCTTAGATAGTTATCCACGTGAAATCTCTTAAGTGGGTCTCCAATGTTTTGTTTTCTTAACATAACATACACATGTCCATTTAAATATCACCACATTTTAACTTATGAGATCAATTACTCATTTCGTAAGTGAGAAACGCCACACATGTTGATCTTTATATATATATAGGACCATTATGATTTTAATTCAAATTTAAAGGACCAAAACACGTGGACATAGAAGTTTGATCACCCAAAGTGCAAATTTCTTGCTATTAAGTGCCACTTTTGGAGTAAATTAGATGAAAATTGTAAAAGTGATATTTAAATTTTCGTTCCGCCTATATACGTACAAGATCATAAATATAGATATGAGATATAAATATTTTTATATGTTTTTGTGTGATTGTGTATAGATTTCCTAACTTTTAATGCACTTTTATTTATTTTAGATCACATAAAAATAGTGTATTTTTGTTTAAAAGAAATTTGCACTTGAGGTGGTTAAACTTCTATGTCCACGTGTTTTGGTCCTTTAAGTTTGAGTTAAAATCAAAATGGTCATTCGATGACTGTTTGTGAAACAAATTTAAACTTTAATAACCGTTTGCGAAAGCGCATGAAACTTCAGTGACCGTTTCTACAAGTTTTAAACTTTAGTGATTGTTTTGTGATTTTTAGATAAGTTTAGTGACCGTTTGTGAAATTAACCCAATTTGTTTCTCATAATCAAAACTCATTATGATTAACAAGTTATTAAGATTTGGATCTAAAAATTCTATTAATTTATTTATCAGAATAATAATTCAATTAAATTATAGATTTGCCATAAATAATGTAGTAATTATATGAAAGGTGTTTACGTCCAAAATAGATTAGACCAAGGGAACAACACTTACACCTCCCACCCAACAAAGTGGCTAGGGCTGAAGTCTTCGGTTGCTTCAATTATGTTTTGGTACAACCATCTTCCCATCAAAGCTCCAAATATTTGTAAAAGGTTTTGTTGGATTTTCTGGATCACCTTTGGTCTGTCGAAAGCATGTGTCTAATATTCTCTTGTAAACAATCTTGCAGAAAAGTTGCAAATAGGAGTCATGCCATTTGGAACAGACAAAGTTATTAACTACCTAAAAGCACATACTGATCATTAACAAGTATAATATTTATTTTCAATCAAAAAATATGTTTATAATCAGTAAAATTAAAAGATAAAACATGACATGAAAAATCAATAAGGGGTTTCATAGTGTGATCAACAGCTCTTATTCTAGTTAAATCTATATTCCGTGTTCTTTCTGGCCATTAATGTGGTTTGGCATATAGTCCAGACCAAATGTTACTTTCTAAATTAGAGGTAAGTAACTACTATAATTTTTAGTCAACATCATTTATATTGTGGCTATGAATACCATTAATTTACTATTAAAAAGTATTATAGCACTTGAAACATCAAGATGAAAATTCGAGGAAAAATATTATAGATATATTTGATTTTTCAACTACTTCACCGATACATTTGAAAAAGAACTTATATATTGTCCAATAAGGAAAAACATATTGTCTATTTGCGCACATGTAATCAACATAGAAACACTAGAATCCAATACACTGCATACCTAGGTCTTCAGTTGATGTGATTTTTCTAACTTGGACAAACATAAACACCCTGCCCCATCAAAATAACCAAAATTAATAAATAGTTACCGAAAGGGAAGTCACGTGCACCACAAGATGACCAAGTAACGTGTGGCTAAGCATTTGTTTCTTAGAAAAATATGAAGTAACAAAAGGCACCAACAAGGCATCGAGCTTGGAATGAAAGAGCAGAATTGCCACAAGGTTCACAGCAAATTGCTTAGTTGTGAACCCGACCACAAAATTTGACTACAAAACACCAACATGATGTGAAAAAAAGAACTAACTACTATTTAAAATGGGTGAATGAGTACACATGCAACTTAAATTTCAACTAGAAGCTCTCTTTACTGAGATGTGCCCCATGCAAAAATTTGTTCTACTAAAAGTATGAAAACTCACTACCAGGTTTAAGTAGTTTGATAATTGAATACATTTTCTATTTAAAATGTTTGAAGGGAATAATAATATTTGCCGATTAAAGGACAGTCCAAGACCTATAAACGCAGATTTCATAATGTTTTTTCATGCGCTTCAAGTTTCACTTCAGTCTTCCCATGGTTGGATGCTCTTGCAAATAAGTCATTGGATACATCTAGATTTCCTTTTAATAGTTACCCTTTCAATTTTGTTTCTACCCAGAAACACAACTTGGCCAACTTATGGTGCCTAGTCCTAGTCCTGCATGAAGCACTCTTGCCCCATAACAACATCAATATACACATAAAGCTTCCATCAGAAATTATGTTTATGGATATATAGATCAAAAACTTCCATCTTGCACAAAAGTTGGTTTCATACATTTATGAAAGATGCAGATGACAAAAAAAATTAGCCAGAAACTGTGAAGAAAAAGAAAATCTAAATAACATCAGAGGTTTCAGCACTCAAAAGAAAAAAACTACTCGAAAAAATTAGTCCCACAACTTCTCCAAAGGTAAAGCGCCCGGTGTTAGAAATAGGAATGCAATTTTGGAATTCTCTGATAAACTAGGATGCATACTCAGGACATCCCTAATTATAACACGAGATGCGATCTCATCATCGATTAATTCTCTCATAGGAGCAGGTGGAAGCCAGTTAGATAATGCCTTGCAACCATGAGAAGAGAGTACATAGCACGTTGTGGAATTCTGAGGTGGATAAACATAAGCACAAATCAAGAACACAATGACTAAAGAAACCAGTATGATAATCCATGTTGGCTTCTTTAAGTTGCTGCGGTGGTGAGACACGTGCAATATTTGCATATCCTTCATGCCTAGACACCACGACTGAGCCGTTTTCATTTAGAAATGATGCATCACAGATTAATCTCCCAAAGAACTTTGTCTTGTTCCAAAGTTCACATCAAGACCAAATGCACTTTATTATTATTAACTTATCAGCCAAAGATAGATCATCATAGCATTGCATTCAGTAAGAATCTAAAACTGCAAGGCAAACAATAGTGTATGTGACAACTACCAAATTGCAAAAATATCAGATTCTAAAATTTGAAGCAAATTCATGTCACTAAACAACATAGAAAATGTGATTCCATGCACACTTCATAGCTAGGATTCAAAGTCAACATACAACAATCAATCCACATCAAAATTCCAACCCTACTAACCGTCCAACAAAATTTTCAAAGTTGGTATAATCAAACTCTAAAGAGCAATGAAAATGGGGGAAATCAAAAAGTGAGGGAACCTGATTCAAAATCCCAAATGCTGACCAGTGATGAAATAAAAAAATAAAAATAGTACATTAAGAAAGCTCGATCAGAGGACGAAACTTAACAAAAGCCTAGCGGATTCACGTTTCCTGGGACACCCAATAGAACCCCACCCCAACCCTCAATTTAATGGTAAAAGTAGTTCTAGCAAAAAAAGTGAAACCCAACTTGCGCCTGTAAATCAAATCCATAATTTGCAAACCCTTCAAATTACAATTTCAATCTACTGGCATAAAAACACGCACACCGCGATCGTCGACGTTTTGGGCGGTTGATGCTTTGGAAGTGATCGTCGATGGCAAGGTGGTTTCCAACTCTTCAAATGTGAGGGGAGCTCCCTGAAGGAGTTGGGTTCTTCTCCTATGCGGTAGACGGTGAATGGAGCGAGACAGTGAGTTAATGTCTTCCTGTTTTCGTCCATTTCATCTTCTTCTTTTTTTCTTTTTTTAGTTTTTTTTCCCCTCCAAATGTACTATTTCATTGACACATTGTACAAATCTTAAATATAGTCAAATCTCAATTAACGCTGGACATGTAAGGTATTTAAATTATGTAGAAGGACAAAAATGTCCAATATTGACTTTCTTGAAAAGACTTTAAAAAGTGACATTTTTGTAAATGTAAAATCAAAAATTGACATCTAGTGCAATTTCCTCTACATTTTTTGAAGGTTGAAACAACATTAATGGCAAGTTATAAAATACTTCACATAAATTCGTGAAATTTATACCATATGTTCTTGTTAGTATGTAGAACATGTCTGTAAAGTTTCAAGTTTTTCAGATTTGTATTTTAAGAAAAAATTGAACCCCTAGTTATAAATTCGAAACTTCACTACGTGATAACTTCTTCTATGGTGTGTTTCACACTTCCATTTTGGTATAGTTGGATAGATCTTCTCAGGACATTTATAAATGTATAAAGATCATTACTTTTGACTTTTGAAATAAAGAAGTTATGACCTCTCAAAGTTTGGATGAAAATTGATAAAACCCAAAACTTCATCACTTAATAACTTTTTCAACAATGCGTTTCATGCTTTTCATTTTGTATGGTTGGATAGATCTTCTCGAGACCTTTCCAACAGTATAAAATATCATTAATTTTGTCTTTAAAAGGAAGTAGTTATAGCATTTCGAAATTTAGACAAAAATCTTAAATTTCTGCATGAAATATACACGATGAACAATAACACATTAATCTCTACTCTCGGCCAGTTATGTTGATGCCCCAAACATGATCTTAGAAATTGATGTTGTACAATCTGATTACAGAGATAAACTCAAAATGTTGAAATTAGACAAAAGGATCGAAAGAAAAAAAAAAAAATTTGGCCTAGGGATAGCTACACTAATTGAAAAAAATATATTTAGCAATTGGTTCCTCGCATTAGGGAGCGTGCGAGACCCAATTGTGAATCTGAAAATTGCAGTGAGGTCCCTAAATTATTCTTGATTTTTGATATAATTAAATTAATTTTTGGATAGTTAAAAATATTTTTTTTAATACATTCATAAAAAGCATTAAAAATATTTTTTTACTGATTAAATTCTGATTTTTTTTTTTTATATAAATCAAGAATATGTATTGAGTAGTATTTTTTGAGGTGCTCTCGTTTTTTTTTTTTTTTGGGGAAAAAAATACTCCTAAAGTATTTAAATACCGACTTTTATAAACACTCAGGAGTTGTGTAGATCTTTGATTAGGTTACGTGATTCATTGTGACTTTTTCTTATTTTTGTACTTGGTCGGATATGATTGAATCTATGCACACTTTTAACATCCTTAAATGGAAGGTTAGAAAATCACATGGGCTATGGAACTTGTTGAAAAGTTACATACTTTTTTAAACTAATAAATAGATCTAGAACATTACCTAATGGAACATATGAATATTTTTTGGACATATTTTTTGGTGATATGTAGAATATGAGAATTATGATGTCACTTTCTATTTGTTGGGGCTGTGTTCAACTGAAATTAAAGTAGAGTTGAGAATCTGCATAATAAAACTTAAATGATGTGTGTTTTATTCTTCTATTATATTAAAATTAATTTATGAAATAATTAATTTTTTATATCATGATTCATGTCAACGTGCATATTTATGTTTTTATTGCACATTATGGAACTACCTTATTGAATTACATGATATATGTTAATTCGTAAATTGTTATGAATGCTAAGGTCAATAGAATTACTGAAATTCTTACTTGGACCTATTGATTGTTAGTTGAGTGATAGTTTGGTGATTTGAAGATTTAAAGAAAATCTCACCTAACTATTCGTTTCACCAACCGAATAGAAGTTCCAAAGCTAGAAGAATTGATGTAATTCTCGCTTAGAACTCGTGAAATTTTGTGTTATGAAATTAATTTTATGATAATAAAACAATAGGATCGCAGATGATGATTGAGAACATGGTGAACTTTTAACTCTACACTTTATGTTGAATTATTGTATACGTTAATTTGAGTTAAAGCAAAATTATATATATTGATAAATGAATATTGATAGAGAATAAAATGTCTCTAGAATTTG
Source organism: Fraxinus excelsior (assembly GCA_019097785.1). Taxonomy (NCBI): domain Eukaryota; kingdom Viridiplantae; phylum Streptophyta; class Magnoliopsida; order Lamiales; family Oleaceae; genus Fraxinus; species Fraxinus excelsior. The sequence goes on from CM032628.1 coordinate 17,172,729, forward strand.
ATAGATCATGACATCAAAAATATATAATTGTTGACTTTAATGAAGGTAATAACCTAAATATGACAACATTTGGCATAATAAGATTTTGAGTGTACTAGTAGCACATGATGTTTTAGAGAGTAACAACCACACAATAGTAGACCTGATGTGGGTAATACTACTCAAGATAATAAAGATCAAGAACTTTGTCAAGTACGAGAAAAGATAGATTCTAATACTTGAGCATTTGCATTGTGAAGTTTTGTTATAGATGATCTTATTCCCAAATGTGACTAAACTGAGGTGGTTAAAGGAGTGTTATCATTTTTAGTTGGTCACAATTTTATTTTAGATGAGTACTAAGTTCAAGCTAGTCTTTTCTCAATAGTTGGAAATTTTGAAGGTTAATGAGACTTACAAATTGAAACGTCAATTTTCTTATTGACACTACTCGCTGTGTGAGTTAAAAGATGTGTGACTTGATGTTGCTAAGTCTCAAGAACATGCTTATGTAGAAATGTTCTAATTCGTATAAGACTTTGAGTCTTAAGCATTAAATAACTTTGAACAATTACCGAACACATGAGGAGATTGGAAAATGGACCAAGAAGAACATATCAAATAATAAGTGCTTGAAAGTGGTTTTGGTAGAAGATCAGTATTATAAAGGTTCAAATGCTTCAACTATACAGTTTGAATCTATTAGTTTGAAAGTTGTTAAGCTAAATGATATTGCACTTGAATATATTCCTCTTAGTGTTGAATAAGTGTCAACACTATACATATTAGATCTTATCTTGTGTGGATGATGAATTCAAGAGTTAGAAACTCACTTTATATGAGATCAATAAGTGTCTTTAATCAATTGTCGAGTTTTTGACTTGATACGAAATAAATATATACAAATAATGAAGATGGAGTGAAGGTTTATATGACGGGTACATGTAACTTACTACTGCAAGTGGAGAATCCGACCTCCTATTTGATATTAAAATAGTATCAAAGACTCCACTGAACTTGATCCCAGTTGTTATTCTTCTAAGAGTGGTATCTAACTTGAATTTATACATGGTAATTTTGTTCGTACTTATAGTGGTGATGTTTATTATAGCTTTGTATATTGGTGCAATGGTTTGAGTTTTTTAGCTGAGAAAACCATTCAAAACTATAAAAGCTAAACTTTCATAGAGTAAATTCATCTGATTATCTATGCGGGCTCTGATTGAGAATGATAGAGATGGAACATTGTTTTTCATTACATTTATAGATGTATTCACTCATTTCATTTGTGCGTCTGCTTTTAATAAGTTGAAAATATTGTATTAATTTAGACTTTTATGAAGTGGAGAAGTAAATCAAAATATGGAAATGAAGACTTTGAGAATTGTTTAAGAGCGTGGATCTCTATCACGAGAGTTCAATGATCTAGATAATGAAAGAGAAATTCTTATTGGATTGACTATTCCTTGATCACCAATAATTATATGATCAATTGGGTAGGAAGAATGGAATATTATTGAATATTATATGACATGAGATAATGCAGTTCCATTTATGTATTTGTTTTTGGGAAGAGTGTTGGTTAACTACAAATTGTCACTTAATGTAGTTATCTCAATGTTAGCACTTTCAAAATATATAAGTTTTGGACACATAGATAACCAAATATGGGTTGTTTTAGGCTAGTAATCGACTCTGTAAGTTCTTGATAATAAGTTTGGAAACATAAGTTTATTAGAAATGAGATGTATCTCCATGACATATACATAACAGGCCAAAGGGTAATCGTTCATAAGTGAAATTTTGAGTGGATATCAAGTCAACATTTTACACTTCTTAGTTATGGAAAAATGTTTTGGAGAATATTAGTGAAATTAATATTATGTGTATTGGCGAATCAGTTTAAATACATAAGAGTTGGTTTAAGCTTCTAATCCAAATGAGTAATTTGTTTTTTGAGTGGGAGTTATCTAATAGACATCTAATTTCAAGGATTCTCGGTTTAGAAAATTTCTTACTTATATGACTACAAAGAGGAATATCGAGGGAAGTGATGGAACTATATATAAATTGTAGAATTCTAACCTAATATGGGATGTGGTAGAAGTTCTAATTGGACATTGAGTTAATTGAGAACATTCAGGATCTTTAAAACCAAGTAGAAGACTAATGAGTTTATGATAAATAAAATTCATTTAAAAAAAAGATTATACTTAATATGAGTGTATTGAGTTGGATAATTTTTTTTATAACAGTTAGATTCACTTCTGTACGCCTATGCTAACCGTAGTGGTGTGTTTAAATTTAGAGTTACATCAAACAAACTTGGAAATTGTATTTTATTCTCAAATGAGAATTGAATGGAGAGATCCACGTGATTCGATTTGTAGAATTCATATTAAAGGCATTTTAGTATTGTGATAATTTTATAGTTATACTCTTGATCTAATACAGTCATCTTAACATTGGTACTTGATTTTAACAAGGTTTAAATCTTGTAAAAATTTCATCATATGGATGAAATTCACTGTATTTATGTAAAAGTCTAATTTTGGGCATCAAATGATACGAGTTGAAAATATGAAATTCATGATAACTATGCAACTATCTCTTGTGTTGAAAATATCAAGTATCATGATGAACCAAACACTCCATAGTATTTCTATGAGAGACATTTACAAAGAAGGTATATTTGCGATATATCTATGCAAATGATGACATGTATTCATCATACTCTGAAGATATCTAGAGATATACTTGTTAGTGTCGAATTACTAAAATTGCCTTAAATGTGATATTTATTGTATCATAAAATCTTGATTAAGTTTTTGTGTGCACATAGATGAACAATTTCGAGTTCATGTATAATCTATTGTTGGGATTACGAGATAATGATTTTCATGCGCATATAAAGTATGTCGAACATGTTGGGATTGACTCACTCACAGAGTAGTTGCCTTAGACACTTTGTGTGTACTGAGATGAGACACAGTGATCATGTTGTGTACATGATCCAGTCACCTTGATGAGTTATCAAGATAAATGTACAACAAGTAATCGATATGGATTTCGCTATTCATTAGACATATTTTTAGGGCCATATCGAGTTCTTGATTGAAAGTTGCCTACATGAATATATGTAATGAGAACTCAAATTAGGTATTGGGAAATATCTGAACTAAGATCTATACAGTGTTATTTATTTATAAAGAATATGACATATGCCCTAAGAAATGGAGAAAACACTGTGACAAGTGTTTCATAACATGTGTACTTTATGGCCAATATTGGACAAATGAGTAAATGGTTCCCTACTTCCTCATTGTGGGAGACCTTGAGATTTATATGACTTTTGACTTTCATTAGATTTTATTTCAGTGTTGCTATTTTAGCATATTGTCAATGACTATGATTGGTTCGATTTGATGATGCATGTCTAGGAAAACAATTGATTTAAAGCTGAAGGATTCCAGTAGAAAATGAAAACTATTTTGACCAACATTTATATTTGTGCTCACTGATAAGATAATTGTGTTTAATCATTTAAGGTGTATAACACTATTGTGAATACAATAATATGATGTGAGGTTCGTGTATTTTCCATAAATATTCGAGGGATTGAAAATACATAAATTAATTTTCAAAAAAGAGTTTGGGGTATAGCAAGATATAAAGTTCTTCTAATAGAGATACTATATATCTCCAATAAGTGTATAGTATCGTGAGTTCTAATATTACTTGTTGGTTGTACGATCTATTTGTCATATGAATTTTTGTTAGATATGTATTGAGAAGGATCTAATGTGGGATATTCATTGTCACTTGTGATTTGGGTCAAACCCATCATGTGTGAGTGAGAGAGATTGAAAAATACGGGTCATCGGTCGCCCATGCGGGGGTCACCCGACCCGCAAGATATCAAAAATAGATGAGAAAATGTTTTGAATGGAATTCAAAACCATAACTTCCCTCTACTCCCTACAACTCTCAAATAACTTCCCACAATCTCCTAATTGATATTATGGAAAAGAGAAAGAAAATCATAGAGTATCATATGGAAATTGACTCCAAAATAAAACAGTGTCGAAAACCATATTTTTTATATGAAATCTTAGGTAAATGGGCACCTAAATTGCGGTTAATAAAATCATTCCATGGTGATCGGGTTGGGATCATTAGCGTGCAAGAAAATGTAAATTTTGGAGCTTTAAGATACAAGGGAATTCAACAATACAAAGATTTTGAAATTCATTCTTTCAATGCAATAAAAGCAGATTTTGGAGCATTAAGATGCAAGATGATTCAACCTTCCAAAGATATTGAAATTCATTCTTTCAAATAAGGATTCTCGACCTGGATTTCATGTTAAAAAAGAAAAAAAATGTGATTTCTTATTGTAAGTGAACAAGAAATAAAGACTACCAACCATTTGAGAGTCACTCGACCATTTGATGACTAAGATAAAATTTTTGAATAAACGTGGCACTACGAAAGGAAATTAGAATAAAATAAAAGGAAACCCAATCGAGAAACTTCATTATGCCCTGAAGCAAAGATTACTGGTCGAGCAAATCGCATTAACACGAGTTCAACATAAAAATTATATCTACATTCTACAGAAAGAAATATGCATTTACAATTTTGCAATACATCTGTGTTATTGCTAAGTATGTTCTTCACTTACATATTACAAAACTTTGCCAGATATACATGCTTATTCTGCAATGGCAAACAGCAAGATCTTTCTTACTGCCATTTCTAGTTCTACCATCTTTAAATCGACTTTCTAGATGTTTATTTATACAGGGAAATGACCATTTGCATCTCTGAACCGTCTTTAACCTGAAAAAATACGCTCTTAATCAGACTTCTAGTGCCTGAAATAACAAATAGAGAAAAGGGGAGGTATAATACCACCTCAACTAAAAGCTTAAGCTAGTCTAATACAGAGGAGACACATTTCTTTATTTAAGTTGAATCTTCAACACGTCACTCTGAAGTGCACATTGGACTCATTCTTATTGATGGCCTCACACATGTACTATTTTCACCGCTGGTTTTGCTCGGTGGCCGGGAATGCTCGACCTTTTAATTTATCAGATAAACTACTAGGAGCTAGTCCTTGGGAATAGCATAGCAACAGGTAGGTAAAAATCAGACAGAATAGATCCAGTCCAAGAGACAAATTAATAGGGAATGATACTTGCTACGTAAAAATAAGAATTCACGGGAATCGTGTTTGATCATTGGACATCAAGAGAAAGAAATAGGAAGAACTCATGACCCGTGTGTGTTTTGATACTGTGTTTCACCATGTCATCTAGAAGCTAAAGCTGATAATAGAGGAAGGACGTTTATTGATTTATATTTAGTCTTCAATGGTATCTTTATTCACCAGAAAACAACTTAATATAAGCTGTGTACAGAAATTACCAGGCGAGATTTCTGAAAGGCATCAACGTACAACTCCTAGACTTTCTGAACTTGCTCTTGGACTTGCAAGGCTTCTAAAATGCTATTAACCCACCTGCAAGAGAAGGATAAACCCAGTGATATTTAAAATAGGTTTGATATGCACTAGTGAACATGACTAAACAATGAACACTACAATTAAAAATATTTTAACTTCCTTTTCTCCTTTAATACTATATAGTGTTGTGCAATCCACTTTTCCAAAACACGCCATCACTATCCACAATTATGCACCGATACAAAGCATATACAAATAAAATAAATCTCCCTCCATCGTAAATTTATGTCACGTGCTTGTGTTCCTTCTAAATTATCACTTAAATAGTCAACTCTCCAACTATATCACACACGTCTCAGAAAGTAAAGAGAACGGAAAACAGATGGTGCTTTTTCCCACTCCTAGAGCATAGAGATGTAGACATTTGCATTAGAAACAACTTCAAGTATATGCATGATTTACCAAAAGTTCCAAGTGAATAGTTGATTACCCTTCAAGGCCAGGATTGGTTGGGAAATACACATTCCTCAAGCCCAGGTTTTTAGCTGCTAAGGCAGTTGTCTCACCAATACATGCAACAGAATTGCTCCACTGTTGTGATTTTGGGATAAGATTTATCCAAGCACTGTACAGGAAGATATGCAAGCAACTGTTAAATGATAAAGGATAAAAAGGACAAGAGAAGGTAAAAAAAAAAAAATCATAGAAATCTGTAGAAAGGAATATTGTTTCGAGAAAAGCATTGAATGGTAATGTCCAAAAGTAGTAAACTGTAATTAATATATTCAGTAATACGCACAAGATCCTGCGATTGAATTGGTAAGAAAAGATGGTAATTATTGTTGGAAAGAGTGTTGGGCTTGGTACAACTTAAGCCACTCCAACTAAGATTCACAATAAAAAACAATCAAAATGAGTCTAAAAATTATTCACAGAAACAACCTACACAACTCAGAAGAAAACAACTAGACAGTTAACATATTTCACATTTTCTGATTGCCCATCTTGCATACAACCATGAAACTCCTAATTTAGCAGTAGCAAGAGCACTGTACATCCAATCCGTTTAATATGTGAACACAAATTTCTATGTGAGTTTTGCTTATAGAATAGATCCAATAAAAAAGGTTTTATTCAACTCGGAAACTTTTTATTCATCTTCATTAGTCCAAAATCAAAAGTATAGACTAATTTTCAACAAAAATACTACAACAGAAAGTATACCGAACTGCAGAAGGTGATGCTACAGAAACAACAGGAGTAGAAACCGCCCGTTCAAGAACCTTTTGGTCCACATGACTAACAGGTACCTACAGGAAGTTATCAGAGGCCACCAAATTAACAGAAACAAGATGAGAATTTGTTGTTGATCAATATTTAGTGACATCTAAACACTTGCAATTGATGCCTGTAACTGTAATATTAAATTTTCTTGTGTTACATTATGTGGAGGCAAAGTAAAATTTAAAGGTATCAATTACATGAAATTGATGAGAGATTAGAACATAGACAAAATTACAGGAGTATCATACCGTTGTGTATGTATTGAACCTAGTAACCTCAAATCCACGCTTAGCAAGGCCTTCTTCTGAAACAGACAATTTCAATTACCAGGTTAAATCAGTTTCGTGTTAACTTGCTGATATAATAATTACAGAAAATATTATAAGTTTGGACTAGTAGGATCTAACAAAAGAATTCTACATACGTGAAACTGAGTCATATACATGAGTAGACCAGTTCACACAAGTAAAAGCAGTAATGCAAAGCACAACTTACATATTTCATCATCTAAAGGATCCAACAGGCAGTCCATAAATTTTCAGTTCTTTCCTATCTTTGAAAGATTGATAATTTTGTTAAAATAGGCAGTCTAACTAAATTGCAAAATTGGCTTATCTTAACAGTGGATGTTAAATTTTAAGTACTCTATATTGAAACATAATAATTGAATTATATAACAGTTGAAAATTTTAAGTACTCCATATTGAAACACTTCTTTACCAACCCGCTCTGAGTATCCTCATCGTGATAGACTGTGGTGCTCTCTACATGGAGCGTTTCATCATGAATATTGAAGTTATTCCAATTCAATTGACCAACTTTCATAAATTCATAGCTCGTAATAATCTTTGGCTTCCTTTTTTTATTTTTGGGTTTTCTTAATCATTGCTGCCTGTAGAACTGATAGTCATCAGTGTATGCCCATGAAAGAATCAGATATGGATTTTTTCCAGTATATGTTTCAAAAAATCACATTCTTAATCTTTTCAAGCAAGTCGACATAAGAATTATAAAATATTAATATAGGCTAAATATTATTCTCAGGAATATCCTCAGGATGCCACAACTTCTAAGTTTGGCATTTGATTTGTTTATGCCTCATTTTCCATCATGACAATCCTGACCCAAATGGAACTTCCTTCATGTTGACACACATTGTGGAGAGCAAAAGGTAAAGGGAAAAATAAAGGTTAAAAACCAGGCATACTGCACGTACCAATCTCACCACTAGCTTTTGATGAAGCAGGATATAAGACAGTGCACCTTCTATTCTCATGCTTTGGAAGCTCCGAAGCCAGAACCTTCCCAGTTGCTGAAATTAGTAATGAAGTTATTCTTTATTCCAGCTGTCAATCATATTAACTTCGAGGCTCAACTGAGGCACACAAATACGGTACGACAATATGCAAATGCTCACAGACATGATTAATGCATGCACATATACACATGTTCAGACTCTTTAATAATTAATAGGGTTTTATTGGTCTAATATAAAATTAAAACTAGCATATTAACCTTTAGATGGTGCAAAGGCGACATCAAGATGTTGCTTTGAGAACTGCAAAACTTCAGTAAATATGCTTGCTGTACCAGCTCCCACCACTCCAATCTTAACTTTCGGAGATCCAGCAGCTCTATTGATAAAAAAATTAGTATAATTGGATCGGTGAATCTAGCCAGTAACATGTCAAATAATTGACGAGTAATAAATAATGAGAAAATTTGTTCTTCTAGGAACCTAAGTGTACATTTAGTATCACAGCAACATTTCACGAAACTGATTGATATTGGCATTGTTTTCAATTTGTTTAGTTTGGAGAATTTTTTTTTTTTTTTTTTTTTTTTTTTTTTTTTTTTCAGAATTCTCATATTCTGAGTAGCATTCTTTCCCTCTAGTTGTGTTTGGATAATTGTTTTTCATAATTCTCACATGCATATTTCCAGAAAACATAATAGAAGATTTAAAAAGTGCTGCCAAATATGCCAACAAAATATCTCCACAGAAAGTACACGATTAATCCAAAATTACAAGTACTTGCAATCCAAGAGAAAGTTTACTTCCAAGCATCAAGAAAAACCAGAGCGGCTTCAGGTGAAGTTATGACAATCCAGTCAAATGCAGTGTCTGCAGCAATAGATAAGAAAGAAAAAATCATACTGTGCACAAAGAAATTTTAGAATTTGAATAGAAGTAACCGTCATGAAACGTGTATGATGGTGGAGGGGGAGTGTGTGTGTTTGAGAGACTTTTAACTTCTATCCGATCACAACATTCATTTCAAAGCAACTAAGAACAAGCATACAATTTCGCAATTTACTTCCGCAGAGACCAGACACGTGAGAGCTGGCATTCACTCCAAAGCCAAAGATAATAATAATGTGCACAAAGAAATTTAATCCATGTGAATTTACAACCTGTGATTGGATAACCTCGGTACGTTGTGCCTCACAGCCCAAAAGAAGGAGCTGTCTCCTCTCCACGAATCTAAATGAAATTGAGGCCAAGATATTGACTATTTAAGGTCAACGAGGAATCAAGTTAGACAACCTATACATTATCATCTTATGTGCACCCGTATGAACTGTCTTTAAAGATGCAAGACAAAACAATAACAATGCAAAACACAATAAGGATCACAGATTAACCGAATGAAGCAAAAGTTCTATAGAAAACCTCACAGTAAAAAAACTAGCTGTCTCTGAAATGCACATAACGTGAACAAATGCTTAGAGATAATCTGAAACAATCTCCAATAACCATCAAGTGTGTCATAAACTTACCACTCAATACAGAGGGAAGTCTATCTGAATCAGGCAACTTCTTGTGCTGAATGAGAGGAAGCTCAAGACAGTCAATTCCATGTTTTGCCTGTATTACAGAAGACTAAGTTGTAGCACAAAGTTACGGTTTAACAATGCAAAGATACAGGCAAACATAGGGAGGTAATACACATCAAATCAGTATCAGTTGTCATTTGTATTAGCGTCTTGAGAATATAATAGCATCAACATAGGATTAACCATGTGAAAAAATGTGAATCATTATAAAAAATTAAAAGACCTGTGGATCCACTACTAAAGCCCAACCCATGATCTTTACACAAAAGAACTTTCAAATAAATTTCTGTCTAGGTTGCAGGTGAAAAGTTTGATGAGTCACGACATGTTAAAACTCATCCATCTTAAATGATATTGACTCACATTCTCCAGGGATCATGACAAAATGATGGAAATTCTATTAGATTATTATGATTATTTTCCATGATTAGATTCTAATTTTGGGAAAAGTTATTAGGGTTTATTTACTAGATTTCCTAGGATTTTATTATATATTTATTTACTAGATTCTCTAAGATTTGATTCGATGTTTCATATTTATAATAGATTTTTAAAAACCTCATATAAAGGAGGTTTCCGCATTGTAATAGATACAACTTTGATATAATATAAACTTCATATTCTCTCCCTAAATTATCTCTTTCTGTCCCTCTTCTTCTCTTTCTCCTCTCTTTTCTTCTTTCTTTCTCAAAATTCTTCTTGTTCAGTTTCCTATTGCCTTTTCTCCCCCTTCTTCCTCTCCTAACTTCTTCACTCTCTCCCCCTCTCCTTCTCTTTTTCCACTCCTCTCTCTTATTCTCTTCCATTTTTCGTACTTCTATATTCCTACTATTTGGTTTTATTAAACTATACATCGATTTGGTATCACAGAAAGTCGTTCTCCTTTGGCCATAAATTTCATGTTGAAATTCAAAACTTATACACATACATCCTTAGCCACCTTCAATCACCCAAAAATCTCCCCAACCACAACTTAAAAGAAGAAAATCAGCTAGCTAAAGAAGGATTTGACGTCATACAGTTGATTTCAATATTTGGGCAAAAAGAAAGATAGTTCTCTTTGCTAAGAATGGGAGTCGAGTTTTCTCATTCAAGGAGAAATGATAGAAATCCTTTCAAATTATTATATGATAATTTTCCATGTTTAATCTTATTTTGGGAAAAGTTATTAAAATTTACTTACAAGATTATCCCGGATTTTATTATGTTTATTTACTATATTATTTAGGATTAGATTAAATGTTTCCTATTTAGAATATTTTTTTTTTTAAACCCTATATAAAAGGGAAGGGGGGAATAGATACAACTTTGATATGAAATAAACTTGATATTCTCCCTCTCTTCCTCTTCTTCTCTCTTTCTATTACTCTTCTTCTTTCTTTCTCAATATTCTTCTTGTTCGTTTTCCTCTTCCTTTTTCTCCCTCTTCTTCCTATCTCCTAAATTCTACTTCCATCCGTCTAATTCTTGTTCCTTTTCTATCTCTTTCCTTCTATCTCCCCCTATTCTTTTCTTTTACCCCCTCCTTTCTTTCATTCTCTTCACTTTCCCCTTCTACTATAATTTTAACATTTGGCTTTATTGCACTCTATGTCACAAAGCCTGCCAATTTCAACATTTATTCAGTTCTTTCTACAGAAACAAAATCAAATACTATGCATAATATGCAGAACTCCACTCATAAGCCCCTAGCCAATCACTTCATATGCAATGTGTCCTTCCTTTAGCTACCGTTATTCATGGTTCCACAAAAAGCCCAATCAATAAATGTTGAAATAAAATTACAATACATACTATGTGAAACTCCACTCATAAGCCCTAGCCATCACTTCATATGCAATGTGTCCTTCCTTTCGCTACATTATTCTTAGTGCCATAGACAGTTCAACGACTATCCAAAACCAATCTAGAACTTCCAATGCACAGATAGTATCTCCAAAATCCACTTTGAAATCATTGTCATGCCTCGGGCCTCATACGATTATCAAGCATGAAAAGTAAATGAACTAAAAAATATTTGTTATTTACGTGCCCTTTCTATGTACTTCATGTCTCAATATGGATGTTAGAACCAACATGCTGCTGGCACCATTTCCTTAGCTATAAACAATGGATGATAGAACATTTTACGAACACCCAACACCTCTATTGCACGGACACTTCATCTAGAGTCACATGTCTGGGTCTGATACGTGTCGGATACCAACACTTTTCGGACACTCTATTGGTCATTTTTCTTTCTTTATAAAAAATACCATATATTTTTAATTCAAACTTACTAAATAAATAGGTACTCATATTTAAAAGAAAATCAGAAAAATTAATTACAAATATAATATGATATTTATACTACATAAATGAATAATTTAAAAGAATTTAATATGTGTCGGTGATGTGTCATGTTAGTACTTTTTTAAAAATTGTCTGCCTACGTATTTGACACGTATCGTGTTGAGCACACGTGTCTATATTAGTGCATCATAGCCCAGCACTAATTCTAATTGCAATGCTGCTGGGAAACCATTTTTTCAACTTCGACCTGAATGCATGACCTGCATAATTAGGCAACCAGCTCCACTATTTTCTGGTACTCTTCTATTACCGTAATCGATATCTGCTGTGGTGACATAATACTCACATATGGACTTATAAGCCATTGCTCAATTTATTTCATTTCTTATTCTGCACCAGTGATGATTGTTCTAAATAATGCCATCTTCAGTTATTTTCCAGTCTGATTCTGGGGAATTTTGACAGACTCACAAAGGACTAGTATGTGATCCTAATAATTGAGGATAGAAGCAGGTCCATCCTTATGCATGAAACTCCTGCTACTATAGTACCTAGGATCGGAAGTCATGCAATCTTATCAGAAGGGAGATGATCTAAGAATTTAAACAAAGAAGATCTAAATGAGGATCCAAAGATTAGAAAATTATTTCAAATTCTTGAACAGCCGATCCTGGCTGAAATTGAGCGCACTCGCAATCTATTGAAGGCTTTTTTATTCCATTCTTCTATCCAAACAAATAACGTTTTCCAAAAATGCAATTCATATTTGAAAAGTAAAAATAGGCACTTAGATAAATGCAAATTTTATCTTGACAATCCCATGGGGAGTATTGGAACAATTAGGGGAAGGCTGAGGAAATATATTTGGAAGGAACACATCGAGTTAATGTCCTCTTGACATGAGTGGAAATATAGCTAACCTGATCCACATTTATGACGAGAACAACAAAAACTCATTTTCATTTTCTAAACTTCTTCCTTGTCTTGTATACACACAAAAACTCATAAGTAGACTCCACATAACAATTTATTGCATTTATTTCCCTCTGAAATAGCATCTGCTGTTGCAGGGGCAAACAATAGACTTAATTGTAGGAAAGAGAAATTTTCTACCTTTAAATCAGAAGGGGCGATTATTCATTCTCCCACATCTTTGTGTATTTCCAGAAAATTTCCTCGTATATATAAATGGATATGTACTATACTTTGATACACATCATCTAAACAAAGTGTATAAATTTATATTAATTACTATATTCAATTCCTTTATCTTAAATGAGCTAATAGTGATTTCCATATTTATCATCACTCAACAGTCTTCACTATAGCTTTCCAACAACTCGTTTTCTACTCTCTCAAACAATTAATGCCGTGTTTCCACTACACAAAAATAAACTACCGACAAAAACTCATACGCAAGGCATACCACAAGATTCCTATAAAAAAACACGTTCCCACATCAAAAACTGCCACAAAAGAATGCGTTGACAATATATATTCAAAAAAAAAAGTACCAGAGAATTAACGAGTTTGGCGTTTTTTCCACGTTCTCTGGTGACCACAACTCTGGGATTCAACCCCGTAGCCAAAGAAGCAGAAGATTGAATTCTTGAAGCAATTTTTTCCCTGTATTGAAATTGCAGAGAAGAAAAGGTAACCGCAGGAAGAGGAACTGGAGATAGAGTAGAGAGAGAAAGTGGAGACATGGATACGTGTTGGTTGCTTACAGATCCAGATGTAGCAAATTTGTTTTTTCTTAATTTAATCGAGCTACGTAAATTACTTACTGTGCGGACCCTCCACACCGGATAATCTCATTTGCTGTTTGTTGTGCCCCATGATGCAGCACAAATTTTAATTTATATTTTATTAAAAAGTTTTATAATATAGAAACTTTTAATTAAATATTAAATTTTTAGTAGATAAAGTTGAAAATTAATAGAAGTAAAGTGTAGTTAAAATTAATTATTAACTTTGATTTAAATTACTCGTCTGGATGAAATGAAATGATAAGATCAAATTTTAATTTTTTTTGTTTTAGCTAGGTTTTAATTTAATTTAAAGAGGGGATAATTTTCGTTCGAACGAATATGTTCGGTACAGACTTTTTGAATGGAGTTGATATCCAGATTAAAAAATTAATAATAATGGTGACTCAATTGCTCAAACTAAAATGCAGATACATTTTTGCTTAAATAAGCAAAAAAATTATAATTATATCATTCATTTGTTGAAATAAAAGAAGTATTAATTAAGCCAAACCCATTACCAGAAATAAACGGGTCTGGATTCTGATGAGCCTAATAATTTAAGGGTTAGTTTCAATTTCATTTTTGGGGAGAATAGATTTTGTAATAGTAATTTTGGAGAATGTGGGTTAAAAAGTTGGATTTTTTTTTTTTTTTTGAATTTACGTGTAAATTTAATTTATTAAAAGAATGTTCGACTGAAAATAAGTTTAAGGAAAATGAATATTTTAAAAATTGTGTTCAAACATGAGCTAAATCATAACACTTCATATTTGAGCCATTCTAATAATGACATCTCGATATTTGAAACAGTAAGAGAAAGAAATAAGGTACATTTCATGAGTCAAGATATCATGATTTGAATGATTAGAAGTTCAAGGTGTCATTATCTAACTAGACAATCATATCACATGTACATATACGATCATCCTATTGAAATCTTTCTTAGATTTTATCATATATCTTCTTCCTGTTTATCCTAATATTAAATAAAATATAAAAACTACATATTTCAGGTTAAACATTTGGTCGTTAAAAATATTAAATTGTTCTTATTATTTAATTAGTAATTCCGATTTTCAATCTTAAAAATTACTATTACAACGTTAATTTGATTATAAGCAAAATTTCATATCATGAACCGCAAATGTGGCGCTCAATGTTCTGCACCCGAGGGCAGCCTTCTCCCCTTTTTTAGGTTGGCAATCTTGAAACAACCAGTACACATGTATGTTTATGGGTATCATGCTAGACAATATATGTATATGATGATACCATTATTATACTTTTCAATAATTTAGGACAAACGTCTAATTGTTGACGACCTTATCGTGTTGTATGGCAAGAGGAGATCTCTCAGTTCATGACATTCTTTCACATTAAGTTCACTAGCTTCCTCGTAGTGGTAAGTGAGCTTCACATCGTTGTGCATTTCTCTCACTACAAGAATATTTAATTGTGGCACCATCCCCATGGATGGACATCCACACATTGCCCCATCACACATCTACCCGCAGTAATTTTGTACATAACGTATTTGATGCCAATCTTCACACATGTCCTTCAAACATTATATAACACTCCAATTTCTTCAAATCTTGAAGTAGTGTTACTAAAAATTCTATTTTCTTCATGTAAATGTGAAACAATAAAAAAATTATTTCTTTATTTTCAATAATAAATATTGCCAATATGTTGACTAAAACATGAAATTTGTTTCTCTTCAAAAAAAATAACCTTATTAAATAAGCAGGTCTTTGAGTATAAATAAAACTAAATAATCAATCGGTAAATAGAAAACCTAATACTTTTATTTCTTCAAATCATCTTGGTAGCTCGTATCATCATTTTTCCTCAGATCTTATCAATTTGAACTAATCTGTAATTTTTTTTGTAAAAGTGAGTATTTAACAATACACACTAAGATATAAACAGTTTCCATACACAATTAAATAAAATAATAAAAGAGACACTTCATACTACATTTTATTTGGCGTACTTCGGTGATCAAGTGAGACACCATCATGAGCCACTTCGAAATTCGTATTATGTTTCATTTCAAAATTTTGTAGGAATTCGTATTTTGTTATAAAAAGTTCAAGAGAGTTTACATTTCGTTAAATTGAATATGAATGTCCACTAACAATTCATGCATATTTTATTGGGTACATATATAAGGCTTTGAGTAAAGTTACCTATTTCATTCATATGAAGATGTCAATTTATATAGCACCGTACAAGAGATTGATCCTACAAAGTGGAACTAACTAATAATAGCTAACTAATATTAAAGTGATAGATGTAAATCTCAGATAATATTCAAGTGAAAGATGTGGATGAGTTGGGAATATTTCCGTTGGAGATATTTCTGCTGTCATGTCCCCGCAAGATTGGGGTACCACAATGGACGCCAATCTTGTAACGTTGACGAAGAAAAGGATGAACTAGACATCGATTTTGTCAATGAGTCGACGAGTTAATCAGCAGAATGAACATGTGAGACACGAAGTTTGTTTTGTGCAACTTGGTCATAGACAAAGAGGAAATCAATAGCGATATGTTTTATCCTAGAGTGGAACACGGGATTGACATGAAGGTAGTTAGCTCATACATTATCACAATATATTGTGGGAGTGGTAGAGATCTCGACCTGAAGCTCGAAGAGAATGTTTTGAATCCAATTAAGTTCAATGACAGATGAAGCAATAGAACGGTATTCTGCTTCAGTAGAAGAATGGGCAATTATTTTATGTTTCTTTGAGCTCTATCTAATTGGTGTGGCACTGAGGAAGACAAGGTAGGCAAATGTGGAGTTGCAACCATTAATGCACTACACCAAAAATGGTCTTTTGCAACACGTAAAATACAACATTCATTGATTAAATGTTGCTAAAGATGTCTATCACAACATTTTAGCAAGTGAATGTTGCTATTGGCTAACATAATTGAGCGTTCACAACATTTTTTAAATAAATATTGCTAATGTCGTCTTCTGCAACATTTTATAAATGTTGCGAAAACTGTAAGTGTTTGCAACATTTTTTGAACGTTGTTAAAATTTGGTTCTATAGCAACGTTCAAGGTCTGTTGTTTAAACTCTCAATATAAAGCCTTTTGCAATGTTTATTGATTGTTGCGAAAAGATTATTTTTTGCAACGTTTTTTAATTGTTGCGAAAAAGTTTACTTTCGGTAATGTTTTCTGAACATTGCGAAAAGTTTTGTATCTTTTTCCCAAATTAAATTATATGGGGAACCAAATATAATCCAAACCCTAAACTAATTCACACCTCCCTCCATTCAAGGAACAAGGTCTTCAAGAGATCAAATCTTCCTTTATTCAAGGAATGAGGACTTCATGATAGTGCATTTTCAATTATCCAAGGAATGAGGACTTCATGACATCACCTCTTCCTTTATTCAAGGAATGATGACTTCATGATACATCTCTTCCTTTATTTAAGGAATGAGTGCTTCATGATAGTGTCTCTTCCATTTGAAGAAATGAGGTCTTCAAGAAATAACATCTTCCTTTATGCAAGGAACGAGGTCTTCATGATATCATCTCTTCCTTTATTCAAGGAAAGAAGTCTTCATGATTCGTGAAGCTACATCTTCTCAATCCAGTTCTTGTTTCTTCAAGGATCAAATAAGTATTGGATTTTCTTTTGGCCTTTTCAACGGTTTTTTCGGGCTTTTCAACGGTTCTTTCTTCAAGAACACTATGTTTTTTTTTTCAAGAGTTTGAAGTTCCTAGCCGAAATATTCCAAGCTACCTTTTTCCCACGGGTGTTTTAGTGGTTTAATGTAGGTTTCCCACATATGGCACCGATCTATTGACCCCAAAAAATGAGCTCAACAGATGTCGAGCCCACCCTTACCACGTCAAGTGTGATTCTGGCGCGTTCTTACCAGAGTAACGGCGGTAATTGGTTGAAAATGAACGTAGGAGGCACTTTACATCGATGGACAAAAATGTTCAAGCTCCGGTGGTTTGATATAACGGAGATTGCACTAACAACAATCGCCGGGAAGAAACCACCAAAAATCTACGTTATACTCAACGGGAATATGTGGAAGGATGTACTTAATTTACTATATCTTATATGTTGATGCTCAATGAGATTGTAATAAATCACCTAACCATTCTACCAAGTGTTTTCTTGGTATTTCTCAAGAGTTCAAGTATGTATGTTTTTTATTTCTTGATTGTAAAAGAGTCAGCCCCCCTTTCTTACAAAGAGACCCTATTTATACTGTCTTGATCGACGTGGTGATCATTGGATCAGAATCACGTGGTCTCATCTCCTGAATTGGGATGTCACATCATCGTCCATTTATATAATTAATACATTGACAATGGGTCGGCCGCTCTATATAGTAGGCTGACATACTGACAAACTTTATTTTGACGTCACATCAATCACTTCTAAAAGATCTTCGAATCTATTACAAGAGACAGCGTCGGCTTCATGAGCTTCCGACAAGTTGAGAGCCTCACACAAATAGTTGATGTAGTTCTCTAAGTAGAGAGCTTCAACTCCTTTCTTTGTTTCCTTAGGCAATGGTTCAGCCAAAGTTGTAGCACCTCGTCCTTGAGGCAGTGCCTCAGCATGGGCTTCAGTTTTGCAATGCAAGGACCTCGGTTTTGTTTGTGCTTCTTTCTTAAGACAGTGCCTCAGCATGAACTTCGGTTTTGCAATGCAAGGACCTCGATTTTGTTTGTGCTTCGTCCTTGAGGCAGTGCCTCATCATGGACTTTGACCTTGTAGTGCAACGATCTCGATTTTGTTTGGTTTCTTCATATTTTGACCTCATGGGTCTTTATTTGACTTTCTTGTTGAATTTGCACTTACGGGCTTGCTACGTGGCGTCCCTTACTTTGAACCTCGGAGGCGAGGCGTAACATAACTGATCAACAATTCATTGACCAGAATTTGAATTGTACCAATAGTGTTAGTGATGTTCTTTCGTAGTTAGGGGGAGAAAAAAAATTAAGTGGGAGGAAGGAAAAAATATTTGCAAAGTAACCGAGGTTCAAAGAAAAAGTGACGAAAACATCATTTTTTAACAGTATTCCCAAGTATTATACTTCTCTTTGTAATTCTTTTCTGTCTATACTAATTGCTTTCCTTATCTGGACCGTTTCTTTGCTTGTCTCAATTATAAATATAGTTACGAACACATTACTTTCTAACTAGATATTATTTGAAAACTCATTTATTTTTTCCTATTCTCACTGGCATCATACTGACTCCAAGAAATGTGAAACACTGATATTTTACGTTATTTCTTACTTACAGAACTTGAAATAATTCAGGGATCTCTTTATTTAGCCCCCGTTTGACATCCATTCTATTCTCATTCTCATTCTCATTTTTTTTCTCTTTCTTTATTTCAACCACACAGTCTATCAATAAAATAATATTACATATAAACCCAAAAATTCTCCTTACTTTTTAACCTCATATTCTTCCATCAATCACTATTACAAAACAAATTCTTCAAACAAAATGGATGTCAAACAAGGGCATAATTATCATACTGGAAACCTTATACGTTGAAGAACAAAAGGTCATGGGTCTGCAGCTGATATTGTTTGCACTGTTGCACGTTCAGTATGGATTAAACAGTACAACGAACAAGATTTCAACGGTTTATTCCTTCCTTAATATTGCATTATGATAAAAACGGCTTGAAGAAAACTATGCAATAGCCCTCTTCTGAGTTCAAATCTATTAAGAAAAAAGCCTATTCAAATAATGGCACCATAGGCCACAACAAGTGCATGAGTACATATTACAAACTTTAATCAAAATCACCTGTCATTTTTCCAATTCCCTGTTACATTCCACGAAATTATAGATAACCCTATATCACTTGCTCAGACCAAAATTGCAGATTAATGGAAAAATGAGTATCAATTACTCAGCTCAGTTTGCAGCTTACTATCAGCGTTAATCAATAACCGGACTTTAAGCGAGCATGACCCACAAGGAAGAACAATGGATGCTGGTAGAGATCTTGGCGTTTGCAAAACAATTTTACTTCCATTTTTCAACAATGGATATCCCATATCTGACAACTCAAAAGAGTCGATTAGGAAGTAATCGCCACATCTGCAGCCATACGAAAACTCAAAAAAATCACCAGCCTCTTCGATTGACAGATCCTCTAATCTGATATCTTCAGCAGTTGCAGAATCCTGCCTCAAAGATTGCAGCTCATTATCATAAAGTGAACGAGATTTTAAATCTCCAAGGATTTCCCAAGCCCTCTGTACCTCTAAAAACCTACTGCCCAACTCTTCTGCAGGATTTGATGTTTGGGATTTCGTTTGCATTTTATCTGGATGATAACTCAGAATGGCAGTTCGGTAGCATGTACGAATTTCTTCAAAGCTAGCATCTTCGTTCACATCGAGGATCTCATAATGAGATTTGTGGGTTAAATTTCCACTCTCAATCATGACCGAACACTGCACGTATCAAAAGATTCAGTACAAGAGCATCGAATTTATATAAGAATACAAGTTTGGCTACACTTAAAAAGTTTTCTAACAGGTAAATAAGTTCGTTCAAAAAGAAATGATTCTTTTATTGATCAAAGGAGGCAATGAATTATTTGTTTTGACACTGAGGTAAGAGTTATTTTGAGAAAAAATAACTTTTTATTAGAAGTAAGCTATCTAGACATGTTAGGACAAAAGGTTCTTTATTTTTTTTGGTAAGCTTAGCCAAAGATGCTGTAAGAAAAATTAAGCGCAAAGTTGAAGACCAAATAAGGGGAAAAACACTCCATCAAATATTGATTAAAATAGTTCCCAAATTCTGCAATTAGTAGAAATCAAAGTTCCTATCATACCAACATGGCATTTGAATTTTTTGCTATTTCACAATTTTGAATCAGATTATAAAGTCCTCATAATCCTATCAGGGAAATAGGCTCTCCCGGTTATACATCTTCTAGGATCTATCTGTTATGTGCATCTTCAAATACATAAACAATAATAACTAGAAGCTTAATTCATGAAAAAACTTCTTCTCTTTGGGCCCTTACAAATGTACTTCTATAATGAGATGACCAATATATGATCATAACCATCAGACTAAGCCACAAAATAGAAGAATAAGCCATTAGTTTACCATGTTTGCATATCCAGTATCAAAAGCTGCCCAATTTTCATATTTTTTAGGTAGCCACCAGTTTTCTCCTCGTTTTTACTTGAACCACCAGAATGGAGAGGGAAAGTCAGCTTTTTACCTAAATTAAGGTGACTCGAGTTATTGATAATGAGTTGGCAGCTTTAGTCTTCAGGAGTGCACTCTGACCAAAAGGCTCAGTTCAGTCTATATCATTATTTTGAAATAAGATCCACAGCTCCAATAGAATTGGAAACATGCCAAAGAAACAACATTTCACCCCGTTTAATCATTTAATGGGCCTATATTGCATCAAGTTTGCAACCATTTTTAACCAATAGGGGCAAACTAAATATAAAGTTTTGCCACGTCTTAAATACAAAACTTTAGAAAATTTAAATTTCGTATAAGCAAGCATCTCATTTTCCAATATTAACACATCTCAGTTGCTTTTTTTTTTTTTTGGTTCTTTTCATTTTAACGTTTTAACATTTTCATTTCATTTCTTAGAAAATTTAAATTCCCTATAAGCAAGCATCTCAGTTTCCAATATCAACAAATCTCAGTTTTTTTTTATCATTTTAACATTTAATATTTTCATTCCATAGGAATAAATAGCATCCATCAGTGGTTACGGACAGTATAGAACAAGCTCACAACAAAATTGTTGTGCACAATAAAAGTAAGCACTCTTCTTTTATATTTTATCCTTTTAATTGTTAGATAACTTTACACCATTTAGAATGACAGTCGAACCGCATAATATTGTGTAGAAACAGATCATCAGATAGAGAAGCAGACTCACCAAAATTTGCCCATTAGCTATAGTAAATAATGCAACATCAAACCCCATACATCAATGACGAATAATTAAACCCTAACAAGTAAAGGGTCGGATTAAAAATGACTGGGCATACCTTCTCTATTTGGTTAGGTATGACCCTCCGAATATACATTATAACAAAGAGCACAACCACAAAAGTTTCATATTTGATGAATTCTGATTCCCAACATGTATACAGGGGCCTGGGACGGAGCCACCTGGGGTCTAGTAACTGCCCCCACTGGATTTTGGTCCTGGGTATTTCACGTATTACACTAGAGGGCCAGCCAGTTTTCAAGGGAAGGAGAAACAGTTAACAGCCGCATCAAAATTTCAAGAGAAGTGTTGTCGAAAAAATCAATGTTGCCACAGGAAGATTACCATCAAGAATCAACAATTTGGAGAAATAAACAAATTATAAGCAGTTGAGTTAAAATTAAGTAATTCACAACAATCAGATTGAATATTTCAATATATAAAACCCCTTACACCTAATAAAATCCGATACTACCTTCCAAGTTTGGTGATGAAGAAGTTTAGAAATCACTGCAGCACCGGATAAATTGGTGCCAAGGGGTGATGAATATGTCCTCCTTTTTGCCTTTCTTTCGCAAAATTGTTCCCAAGTTTGTGCAATAATAATACCGAGGAAGAAAACGGCTTCTTCCCTTTGCTCTATGAATAAGACTTGAAACAGGCTGGGTTATAGTTGGATATGCACGCCTTTTAATTGGGCTTTACAAAAAAAATTCCAAGCCCCACAATGTAGGAAAATATCATAGGATGGGCTCCTATCAAATTGTAATCCATCTTTCAGATGGACCTCAACGAAGTAAGTGAAAAAAAAAAAGAAAAAAAAAAAATTATATATATATATACTTTTACTTTTGGAAATTATAAAAAATCAGGTGTATAATTTACACCAATTTAAAAATCGGATTGAAAATTTAATTATTCAAAAATCAGGTATTTTATTTTAAATATCAAACTCTAAATCTATTCAAACCCTAATTCATCTCTCAACTCTCTCTTTCTCTCTTCACCATTTCTCTCCACCTTCTCCACCGGTCGCTGCCTCCACCGTCCCGCCTCCACCTGCTTCTTCTCTCCTCTCTTCCCCTCCCTAGCAGCGTCAGCAGCGCCTCGACGCTGCTGTGAATCGCAGCAGCGATGCGAATCACTGCTGTGAATTGCAGCAGAACAGCAGTCGGCGCTACGAAGAACTGCTGCTGGGAATCGCAGCAGCGATTCGCATATCGCTACTGTGATTCACACATTGCTGTGTTTGTGGTGGGTCGGCTGTGGCTGTGGTGTGTTGGTGTGTGGGTTAGCTGTGGTGTGTTGGTGGATGGTCTGTGGATGTTAGGTGGATCTGGTGTTCGTGGATGGTCTGTGGGTGTTAGGTAGATCTGGTGTTGGTGTTGCAAAAATGGCGGCGGCGGTGGCTTTGTTGTTGGTAGTGTTGTAGTGCTATGGCGGTTGTGGTGGGGAGGGTGGTTGCAAGTGGCTGTGGTGGTAGCGCTGGTGACGGTGGTATGTGACCTAATTTTTTATTGTAAGTGACCAAATATTTGGTAATCTGTAACCAATTACTCAACTGTGACCTACAAAATTTAATAATATGTGACCAATCAATTTAAAGATATGTGATCGACAAATAAATTGTGACTAATTAATTTAATAATATGTGACCAATAAATAAATTATGACCTTTAAATTTTGATCTGTGACCAACTAATTTTGAGATCTGTGACCAACGAATTAAATGTGACCTATAAAATTTTTGAACTGTAACCGTCGGAATAATGTCAGAATCGGAGCAGTCGTCCGAACTGTCATCGAAATAGTCACCGGAACAATCGTCGGAGAAGAGTGATGGTCGACGGTCGCCGAAATAGTCATCAGAACGGTAGAGGGTGGTGGAGGTGGGGTGAGTTAATTATATTATTTAATAATTAATTAATAAAAATATTTTTAATTAATAAATAAATATCTGAATTTTGCATTTTGAAATTTGACACCTGAAAAATGAATTGTGTCAAAATTAACACCTAACTTTTGAATTCTTCCCTTTTACTTTTGGTAAATTAAGTGATAAATAAAAAAATTATTAAATCACATATTTAGGAATTTAATTAATTCAACAATTTCAAATTTTCGTTTGTAACTTTTTTTCTTTTTACATTTTGGATATTGTTCTCAAAATTATGGAAATTTTAACTGTATGTTCTCTTTTTTATTGCAATATAGAGGGAAAATGAATCGCTCACTTTATTTGTACTATAAAAATAGTCATTATCTTTTCATTTACATGGTCTGGAGGTCCACAAATTCGTTATCACAACTTTGCAAACTAGAAGCGAGCTATAGTTGCATGTTACTAAACATCCCATCAAATGCCACAATTGTCACATTTGGCAACCATTTCTACTTAAACAATCATCACATGAAGTTGTCGCTATTCTACGAGATAGTAGTAGTTAAAGTCACATTTGTTTATTATATCTTACATCATCTCATCTCATATGAATTGATCGCAATTATAGGATACAGAATTAGCCAATCATAATTGCTTTTTGTTAACATGTCATTCCAGATCGCAAATAGCGATATACGATCACATATTAGGAGTCATATGTCTCAGAGCAGAAATCATAACCTTTAATGTTTCTTCTAACTATTGTAATCTCTATCCATAATGTACAGTCTTCAACAAGAGATGACCAATCTCCAGGGTAAGGACTAGGGAAAGAAAATGTATGGATGTTAATAAGTTAAAATTAGATGATTCTCAAGTTTTGTTATCAATTTTGCAAAGATATTTAATTTCATTCTTAATTTAAAATATGTGTTCAATTCCATCCAAATTCTCTCATTCAATCTGTATGAAAATCTCATAACAAAAGAAATTAATTGTTAAATATTTAATTATCTAAATTTGATATGTAATTGTTGAATATTTATGAAAATAAATTATTTTATTTTTTCATAGACATTAGTATTTAAATAAATTAAAACTAGACAACTAATTAACATCAAATTAATTGTGTTAATAGTGTAATTTAAGTATTTATGTTTAAAACATAAGATACGTTAATTCTTTTTGTTATGTGATTTCTAAAATGAATCAACTTGATTTAATATTTTGTGATGTGATGTATTTTTTTTTTTTATTTTTACGATAATTAGTATCACATTTAAATTAAACAAATTATTTTAGAAAATAGTCTAAATTTTTATCTCACGTATGTAACTTTTATTTTTTAGAATTGTGCCTTCAAATCAATCGACATTGTAATATTATATTTTTCTAACTTTTTCTAGTAAGCTATTTAAATTTTAATATAAAAAAGTTAAAGATATCTTTTTTTACCGTTTGATATTACTGCGGTATTCAAAGATATGATTAATTGAATTGTTTGACTAATCACTTGAACATAATTAACTTATGACCTACTGCTTGTTAATTAAAGTTTTAATTCCGCATTTACACATAATTACCCCCCCCCCCCCCCAGGTGTAGTTGGGTCGGATCTTGCGTTTTTCACGTTTCATGGCCACGATTGTGAAATGGGTTTGAATGGTCTATATCTATTGTTGATCCAATCTATGGTTCACACCCTTTTGTCTGAACCTATAAATATGCCCTTCTCTTTCCCACTGCTTTCTACGTTATACCTTGCTTGCGACGATATTCTTGCTTATAGGTGATTCTGCTCTCTTTTGTTCTTTCAACTTTTTCTATTCACTACGTGCTTCTGTTTTACCATTTACTTCTTTGATTTACTTTTGTAAAACACATTCTATGGCTCCAGGGGAAAACACTTTTTAATATGAGGATGCATTTTTTTAGGTGTTGTTACCTTTTTGAAGGGGCTCTTAGCCCTAGGGGGGGTTGTTTGATATGTATTCCCTGTAACTTCAAGTTTACATTTGGATACTCCAAGTAGAGTGTTAGTCCCAACTTAGGGTTAAAGTATGTATCGAAACATGCAGATTGAAAAACAAGTCTAGTAGTCATGTTAAGGAGGTCATGAATTTTAATTAAGAGTAGTTTTAAGGTCTTATTAATTTTATTGCAAGGGATGAGTGAGATAACATCGTTATCGTATCCCGAATAATCTCAAATTATCAACTTTTTCTCTCATGGCTATATAACCTTTTATGGGGTCTTTAGTCTCCTATTTCTTTTTATTAGTATTGCGTATAGAAAAAGAATATTTTTTGTTTGTGATAGTTGGGCATTTTATCTCTAATAAAGTCTGTTTATTTGTTGTAAAGATGCATATGGAAAGCGTTAGTTTCATTTTTATTAGAATATTTCTCTTTTTCGATGTTCATTTATACAGTTTCATCAAATAATATCATTATTCACGATATCATGAAGATGAAGATCAACTTTAGTGTTGAGAAATTGAAACAACACAAAGAAAATGAAAATATAGAATTCAATACGAAATTTATATTGAAGGAACTTGATGAAGAGGATATGAAGAACATTTATTATTCATCAAAAGCTCTAGTAATACTTTGAGTACATTGATCTATTTATAGACTAAACTATCTAACAAACTAACTACATAACAAATAGGTGAAGGATCTAGAATAAGCATCTAATAACAAATAGGTGAAGGATCTAGAATAAACATTTAATATTGGAATATTCCAACACTCCCCCCTCAAGATGGAACATCTTGAATTGTAGAGAGAAAAGCAGAGAAGCATCTGGAAAAGAAGCCTGGGTTCGTCCAGCTGAGAAGCAATCCAGAGAGGAAAAAAAAGCAACATAATTCAACCGGAATAAGTGAGCATCCATGGCTCTAAAACCGTGCATTTGCTGAAAACAAACATCATCAACATTGATGAGTAAAAGGAAAATTGGAAATGCTAAACAAACTCCAACAAGGAAACGTATCCCTCGCTCTCTGATTTTTCCAATGTTTCTGGAGAAGGTTTGGGAAAAACTGGATCAAAGATTTATGGTCCTAATGTTGGAACAGATTACAAGGACAACCAACTTTGCTTCAGCTTGTTATGTCAGGTAGCTTTGATGGCACCAAGAGTTCTGAATTTAACCAGCATCAAATATTTCTCAAGGCCATATGGGGAAGATGTTATCTTCATCGCCAATGATTGGCACGCAGCTCTGCTTCCATGCTACTTAAAGACCATGTACCAATCTACTATGCTTCAAAAAAGCAATTTACTATGCTTCAGAGTTGGCCTATGCGTACACCTAGACCTGTAGCCTCAAAGCTTGCTGCTGATACTCCTTTCTTGACTGGCAGCATGTTCTTGATGCTCTATACCATGTTGAGAAATTGAAACAACAGGAAGAAAATGAAAAGATAGAATTCAATACGAAATTCATATTGAAGGAACTTGATGAAGAGGATATGAAGAACATTTATTATTCATCAAAAGCTCTAGTAATACTTTAAGTACATTGATCTATTTATAGACTAAACTATCTAACAAACTAACTACATAACAAATAGGAGAAGGATCTAGAATAAGCATCTAATAACAAATAGGAGAAAGATCTAGAATAAGCATCTAATATTGGAATATTCCAACATTTAGCGTTAATTCCAGATGCTAGAAATTGGTTTCCCATCTCCCTTCTAAGGGTGAGCCCACAGGGAGCTCTAGGGAGGATAAGGACGAAACTTTGCACGGAGGCGAATGTGCAACTAAGCGACCTCCATCATCTTAAGGGACTAGAGGTTCGTCTATTATTTTGAGCCATGGGTCTTTGCCTACGGAATTTGGGTCTCAATCATTGTCAAACTTGGTAAGGGACCCTGTTAACGAGGAGCTGGACCCCAAGGCTATATCGATGATTCCCGCCTTTATTTCCAAGTCTGCTAATCTACCTTTCTGTATTTTAACTCTGCTTGGAAGAAGTTTGCGGATGGTATGACTCTCAAACAAATGGGTAATTTGATTGATTCTCATCTCTCGCGAGCTCTTGCTTTTTATCACGACCAGCATAATGACTATGAGGTCTACGTTTTAGGCTGACAAATTGGAGAAAATGTCGATTCTTTGGAGAGGAGGTATGAAACTCTCCAAATAAAGGTTGGAAAAGGCTAAGAAAGAGAAAAAAGATTCAAGGAGATGAAAAAAAAGGCTCTGAGGCCTTATTACGAAAGAGGCCTCTTCGATGGCCGATGTTACCAGAGTCACTGAAGGCTTGGAATTGGCCAAAGAGAACCATGCTACTTATATCACCAGAGTTGATGTTGAACTTTTATGTCTCAGAGAGTTTTAGTCAGTTAAGGCTGAACAATTTGCCATCTCCAAGGACCTGGATAAGACAAGTGGTGAAAAGGCCTTCTTAATCAGTAGAAGGATATTGAGGCAAAGTTGGCTCTTGTAAAGTCTAACCTTTCTAAGTCGATACTTCCGAAGGATGCCATGTAGGATATGAGCAACAAGGTTCTTAGGATTATTAGGAATTTTTCATCCCGAGTGGGATTTGAATATTCTAAAGGTTCTTGAAGAGGATGCCGAAAACTCCTCTTTCTATGACAGTACTCCGTTTGTTGTTGGGACTTCTAACAATCTTTCCACTTTTGTCTAACACCAACATCTAGCTAATTCTGCTGCTATTTCTCCCAACAAATTGCTGCTAAGGACAAGCTAGGTGACACTTCTACTGATGCTTCTTCTTTTTCAAATCGAGTATGCCCTTTGAGGGTAACTTATCGGTTACCCAAGAAGACCCCACACAGATAGCTAGCGTTTTATCTCATCATTTTTTTAATGAAATTTCATTATTATTTGTATGAAAATGCAATTTTTACAATTCATTAATGAAATATCTTTGTTTATGTTGTAGAATTGATTCATTTGGCCAAAATTTTTGGGCCCACCTTGTCTGACTCATTTATTTGTGCCTTGCATGGATGCACTTATAATGAGTTTGTTTAAAAAAAAAGAATATATTGTTCTTATATTGATTTTACGTTTTAACAATCGCAACTTTTCGAATGAGTTTTTATTAAATCATTGTAACAACATAAAGGGATGCGGATTATTACCCTTCCCCATGCCTTGGCTTTTTATTACATAAGTACTTCGTACATTATTACTATATGTCATGACATTTAAGTTTGTTCGAATGTGGCCTCATCCCCTTTTACAACAATTTCCTTTGGGGTGGAAATTAGTCTTCATATTTTTTTGGCTAGATGAATCTCTGCTTTAGTTATCTCATTTATGCGAACCTTGTTTCAAGTTCAATACTAGTTTTTTGAGACTTATGCTTCCTTTAGTAGTTGCAAAGTTATCTTTACTGACAGTCAGATCTTCAACCTATCATTTCCTAAAAAAAGATTTTCAAGCATTTTTCGTTCTTTTCAACAATAAATATGGTATTACCTGCTTGGGGTTCTGGGGCTAATTTTTGCAAAGCACTGAAATAACATTGTTGTGCAGTAGCTTAGTTTTCCTCGATACAAGCTATTCTTGGGGAGTTTCAAATTTCAGACACAAGTCGTGGATAGATGTATTGTTTTCAATTGCTTTAAAACGGATCTTCCTAAGATTACATTATGAACAGATTTGTTATCCACGACTAGAAAGTCTATATGTCCTCGAAATGAAATGGCTCTATATCGAGCTCCACCGTCAACGTAATTTGTCCCCTTAGGAACAAATTGTCCCTAGTAAAACTATATATAAATGGGCTTTGCCATGGATATCCAAGGATGATCAACCAGCATTTGGTCAAAAGCACTGTGCTTACTTTGGCTCGGTCTGCGTTGGTCTACTTATATGACTTCTCATCTTAGTTGGATAAGGAGGTCTTCTTCCTTCAATCATCCCTTGCGAATCTCCATGTTGACTTTAGGGCTTAATCATATCCTAAATACCTCGTGACATTTATTTGTATTATGTTCCTTGGAGCAATGAATTTTGTAGAATTTCGCATTTTGACTCCTAGGAGAATGATGTTCTTCGTGCTTGACCGGTGCAGAGGTTGTAGATATTGAATATATATCCTATCCCTAGGTTTCACAAAACGCGAATATTAATGTTTTGGTAATTTAAAAAAATGTGTGAAGGTTTTACCTTTGAGCTTTTTTGTTCGAACTTGCTCCACCTTTTTTCGCTTGGCAATAGTGTCCTGTGTTTGGATCTCACTCTAAATTAAGTTCACCAACTGATGGTAGGAGGTAGGAATTCGATTGCTAATATCCTGCTAGAAGGGAGTCTCCAATAGTAGACCATTTTGTAAGGCATTTCTGGCCCTTTCGTCCTATATAATCTTGCAAGCTATTAATTCACTACTGAAATGTGTGAAATGACCTTTAAGAGACTTGCCTTCTTCTTGCCGCATGCCATCCAATCGAGTGGCTGGAGCTTGTCCCATTTTGTTTCCAACCTATGCTCCTAAGAATGCTTGTTTTAGTTGGGGCTAGCTTTTGATTGATCCCAACGGCAATTTGCTATACCATATCTTAGTCGGTCCATCCAATGTTAAGTGAAAACATTGAAACTTCAGTGCATGGGTTGCCTTTTTCTGTTTCATCTATGTCATATATTCGAGTAGATGATGCATATAATCTCATTTCCCATTGTACTTCTCTATTATATGACGAACAAAATTGGTTGGGATTGACACCTCCTTGATTTCCCTGGAAAATGGTATACATTCATCATCATCATCTATTTCTTATGATCCAACCATCTGGTCTTCACACTTCTTAATTGGTAGAGTACTATGGGTAGAGTCGCCATAATTTTTAGCTTTTCGATCTTCCTGATGATAATTTTGAGTTGTTTTCCTAACGTGAGAGCTTAATTCATCCATAGACCTTCCTATTACGGATTTATTCTCATACCACTCTTTCCTTTTCTTTTTTAATAATATTATCATCAATTCTCAAAATCTGCAAACGGCTGCTCTTCTCGTGGCAGTAGCTAGCATCATAATTTTCTCCGTTTTTAGCGTAATCACCCTGTCAATTTCCTCTCGGATTCTCAACTTTTGCATGCAAATACGCATTTTCTATGGTTAACACCTTTTTGATAACTCAAGAATAACTAACCAAGAGGGGGGTGAATTAGTTTTTGAAACTTTTTCGACACTTAGTTTCAAAAAAATTCGATACACAAGATATAAATGTAAATTATGATATGAGAATTAAATATACAAGTTTTATAACTTAATTCAAGTATAAATATATCATAATATAAATGACAATGTAAAGTAAAGTGCGATAATTTACAGATAACAAACCGATTTAATGGGGTTCGATACACAATGTGTTCTAAGTCTCCGTTACCAAGCTCTCCGTTACGAACAAGACCAAATGCACTATAATGGTAACTTACAAACAAGGAGTACTAATTCTTAAGTGACTTACAAACAAAGAGCATTTATCCTTAAACGACTTACAACAAGGAGCACTTATCCTTAGGTGGCTTACAACAAGGAGTACATATCCTTAACAACGATCCGTTTTCATAAGGCTCTCGAAACCACCAAAGTATAAATGATAATTTTACAATTGAAAGAATTCTCTTAACAAATGATATAATCAAGTCAAATATTTAGAGTTAGGATTTCAATAGATGGCAAGTAATAAAGCTCAAGTGTCTATGAAGAAAACTTTGATGAATAATTGATAATGAAGTAGTTTGTGTTGTGTATTCAAGTTTTTTACCCAATAATCTCTCTTAACAAATAATACAAGTTAAGTATGAAGAGAGATTTATATTTAAATCAAAGTATTGACAAAGAAAACTTTTATCAAGAATGAAGAATAGATGAAGCTGTGAAAAGTTCTTTGCAAACAAGAATTCTTGATGAGATGAATGAAATATGTTGAATCAATCAAGAAATTCTTTTGTAATAAATGAAATAGAATTTTGACTCAAGTAATCTCAATGATTTTCAGTAAATGAGCTCTTAAATATCTCTTGTAAGTTGGTGAGAATTGAATGCAAAAGGGATATATATTTATAGAGCAAAAGACTAAGAATCAGTTACTTTCGGTTGAGCTCATTCGGTCGACCGAAGTGTAATATAGCCGTTGTAAAATTCAAACCGTTAGATTTTCGGCTAACACTTCGGTTGCTCAGACCGGTCGACCGAAATATCTTTCGATTGAGCATACCGATCGACCGGTATTACTCTCGGTTGACCGAAAGTTTACAAATTTTGGAGTTGTTAAATTTCATATCAAGATATTCATTTTTCGAAAAGCTTTTATTTCTAAGACGTTTTTATGCAAATGATGAGTTACAAAATGTGGTTCAAACTTTATGTTCTTTGCTAAAAATTTATTAGTATACATTTACATGTAAGCTAAGTTTCGATAAATTACTTCTAGATACTAGTCTTCAAGATTCTTGCTATTCGAGTCTTTATTGATATGTAGGTTCTTCAATTGATGACATTTTGAGCCTCTGAGTAGGTAGGATTATGAAAAACTCAAGAAAACTAGATATGTTAGAGCCATAAGAGTATTGTTTGTTATAATCAAAATAAGTGGAACTAATCATATGTCAACACTTTTGACTTTCAACCATTTCCTGGATTGTTTTGACAATATATGCTTTTTTTTTTTCGCAAGCGATGACATTTGAACAGGAGAAATGTTAGTTTTCGATTTGGCGGTTTCTCCTCCTACTGTCATCATTGTTCAAATGCTCATCTCTATTGTATCATTTGATTTTGACTTCTGGTAGTAATTTTTCTTCCGAATTTTCCTCGATCTAACTCATGATTTTAGATGTAAAGAATTTCGAACTTTTTCCCGTGGCCTATTTTGTTCTTTTTTTCACAGACGACTCCAATTTGTTGATGACAGAAATATAATAAAATGGAGGTCGGGGATCGAGTTAAATTACAAGTCTTACCGACATATCTTCCATTTTTATTTTATTTTTTCAAATCTCTCTTTCACACATTCAATAGAGATTAAGGACAAATGGCGCAATTCCCCCCCTCGGCCCCCCTAAAAATTGGTAAAAAGCATCGACATCGACAAAAGTTAAAATAATTACGACCGTTTAGAGTATCTCCAAGTAGGGCTGTAAACAAAAACCGCCAAACCGGAAAACCGAACCGAAACCGCATTTTAGAAACCGTCGGTTTGGTGCCACGTGGACCCGTCAACGAAATGGTTTTGAACCAAACCAAACCGGTCAAAAACGGTTTGGTTTAGGTTTGAGAATTTTAATTGCGGTTTAAAACCAAACCGGACCGGTAAAAAATATATAAAAATAAAAAAATATAAATAATAATTTTTTTTAAAAAATTCATCCAAATATGCAAAATTCAATAGTTTTGTCATTTGTATGTATTTTTGTCAATTTATAATTTTTTATTACATATATATTATTATTACCAAATAATCCTAATTTATATCTAATAATCTCAAGACTAACATAATTTATCAAAAACATTTTTCCTATTTAAAATTCAAATTTCTACAGTTGCTTCTGAGTCTGCATTCTCAAATGGAGGTCAGATACTTGATTCCTTTAGGAGTTTATTAGATGCAAGGATGGTTGAGGCTTGTATATGCGGAAAGAATTGATTGCAAATTAAGAATAAACATATAGTACTGTACCAATATTTAGATAAAGTGGAAACATTTGATGATTCAATGAAAATTGTGGCAGGCGGTTTATATTTTCTATTACCATATTTTTAAAGATTCTCTTATCTATCTAGTATCCAATACTATGATGATATAACAAATGCATTTGTTTGACAATGGAGACTATGAATCATGTGTGACAACATTTGGTGTTTGAGTATATGTAAGAAACTGAATTCGTAATAAAATACAACGGTAAGCTTGTGTAATTGTTATGTTTAGATATTATAAACAATTGATTTATTATTATGGTTGGTTATTCTCTCTGTCTAATCAGTAGTTTTATTTTTCAGATATGATGATCAAGAGCTCTTGTTGAACATCATTATATTTTTGGGCTTTATATTTAGTTTAGTAGACTTGTATTGTAACGTTATCGTAATGTCTTAGACAAAAATGGCAAACAAAAAACTATATTTTAGTTTATTGTGATTTCACTTTGATTTAGTTGGTATTTAAATTTGTAGTAGATATATTTAGTTTATTTTAGATTTATTACTAGTAAGATATAAATATATATTGAATTCAATGAATTAATGTCATAAAAGTAGACAGACAAAAAAATATACGGTAAAACCGGCGGTTTAAAACCGGACCAAACCGTTAGGTTTAGGTTTGAGTTTTTTTCAAACCGTTCAAAATGGTTTGGTTTAGGTTTGGGATTTTCTCAAACCGGTTTAAACGGTTTGATTTGAAAATTTGTCAAAAACCGCAAAAACCGGACCGCTTACACCCCTATCTCCAAGAGACTCTTTATTTTTAAAGAGTATATTCTATCATTTAGAGAGCATCTATAAATTTAAAGAGTTAAAATTTTGAAGTATTCCAGCAAGCTCTTTATATTTAATACTTAATTTTACTACTTCCAAAAAATATTTATTATTTTTCTTTATCCTTTTTTTTTTTTAACTAGCTTTTTTTAGATTATTTTATTATTTTCTTATATTGAAAATTGAAACTTTTTGAATGCATAGCTTTTTGAAGTACAACTTTTTGTCCAAACTTTTGGCATCTCATATGTTATTGGACAATGAATACGTAATTAGGATAATGATTCCACCTCTAAATTGTCCCTAAGTAAGTTTTTCGTTACGTGATGATCAAAAAGTTTGACCAATTAATTAATATTATTAATATTTAATTTCTCTAGAAGCGTATGACTTTTTTAGGTCAAAACATCATTACATGTTTATCTCTTAGCCCCTATTTGGTAGGAATTAAACTTAAAATTTTAATCAAAGTTTAAAAATCAACAATTAATTTTAACTACATATTTTATGAGATCTATAACTTTTCAACCACATGTCATCACCTTTATCAATATATATTAAAAATTTAATTTTAATTCCCATCAAATATGAACTTAATGTATCGGAAATTTAATTTAATATAATACTTATAGTTTTACACTGTTCAACTGTATGTACATATTTACCAATGCGTAATTATAGTTTGTTGGAGACTATTGCTTTAGAGATAATAGTTTCAACTTTCAACTAATATGATGCAATCGCAATTAATTGTATCTGGATGATGCCGCGTCCTTATAAATGATAACCAAATGAGAATGTTTCACATTACAAGCTTTCGAACGACAATGCTTAACATATTATATTTTTACATGACGTTGATAGAGACTTGTACCATAGATGGATTGAATTATGAGCATGGTGACTTCATGTATTGAATGTTGGTGTGTCAATTATACATGTAAAACAAATTAAGGGACAAAACATTATTATTCATGTGCACGTATATCACATTTGTTTTGCTCAAGTCCACACACAAATCTTATCCATCGATATAGGTCATGTACAACAATTTTCGTATATAAAATATAAAAATTATTAAGAACTTATTTTTGAAAATTATTGAGTGGATAGTTCTCTACTTCTCTTATGACTGAGAAATTCACAATCCACTAATTAATGACACAAGTATTGAAAACTAGAGATCATCTAGCTTGAATCCTAGATTTCGATGTTTGTTGAAAATTAAATTTGCTTGAATCTTTGGTACTTGGCTTGAGTTTTGAGGACTTGGGTTTGCTTTGATTTAATTTAAAGAAGATTTTTTTTTCTAGAAATTTTCGACTTTGCATTTTAGAAAATTTTCAACTTCCAACCTTCTTTACCTTTTTGGACGTTGCATTTCTCTTGGACTTGTGTATTTTTTGCTTAACTCGTAAGTTATCCTTTTTTTTTTTTTTTTCTCGAACCTTGGAGTTTTATTTCTAGAAAAAATTTAGTAACTAACTTAAAAAATTAATTATTAAATATAAAAAGGGGTTTTTTTTTTGGAAGTAGGATGGACCTCCTTCATCGGCTTCTTTAACATAAATGGACTTACTAGACTTTAAACTTTGGCATAATTACAAAAATCAGGTGTAAAATTTACACCAATTCAAAAATCAGGGGTCAAACTTTATTTTTCAAAAATCAGGTAATATATAAATATCCTAACCCTAATTTTTTATCCTACCCCTCTTCTCTCTCTCTCCCCCCCCCCCCTCTCCTCTCCTCCCTTCTCTGCGTCCTCGCCCGCCCTCCCTCCCCTCCCCCTCCTTTCTGCCGCAGCAGCAGCACCGGCAGCTGCCGGCAGCAGCACCAGCAGCGGGCGAGCAGCAGCAAGCTGCTGCCGGTGCTCGCAGCAGCTTCGGCCGGTGCTCGCAGCGGCGGCGGTTTTTTGTTGGCGGATCTGTGTGGTGGTTGGATGTTTATATTTGTTGTTGGTGGCAGATTTATTGTTGGTGGTGACGGCGGTTCAGTTTTCGTTTGTGTTTTGTGATTGGTTAGTTTGTGTTGGTCTATCTGTGACTTGTGACCAAGTATTTGTAATAGTGTATTTAGTCTGTGACCAAATGTTTGGTGATCTGTGACCAAATGTTTGGTAATATCTGTGACCAATCAATCAACTGTGACCTAAAAATTTAATAATCCGTGACTCAAAATTAATATGTGACCAATTAATTTAAAATCTGTGACCTCGAAATAATATGTGACGTAAAAAAATTTTGATCTGTGACCTCGAATAATCAAATTTGACGATATGTGACCATTAAATAAATCTGTAACTTATAATTATGAATCTGTGACCATTAATCACAAACTGTGACTTTATTATCATTATTTAATAAATATTTTTAATTAATTAAATTTATACCTGATTTTTGAATTTTCAAACTATTTACCTTATTTTTGAATTGAGGTAAAGAAAACACCTTAAATATGAATTTTTCCCTTAAACTTTTGGGATAGTGAGTCTCAACCCTATAGTTAGGCCCGTGTAAAGAAAAATCATCCCTTTCGGAAAATATTTTAATGATACAGCACCTCATTCATTCAGATTGCATAGATATCATAAGGCGAAGGCGAGCAGAGAATATTGCAAAAGGAAAGGGGTGCTCGTAAAAAGAAGAAAAAAATATTTTTTAGAATTTGGTTGATTTGTATTTTATTTTTCATTTTGTAAT
The DNA here is from genome assembly GCA_019097785.1 of Fraxinus excelsior. Lineage (NCBI taxonomy): Eukaryota > Viridiplantae > Streptophyta > Magnoliopsida > Lamiales > Oleaceae > Fraxinus > Fraxinus excelsior. The sequence goes on from CM032628.1 coordinate 17,209,397, forward strand.
TTGGCGTGTAATGGAACTGGGGACATTAATGGAATCGCCTCGCCATATTATGCACAAGAAGCAAAAAGGAAGACTGTAAAGATGGTTATTAAATGTTCACATTTAAGTTAAAAAGAAAAATCTCCAACTTATAATGATTTTAACTACACATTTTTATTGAAACACTTTGCCCTTCGAGCTTGATAACAATCTTGAGGCATTTATGCCTCTAATCTCTTTTCAATCAAACCTACCAACTCCTCAAGTTGAAGATAGACATTCTTATTCATCGTCAAACCTTCTTGGACGGCACATACAATTATGGAATCTTACACTATAAGGAAGTACAACTTCCACTCCATACACCAGGACACAAGGAGTGACTTGTGTTGGATTCTAGTAAATAGTGCGATAAGCCCACAAGACTTTTTAAATTCTTTCATGCTAGTTCCGTTTAAATTTGAAATTAAAAATAATCTTTTTCAGCAAATTACATAGGATCTTGTTGAACACCAATGCCAATTTGGTAGATGGATGGGTTATATTGCTTTAATTCAAACTTGGCGCAAAGATTATTTATGTGGCTATTGAAAAAGAGTTTTCCAATATCAGCGATGATGAACTAAGGAACTCTTCATCGATAATTATTTTAATGCGAATCAAATCCACAAGATTTTATTTTTTACTTCAGTGTTATAACTTTTGTCCACTTAGAGATGTAGTTTTCGACAAAGATGTAAGAATGCGAACAAGAAAAGTCAAGAAAAATGAGTGAAAGCGAATCAATCAGCGATAAGAACCAGATGAGAAGAGCCAGAATGAAAGTCATGTTATTTTAAAAAGAAATACTCAGAGAAGAAGAAACTGAAAGCCCAAGAATAACTAATCAAAAGGGGGTGAATTGATTTTTAAAACTTTTTCGAAAAATTAATCTAAACTCAAGCAAGTAAAGACTAAATAGATTAATTCAAATAATAAATACAAATATAAAAGTGATAAGTAAAAAGGGATAGAGAGCGCAAACGATATAATTATAGAGGTTCGATACAACGTAATAATCTACGTCTTACGTTACCAAGCTCTTCGATACGAGTAAGGTCAATTTCACTATGTTGATTGACTTGTGGTGCAATTCAACAATTTACAAAGCTTCCAATGACTTACAAGCAAGGATCACCGATCCTTTTTACAATATTGGGCTTTTCGGGATATCAACACGACCCACAATTCAATTGAATTTACAAATGAAATATTCTCTTCTTAATGAATGATAGATTCAAAGTTAAGTACAAGAAGAAAAGTATGCTAACACTTTGATAAGTAGCAATGAATAAAGCTCAAGAGTTAGATTTGAAAAATTTTGATGAATGAAATGATTTTCAAAATTGAGATTAATAAAAAAAATTTCAAAGCAAGATTGATTTGATAATAATAAATAAGATGAGAAATCAATGCAATTTTAGCTCTCAAGAATCTCAATTGAATGCTCTAAAATTGTTATAATAAATGAGAAGTGAGTTGATATTTATAGAGGTGAAAAATGCCAAATTTTTTGTCAAACCGGATGATCGGTCCGGTTGACCGCCTATTTTCAGATGACCAATATTATCATTTGTATAGGAGAAATCAGAAGTAAGAACGATCAAATTTTGGATCGTTGGAGAATTCTGGTCGACCATAGAGTCGGCCAGTTGACCGCCACTCTAGCCGGTCGATCGCCTTGGCAGTTCGACGGTCCTCATTTTGACGTCATTTGTTCTGCTTTGAGAGTTTTGAAAAGTATGATCTTTTGGAGAACATTTTTCTCTAATTTCTCAAAATAAAAATATTTTACAAGTCCAAAAGTTACTTTGAAAAGTCATTTTTCACTTGATCAAATTATCGTATTCGAATCGTTTTTTAATGCACCAAGTTGGTTTTAATGCATGGAATGGTTTTGAGCTATTGTCATTCATATCATATATAAAGGTGTTAGTACCTTTACATTTTTTTTTTCTAAGAAAACAAGTATTTGATCTTGTTCCAAAGTTTGGCTCTTGATTTATTGAATGTGGCTTTGATCTTGACTTTCTTCAAGAGTTCGATTTGTGATAGCTTTTGCTTTTTTGACGACCATTGATCAATATTCTTTTGTGCGCGTTGAAAGATTATAATTGCTTGAATTCAACTTGTAAGTAAATAAAAACAACTTGTTTGTTATAATCAAAATTCTATGGTTTCAGATTAACCATAGGTCAATAGAAACCCAAATCCATAAAGAGCCGTGGCTAGGCTAACTGGAGCTATAGTCGCATAGCTGCCATCATTCAACATTTTGCTGAAGAAAATGTTGTTGTGAGGCAGCTCTTGATGCTTCAAGGATAGGTATTCTGCCTCTCCCAGAGGATGGAGGCGAGAGCAAAGTAGAGGGCTCTATGCATAGAGAATACACATGAAATTTCTCCGACCAAGCAATCAGCCCACCACTTATGGAAAATCAAATATCTTATCATGAGTGAGAGCAAAAATCTTTTGGGAAGCATCAATGTTACCTAGGACGAGGTCCTTCGAGGATGTAGTGAAAGAGTTAGGCGAAAGGAACCCAGTCAGTCCATCAAATGGAAGGACTAGACTTTTCCATGTGCGCCCAAAAAAAGAATGGGGAACAGGCAACTCTAGCCAGAGGAGATGAAGACGTATCCTCTTCACCGAGGTAATCAAAGCATTAGGAAGCCTCAACAAAATTTTCCATGTAGAAAATTTGTAGAAGGGTAATTCGGTCAACCACATTTGGGGATTACAACACTCACATAACTTTTTATTAGCAAGCCCAATATACAAATGGAAAGGCTTCCATGTTACGCTCTCAATATGAGCTAGAAAATGGTATAATAAGCTTTCACTAGGTAGCATCGATAGTTATCTTGACCTAAGAATCAATTCATCAATATGTTCACTACAAAAACATCTGACCCCAGTAGGGGGATCCATGACGTTAAGCAATGTCTGATAAGTGTGTTTTATACACCTATCTCATTGATTAAACTAGAGCAATTATTGTTATTTTGGATGAATTGTGGCTTAATTTTATGCATATTTCGTTTCTTAGGTGCAAATAGATGAAAAACGATGAAATGGACAAAAGAGCATAAAATTGGCTAAAGTGGATTAATCCAAAGTTTGGAGACTAAATCACAAAGTGCTAATAGTTGATTCAGACTTAGTATCAATGACTGAAGAGATGTTGGAGTAAATTAGATGGATTTGGAAGATGGAAGATCAAGAAGATACGAAAAAGGGACCAAAATGACTGAAGAATGAAATTCAAAGACCAAAATACAACAAATAGAACTTTACTATAGGTGCGCTCGTGCTCGCTAGGCCCTAGTGTCCATTTACCAAGAGCAAACCCTATGGGCGGCGCATGAGCAATGGAACAAGTGGCGTGCATGGAGGCCATTTCTGGACCTGAACGACCTAACTTCCTCGTTTGATCCAAATTCTTATGAAGACCAAACTCAACCTACAAGGGACGGCCAGAAAGAGAGAACACATATCAAAACCTTATTTTTACCACAAGAAGGAGGCTATCACAAGATTCAAAGGTAATTAACACAAGAGATTGAAGATTCAAAGTCCGAGTTGAAGATTAACGAAAAAGAAATTGAGTTTTCATTTTCCATTCACTGTTTTCCATTATGGGGGATGTTTTTCTAAATGTTTTTATGTGATTTATAAACAACATGCTAGGTTAATCATTTTCATGTGTTGGATGGGTATGAAACCTTTTATTATTTATTTTTAATTTAAGACAAGTAGTTAGTTAAATTCTTGCGTTTTTTTATTAATCTTGAATGCAAACTTTTATTATTTGATTACTTGATCACCAATTAAATATGTAGTTGCTTGTTGTAGGTTGGGAGACTCACATTAGGTCTAGAACATTGCTTGATTAACATACATGCAATAGATATTAGAAATAATGTTTATCACCTGCAACAGATAATTGTAACATTGAATGCGTTCTATTCATTCGAATTCTGACTAGGAATATATAATAGATTCCGGTCGCGGCTAGAATATATTTAATTTGTCTCGAAAAGAGAGTTAATTACAATAGAATTATCGATTGTCAAGAATACATGATAATAGCTACGTAATTGAGAATTGAAATTGATAAAATTTGAATTTTACAAGTTTCTGTAAATTAATTTAGAATAATTAAAAATCACAAATCTCTTTTGTTCTTCTACTTTTAATCTGATTAGAAATTAGTACAGTTGATTGAATTTTATTTCTTGTAGGACGATACACGTTAGTTATCACATATTATTTGTCAATAATTTTGTACGCTTGCTAGTTTTACGTGAACAACCTCGTGAGGAACCCTTGCTAAGCTATCTCAATCATTTCATTTCGACGTAAAAAGCACTGACAAGATACTACTTTTCAGGCTATCCTTCGTAACAAGATCTCCAATCCGAAATGCCACAAAAATAACAAAGGGGTCATGAAGGTTTTACTAAAAGCTTTACTCGTTACGGATATGACAAACGAATCCTTAAAACAATGGCAAGTTGACGCAGTGCAAATTATGAAACCTTCACGTAAATTCTCAGAAAACAAATATCCATTCTTTATAAATTTCAAGAAAGACCACAACAAACAGAAAAGGGCACACCTCAATTAGAATTTCAGATGAGTTCTTGAAGAAGCTAAATACCTTTCTGTTCAAAGGGATTTGTTTCTTTATAGTCGAATAAATTTTACCTCTTAGGGAATTTTTTTTTTTTTTTTTTCTCTCTCGAGGAAATTGAAAATATGTGGGGGTTTGGAGGGAGGTACTATTGGGGAAGAAAAGAAAGAGGGAAAGTGGAAGGCATAGTTGTAGTATTTTCATGGATGTCAAGTCAGGATAAGCACTTGAAGAATTATGTTGATCTTTATTCCTCTCTTGGTTGGAATTCCCTCATTTGCCACTCCCAATTCCTCAATCTGTAAGCTTAGATTCACCTCTTTTTTTTTCTAATTTCACGATTTGGAATCCGATTCTGATCTGAATCTTTGAATATTTTGTGAGTTTGTGAAATTTTAACTTTTATTTTTATTTTTTGGACCTATGGTTTCTTGATTGTGTCATCTTCTTTTTCCGAGTTTCGTGATTATGTCGCAGAATACGATTTTTTTTCCCGATTTTTGCTGGGAGGTTTAAATTAGTAGAATGATTGTTGAAACACTATTGTAATTTTGGGATATTTTTCCGCTGAAGTGGATATACTCGGGATTTAGTGAATATTCTTTAACTTCAATTTAAATTATGACTTTGAACTGAGTGTTGGATAAGGTGATTGGAGTTGATGGGATTTTATCTATCCTATTTTTTGGAGGAATCATTACTTTGAATGAAACTCTTGATTGAAAAAATGCAAAATGCTGGCTGAGGTCCAAGGAATGGATAAAAAATGTAGATGTGATGTTCTTTTTGTTGGTTGAGGTAGTCATATGAGTTTTTGTTAATATGCAGGACACTCGGGTGTCAGGGGTTTAAATTCGTGCTTGATATTATATAGTAGTACAATTGTGACATTTGATGAATTGTTTTCAGTGAGTCTGTTCCTTGGAATCTGTAAGGAAGAGGAATAGCGCAACTGGTGAAATGGCTGTTTGCAGTAATAATATTATCTATAGAGTTGCTGTTTATAGAACAAAACTCAAATACTTAACTAGAGGAAAAATAGTGGTAGGTTAGAACTTTCCCTTAACAAGTGCAGGCTTAAATGTTAGGAATCAGGACTTTTTGGTATCATCATGCAATTTTTGTCATGATTGATGTTGTCCTAACCATCTTGGTACCTTTTCACAAGGATGGGATAATAGATTGCCCTACTTTTTTAGTGTTATTGAGTAAACAGTTGTGCAATCTGTGAAGTGATTTTTTATTTGTCTGGAAGATAATTTGATGTAACTTGGCCGGAGTGTGTTGTCTATCGTTCTTGGACAGTGTTCTAATATTTTTTTGGTATCCAGAGGAAAGAAACATGGTTTGATAGATATGAATGGATATTTGGGAAGTTAAAAGCATGTTTTAGAGTTCTTTTTACAGCAGGACAATCAAATGTGAAGAATGTAGTTTCTTTACAATTAAACTTTTCTTTTGGTTTATAGAATTTAAGAAACCATAGGCCCAAATGACAAGTCCTCAGTAATCATAAAGACGTGAACAACCAACGGTTATAGACAGCAAACTCATTAAGAACTCAAATTTGTAATGCGGTTGAGGCATTGGTAATCCAAATCTTAGGTCCACTCAATGGGCCATCTCGGGCAATGTTCTTATATATGGATCTCATTTTCGACACGAAATACCTTCTATGTTGGTTCTCATTTTTGAACACAAAATACCTTCTATGTAAAAGAGCACACTTTAGCAAGATTTCAAGCAATTGTGCATGAAGTTGTTACATTATGACGAATATGTAATTAATCATAGTCTTATTGGTAGTGGAAAATTTAGTTGTTAGTGGATCTTCAGGAATATCTATATTTATTTCTCAGGTAGGGATAGTTGAATATCTTAGTCTTAAACGCTATTTAGACTGGTGGTACTCGAACTTGGTGCATGCAAAATGATAAATAATTTACATAAGCATACTCTATCCTTTAGCTTTCTTCTTGCTTTTACAAATCTTCAATTTACAATTCTAATTTTTGTTCTGTTGTAGATTCTTTCCCAACAAAGCTGCATCATTGGCACTAGAAATTTTAAATGATCTTGTCCAGGTCAGTCATATAAAATTCAATTGAAGCTTGTATAATTTTTTTTTTTTTAAAGGTGTATCTTTATCTGTATTCAAAATTTTCACTATCTGTATTTGAGTAGCTTTGCGTCAAAGCAACCTGCTGAACTTCTTTGAGGTTATAAAGCTTTCCATGTTTGGAAATGTAGAACTATTGTAAGTTTAACAGTAAATGGTCTTCCTACAAACAAGGAAACACAACAACGAACTAAGCCTTGTCCCTTGATGAATGTAGGGTTGGTTATTCATTGTTAGATCTATTGGGAGATCTAAAGCAATTACTCCTTTTACAACTAGAACTGACCATCTTAATTTGGTTTACCCCTTTCTCTACTAATTTGCTCCACAAAAATCACGTCATTCTTATGAACGAAGCCTTTTTAAGTTGACTCAAAACATGACCCATCAACCTAAGTCCTGCTTCCTTCAATTTATCATCAATCGGCATCATCGTCACTTGCTACCGTATATTCTCATTTCTTATAAGGTCCAGTTTAGTATAATTACACACCAATCTTAGCATTGTTTTTGCATTTATCTTAAGCTCATCTCAACCTTTAACAGCCCAACACTCAAAACCCTAAACTAGGTTTGGACGTCGGCTAGGTTGGTTTGGGTATTTAAATACTTGGAACCATCCATTATATTTCGAATATTTTGTAAATAAAATCATTTGGGTCCACTTAATTACTAGAACCAAACTCAAACCCAAATCGCTTATTCGGTTTGGATACGATTTTACATATAATATTTTTTAAAGTTAGTAATATGACGATACAAATTATCTTTTCAATATCTAGCAGAAATAGAAGAAATAAAATATGGCACGAAATAACATATTTCTACGTTTTCTTAATCCACTGCAATGATGCCACAAAATAATATCCAATAATTTACGAAATATACTACCAAATAGCATCCAATATGTAACAGAGCATAAACATCAAATCACATACCCAAAGATCAAACCAAAAACTAGAAACTAACTATAAGGAATTAATAGATTCTACAAATGCTAAAAATAATATAAATTCATTTATTTGAAAATAACAGGATAATCAACATTGTTGACTTTTTTCCGTCCCATCGTTTCCTTTGCATCCCACCAGCCACCGTGTGAAGTTGAATAAATTGTAAAAAATAAAAAACTTATAAAAATGGATGAATTTGATTGAAGAATCAGGTACCTAATGTTCCGATTCAAGAACCATATGAGGTCTGATTGATTTTCATTTCATGATTTTGGTTCCTAATTTTTTTTCGGGAGCTGGACCTGAACGTATGGCTCTGGTTAAAATGCCCACCCATATTATAAAGCATGCATAGTTGAGTGGTGGTTCATTTTTCTATTTAGTCCTTGTTTGAAGGGATTAAAATTAGATTTTTTGTAAATTTTTATAAAAGTTGATGAAATATGTGGTTAAAATTAATTGTTGACTTTGACTTAGATTAAAATCTGAATAGGGGCTTAATATATTATACATGGGTGGGCTTGCTCTTGGACTCGTATCTTAGTTGTATTGAAGAAACTATTCAAAAATCTTGTGGATGGGGATTTGACGATGACGATAGACTTAGATATTAAAATTTTAAATTTGCTATATATGTTGTTTTAAGTTGTCCTCATAGTTAACTTCAATCTGATTTAAAGGAGCTAAAAATCAGGCCGTGCCCAGTTGTCTTTGCGTCTTTCTCTGGTGGCCCAAAAGCTAGCATGTACAAGGTTCTCCAGGTAAATGCCATTCTTGTTAGTCAAACACTCAGAACTTAAAATATTTGTAAATTATTTATATTTAGGGTCCGTTTGATTGCAAGGGTGGAAAATGGGTGGAAATAAATGAATTCCAGGGAAAGTAATTCTCTAGAAATTGTTTTGCAGGGAATTGTTAAATTAGTGTGTTTGATTGGTATAATTTTCCACCTGGAAATTTTTTAAATTTTGTGTTAGTTTGACTTTGTTTTATATGGAAATTGTCCATTAAATTGATAATTTTTTCCACAATTGGTTATAAAATTTGTTTCCATTGCCAAAAAGAAAAAAAAAAATGAAAATTTTTTTCCTAAAAAAATCATTTTTTTTTATCAAAGTTTAGTATTCGTTTGGCTTCGTTTTATATGAAAATTGTCCATTAAAGTGAAATTTTTGTTACAATTGGTTATGAAATTTATTACTATTGCCAAAAAAAAAAAAAAAAAAAAAAAAAAAAAAAAAAAAAAAAAAGCCAACTGGAAAATGAATTCCCACCAACCCAAATTCCACAAAATCATTGAATTGGTGTGCGTGTGGACAAAAGCAAGAAAATCCAGCCAATCAAACACTCATTTTTGGACAAAGATGGAATTCCATGGAAAGTTGGACAAATCGAACAGGCCTTTATTCACATACATCATTTAAGAAACCCTGGATATTGCAGGTTTTATCTGAAGCTATAGTTGACATGCTTACTTTTGGTTGCAGATAATTGAAGGAAAGTGTCCAGAGCAAGTCAATACGGTATACTTTATCTTGTAGTGATTCATCTTGCCATCTTGTTATTTGAAATAATTGTGAACACATATTTCCATTTCTTGTAAATGTACATACCCTTCTGTAGCTTTCCATGTTCTCGTCATTCTGTTGATCACTTGTGCATATGTTTCTCCTTACCGATGTTGGTCAAAACATCTGTGATGCTTAATAGCCTAAGTTTAGTACTCATACACAATATTGGACATGATTAGACAATAGAATGAACAATTAATATTATCTGGAGCTCTATCCAGTTCTCCATAACAACGTGCAAAAATCGAATACCATAGTCATTAACTCATCGTATATTCTCATTTTCAAGAAATAGTAATGGTTATCTACTACATTGTTTGATGAAGAACCTTAATACAAGTGTTGTCTTATCTAATGTGGCGTGTTTCATCTGAAGGACGACTACCGACTGGTTAAAGACTGTGTTTCTGGCCTCATTTTTGATTCTACTCCAGTGGATTTTACAAGTGACTTGGGTACTCGCTTTATTCTTCATCCTTCTGTTCTCAATATGTCCTCTCCCCCGCTCCTAGCATCATGGATTGCAAATGGCATTTCGTCCAGTCTGGATGCCTTCTTCCTTAGCAGATTTGAAGCGCAGCGTGCCGAGTATTGGCAGACTCTTTACTCCTCTGTAGTAAGCATCCATTAGATTTACAGCATGTTTTGTTAATCATATAAAGTTTACCTATAAGTAAATTCAAAAGTTTTAAAATAAATAAAATTTTAATGTTAGAAGCTACTCATTTGACAATAAGGTTGTTATATATTGTGTTGTTCAAATATTGATATATGAGAATTGATCAAATTTGGTTGAAAAAAGAGATTAAAATAAAGAAGGAAGAAAAAAGGGGAAATGAGGGCATATAGGCAAAATAGTTTGCCTGCGGTCGCATGGGCCTCGTTAGGGAATTAAATTCCTTGACTTGGTTACTCTATGTGACCGCTTAGAATTATTTTCATGTTCTTTTTGTTCTTTTTTTTTTGAGTTTCAATAGTGCTAATTGCAACCTGGTTTCTTGACTTAAAATCTATTAAAGCTATTTGTGTGTTGGTCATTTAGCATCTCATTATCGAGAGAGCGCAAATAAAGCTTTTACGATAGCATTCTATGTGATTCAAGTCTTCTTCATTTTCTTCTTATTCTACCATCTTTGTTTTGTGTTTTACATATATTTTTGAGTTCCATTTGTATTATCATTGGAGGTATTGTTATCTACTTCGGCAGAAATATTTATCAACAAAGGTGAGAGTTAATTAAAATAGAAGTGACTTCTTTTTCGCTTAAAGTAAGTCATGAAAACATGATTGGAGAAAGTAACTATTTCTTTAGATTAGCCAAACATGGAATGCCATGGCAAGTTGCTTTCTACTGCTTATTCAGTGATTAATTATTATCTTTATGCAGAGCATGGGGGCCCCATACCTGATTTTGTGCTCAGAAGATGATGATCTTGCTCCATGTCAGATAATCTGTAATTTTGCTGGACGGCTTAAAGACCTTGGGGCTGATGTTAAACTGATGAAATGGAATAACTCATCTCACGTAGGTATGCTTCTAAACATATTGTACAGTTACATTTTCTTGGGTCAGGCTCAATGCGATAAAAATTTGAAGAGATGTTTAGACTATATATTTCTGTGCAAATTACTGAAATAAGTGCTAATAAGAGCAAACGAGATTGTGGTAGCTTAAAACGAGCATTACTAACCACCGAAAGCAGTATTGCAGTGGCTTGGAGAAAGGTCTGACCTAAGGACACAAAATTCACTCCGTAGGGGCATATGTACTCAGGGTGTGCAATTTAGCACGAGGTTTCCAATTTACAATTTTTCAGCACTTTACAAACACTAGTATGCCTGTGTGCAATTTTTGCCTGAGCAACAATGAATGAAGTCGGATTCTCATTTCAAATTTGCACTAGCCATAACCTGTCTCAGGTTATAGGGTTGTCAAATGAAAGCAGGAACTGCTGGTCCAAGAAATAACATCTGTGGATATGTCAGACTATTATATTTGACAGTTCCCCCGCTCAATGAATAGCTTAGATCATTTCCAATGGTGGTATAAATTTGGGTGTAACTTGGAATCTCCAAAACCAATTTTGCATCCTCATTTACATCCCGGTAGATCTAAATTCAAAATTTGCTCCAATGGAAAGTTATAAATCCACTTTTTGCTTCGTAAAAAAAGATGCAAATTTATATCTTTTTTATATTTTCTGCTGGAAAATGCAATTTGCGTTTCCTTTGCATCTCTGCATTGGAGAAATTTCTGATCACTTTGGAGATCTAAATCACAATTTAGACTTATTTCATTGACCAAAGAAGGATGTGTAATTTGTGAAAAGGCACTGTTGGCTTTCATTTTAGTACAAAAAAAAAGAAAGGCTTAGGTTTCTTTTAATTTAATAAGGGTTTTCCTGTTGCGGGTGAGACCTAGTATAATAAGCTCATGAGCTTGTTCTTACTTGAACGTTGAGAAATGAAAGAAGACTTCCATCTCTGAGATTACACCACGATTGGGGATGCTCTTATACAGATTTTACACCTCTCTCTTTTTATGTAATATTAATAAATTATTAGAAATGATATTGTTTTAATTCATGAAATATGAGTTTTGATGGAGTATGATGTATATAACTTATCTGATTAATGGTTTGTAATGCTACAAATTAGCCCTAGAGACACTCTATTGCCTTGAATTCTCAGTCATGTTCTGCACTTTACTGCTCTCACTATTACACTTGCTCGTGCATCTACTTCTCAACCTGGCTACTTCGGATATAAATTAAAGCTCCATATCTGAGAATACATGGACATAGAATAAGGTTGTGTTTTTGAACCTTCCTTCTTTGTTATATGCAATCAGATGACTCGCTGCAGTCTGTTAACTAAATTCATTTCTCAGTTGGTAAGCTACACATCAGCTTGCTTACTGGAATATAATTCTGCTTGTAAGTAAATCACTAGTAATTTGGAATCTGTTATATAAGATTTTCTTAGTAGGCTTTCCTAGCTACCATTTGAGTGTATCATTTTTGTTACGGCATCTTGAGAATTCATATTTGTTGATACAGTAGTTTTTCATGTTATGTTTGTACCTCAGGTCATTTTCGGCATTATCCAATCGAATACAAGGCTGTGGTGACTGAGCTGCTTGGAAAAGCTTCCGTGATTTATTCTAAAAGAATACGGCAACTTGAAGGTGAGAAGATGGGCTTCGAGGGCACGCATGATCAGATATCTGAACCGTTTTGTAATCTAAAAAAAGCTGCAGAGAGATCAAGTCAGAGTTTCCAGAGGATTGCCCTTGACTTGAATGACCACTTTTCTGTTCCAAGTTCCATAGAATATCATGAGGGTAGAGATTTTGGATCTGCGCAGGATGAACGTAAAGAGCCGTACATGCGTCTATCCAGCCCCCCAAGCATAAGTGCTCATGGGGTTCTTGGTCAATTCCTCTTCGACGTTTGTGTACCCAAGAATGTGGAAGATTGGGATCTAAAATCATCACCGTCCTTGAGCAGGGTACCATTTGCCTCTACACGAAGGCATTCACCGTTAAATCCTATTAAATGCATTCGTCGTTCAAGATTATAAATGACACAGGGACTTCCCTATCTCATGAAGACTGCTCTGGATTAACCAGAAAGTAGACACTGCGATTTGCACGTTTTCAGGGGCGGCGACAATATCTGGAATCTGATTGCCTTTCTACTGACACCAAAAGTATAGGTATCTTATCAGCAAACTGTAACTTATGATTGTAGATAGCTGAATTCGAATAAGAATCTGGCCTAATCCTCCTTTTTTCTTACTTGAGCCTTGCACTGGATTTAGAACTAGAAGCATCTCGCAGAAATTCTCCAAGATGTCTGCATGCAATACTTCTATATTTTTACCCTATTAACAGGTCGTATATACTTTTATATATTTACACATTCCCCTTTTTCTGTTGGTGGTATTGAAGAGCAGCAAGCTTATTACGTTTTTAGTTGCCTATATCATGAATTTAACATGATGTTGCATTAATATAATCAGTTTTTCTACTTGCAAAGCTCGATTGAGTCTTGATATGTATTTTCCTATGAATATTTTTAACATCATGATGGAAAATTAACATTTCGTTTTGATGTAACTCTGTCTTATATTGTGAGAAAAGTTAAAACTTTATTGAAAACATTTATGGTATACACATTGTATAGAATTCCAACTATGGATTTATCTATTTGTACCAAATGTTTTACCTAATAGACACGTGGCGGCTCCCTATTGGGTAAAACATTTGGTACACATAGCATCTTCCTTCTAACTATAGCTTCTTCGGTCCCAATTTTTTATAATTCAATTTTTTTTTTTCAAATTCATTTTTAATCATACATTTTACGAGCACAAAATTATTAACTTTCAACCATATATTTCATTAGTTTTTATCAAAATCTAAAAAAAAAAAAAAAAAAAAAAAAAAAAAATTGATTTTCAGCATATCAAATGGGAGCTCAATTTTTAATCTCTGATCTACGAATTTAGAATAAATAGGGGCATAAATTTTAATCTTCGATTCATGAATTTGATTAAGCCCTTGTTTGTATGAAAAAAATTTAAATTTTTAATAAATTTTGATAAAAATTGATGAAATGTGTAATTGAATAATTAATAAAAATTGTGGATCTTAACCATTAAACGATGATCAATAAATTCCTCTCACCTAACTAGGGTTATCCCCTACTAAACTCTTTAATGTGATGTTCAATAATGAACAAGAGGAGAAATGACTATTTGAAAGAAATCTATTTAAATTTTGCATATCATCTTCGTTCTCAATGGACGCCTATCTATATATTGGTACGTCGATGTGGGACTGATATCTTTGGCATGAAACAGTGATATCAAAGTCATCCCACAAAGATCCTTGGTGGGAAAACCTTCTCTTTTCTACTTTTGCCATTAGCCGCTACAAAATCTTAAGCTATTCTCTAAAGACACCAGTCCAATAAACATGGTACAAGATAACTTTACAATTCATAGGATAATTTTCACTAGGTGTCCCTGAACTTTCGTAAGTGTTCCATACTTCTAACTTACCATTTGTTGCAGCTATATCCCCAGCCTTTTAAAAACTTTAGCTCCCATGTCCTCGTAAATTTCTTTATTTCAAAACAATTTTAACTATAACTTCAAGTTTTATATAGATATTCGAATATAATAAAATTTCTAAATATTGATGCAACATATCTCCTTAATTTAATCCATCATCAACATCACGTCAGTGCCATGCCATTCGATTATTTAACTGTTTGATGTGGGACGGACATGTAAATACTAAACAAAGGTTATTGTTCGTAACATATGAATAGGTATCGCTCGAATTTCGCTAGTATGGCTGTGAGGAATATTGGAATCCAAAAAAATAACGAAAAAAATGAGAACTAAATCATTATTAATAAAAAATGAATGTAGGATTTTCAAACCCTTCATAAATATTTAAAGATTCAAAACGAATCCCAATCAAATATAAATTCTAATTCAGTACCCAAATCTAAATAAAACAAAAAAATTACAAAAATGATGAAAATACCCTTAAACAGACCCAAAACAGAAAATAGTTAATACAGACACATAAATGATGGTTTCGACCTCGAAAGTTTGACTTTCGGCAAACATCATCACCAGGCAAAAATGTGCAAAACCGAAAAAGCTTTCAAATTGTATTAACTCACGTAAATTTGACACCCGAGCTGAAAATTACGTGCATTTTTGTAAATCCTTCTTATTTATTTACTTTTTAATTAATTTATAATTTTCTCTTCTAATTGCTTGCGTCATTTTTAAATAATTGTTTTGTGGGGTTTGAGTGCAACGAATATATATATATATATACAAAAAATAATTTGGAGTGGTTAAGTCGGGGAATATAAGCCTGTCAACCCAAATAATGCATCCATCCATGATTTTGAATTTGACCTTAAAAAAAGCAAACAAACTTAGAAATGGACTAATGAAGCACTTAGTGCACGTGTGTGTCCCTACCCATCTTTATCAAACAAACTTTAATATTACTGAATAAAATTTTCTATATGAATTTTTTTCCTTAAATTCACAATTTACCAATCATCTCTCTTGTTGCGTATAAAACATGCATTCGATATATTATTACGATATATATCGATGCATATGACTTGATCATTTATTAGCTCACACACAAAACAGAGATCGACGTAATTATTCCATCGAAATTTGCTATCAAATCAACAGCTGACTAGTCAAGATCCGTTCATCATAATTTTTTATTTAAAACTGAATGGTTAGGCGAGAGTCCGCCGAAAAACAGTTGAAGTTTCTGTTTAATGAAAAATCTTTCATGGTAGGGACAATATGTTATTTCTAGACAATGAATAATTTTTATTTGCATTTTATATACACATTAATTATACAAAATATCAAATCGTATCTTTGTGTACATGGACTTAAAAAATTCAAATAATTCACGGGTGGAGATTTTGGTTTTGGAGTGATCTTTGATTTTGTATATTTGGACAACAAGAGGTTGCTTTAATATTTATATTTTTGTAAATTGAATTTCAATGTTGTTATTATCTCAATGTAAGTATCTCTTTCTAAGTTTCGATTCTTTCGTCCTTATCTCCTTTCCTTCTATTCATAATATTTTTGGTTTTGACCAATTCAAGGTGAAAAATATTGTTTCATGGTGTTCGCCCCTGCACTAGCCATTGTAATTTTCCGCTTTTGTCTAATGTAATGTTCAGCTTTCAAACAATCAACGATCAAGTTTATTTCAATATATTTCAATTTCATATTGTAAGCTTTCTTTAAATTGTGATCAAATTTTACTTTCGTCACAACGCGACCGAGTAAGGTGGAAGGTAGTTTAGAGGAGCAGACTACTGCCGCATTGTGTTCATTTCTGTGTTAAGAAGAAAGGTAACCCGTGAAACTTCGGCTACCTCTGCCCCTGTAGACGGGAATACACGTATCGATCCCTCAATGACTACTTACTTGCACTTAATTTTTATTCTAAGCCTATCTTCAAATTGAACACATGTTTTAATCAATTAATGAATCAAGAAATTGGATTAAAACTAAAGTTATACTGAATCTATCAAATTTAATCAACACGAAAGACCTTTTTTTTTTTGACATTCACTTAATTTCATTCATACTCCTTTCACGCATGTTATTTACAAGCCCAACCTTACTATATATCTATTTAAATTCATACACATAAACACATTGATTCACATGAATTCAATCAAAATTGCATAACCTATAATAGTATCTCTCGGTCTCTTATCAAAATTTGTGTCACATATTCATCGCTTATCGATCTCAATATTTTTCTTAAGTCAAATCAATTGGTGATCAAACAGTTGAATGTTATTAAACACGTAATAAGCAATATATACATAATTAAATTTATATGAAGTATTTTTAATTAAATTAAGATTAAGACCCACCCAAGTTACAACGTCCACCCTAATAAAAAATTATATAGCCGCTCATAATTGCGGAATATAACAAATAAAAGATTAAAAAAAATCAAAAGTTGTATTAGAATGAAGAAAGATGAACAAAGTCTGATCAACTGTATATCTTCGCCACATGAGTCCTAACAACGTTCCTTGATGATTGTAGATCTCTCGACAATTTGATGAAGTTTCATAATCAACTTCTTTGCAGGTTTGTGCAATTTGGTCCTCAATTTCAATTTCTTGTTCAGCACTAGTCGTCCAATACTGCAATGTAGTCTTCCACTTTCAAACTTGACACATTGATCCCAAAACCCAGAATTCATTGATCTTCAGTCCTTTTACATGTCGCTGTTCATCATTCCAGCAACAAATCCGAGTTTTCTCCTAAGTTGGCCATAAAACACGCAAAATGAAGTATCTAGCTCATAAAAGCACTCCTAAACTCTCAATTCTGGTGGTTCGAATGAGTGTAAAATCACACTTATCAATTATTTCTTCTTTTAATAGAGCTTTCATTGGAGTCACTTCTTTTGTTTTGGTCTTTACTATGACATTTATGACATTTCAGTTGGCATGAATGGAGACTCGTGACAGTTTGAATGAGAGATAATGTAAAGAAGAAGAATCTTTACTTTAACTACACATTTCATGAGATAAAAAACTTTTAAATTACACATTCCATCAACTTTTATCGAAATTTACTAAAAAATTGATTTTATTTAAACCAAAATAGAGGTTAGGTGTGTTAAGTAGGGCGAACGGTTCTGTACATCTTATTAGCAAGATGAGCAGTGTTTTTCTCGTGTGAGCTACTCATCAGTCGGCTCACGATCCAAGCTCATTATTGGCTTTGTGAGCCAAGAAAGGAGAGCTTAGAGTTGAGTAGTCTACTTGCATCATCAAATCTGAACATGGAAATTTGTTAGGTTTTTAGTATTGGCGATTTTGTGGAAAAAGGACGTGCTGTAAAAGTCAAGAACCTATGGTGCAATTTTTATAATTTAGGTTATGAGGTCTAGGGTACGAGTATAAAAAGAAGAGAAACACGGCGCCGCATTTTCACTAGCATATTGCCTGTCTCGAGCGACCTACTCCCTCGCTCGAGCAACATATTTATGCGGCCAGATCTAATTCGAGATGTTAAAAAAGTTTTACACAGCCTATAACACCAAAACGTATTCAACTATAAATACAGATGTCTGTGACGATTTTAAAGATGTTGCTTCATTATGCTATCATTGCAAAACATTCACATCATTGTTTGAAGATCCAAGAGCACAATTCATTGGGAATATTATACATATCATTCTTGAGATCCGGCAACCAAGTTTTAGAAAATATTAAATTGAAGAATCTAAAACACTGACTTCCTAAACATCTTTAAGAAGGAACTTTCTCAGTCGGACTTCAGAAGTTTCTGGAGGTTGAGAGAGGTTGGACTACAAACATAGGAAGAAGAACAAGAATATGTGATTCTTGGGTATCCACTTGGAAGAGACAATTGTAGAAGATTGTGAGTCTGGAATTTACAGCAGATCTTGGATGCCACATGAGGTAGATCGGGAAACTAATTAAAAATGACTTGTTGCTTTAGTTAGTATAATTCCATAGATATTATCTAACCACCCTGCTAGACTTCTCGATCTACCCTAAACCCCAGACCTCATAACCACATGTTACAATTGGCGATTCAAAAGATTTTGAATCGTGAAAGAAAACTGCTGATCCATCTGTGAAAATGGCCAGCACTTGTGCACCAACATAAATACTGCACGCGCCGTTGAGCCAAATGGTTCTCGGGTTGGGGAAGATAGGGTACCGCGCACGCGCGAGTACATCCCTGAGGGTAGTTTTCGATATTTTGGTCATAAATCTCTCTACACATATTCGATTGAGGTGGTTCGAAATGTGTTGGAAAGTTAATTTAAAGGACTACAATTCTTATAATAAGTTTTTCAATTCAAACATTTTCTATTCGAGAAATGGGTCTCAATTTGAGGCTAAAAACTCGGAGTATAACTTCTTCGGCTGGAAATTGATTTTTGAAAATACTTCCGTTTTATTTCACTTATTTGACCTCCAATTTCATTCAATTGATCCTATATGATCTTCAATCATCGTTTTGTACTCATAATCAAATATTGGATGTTTACTTTGGTCCCAAAATTTGGATTTCTTTCGTTTTTGCACGTTTCTCATTCTTTTATTTCAAATCCTTCAATTTGTATTGAGTACAACATAACAAACATAATTAACACAAAATTAAGCTATAACTCATCCAAATCACTAACAAATACTCTAATTTAATGATCTAAATAAGTGTACAAAATACACTTATTAAACATCCCCAAACTTGAGCATTTGTTTGTCCTCAAACAATATTATAACTTAACTTAACCAAAAATGTTACACACATATGGTTAGATAATTTGTCTTTTGTCTCAAGATTGTAATATATGAATTGAAACTAAGATCTGCTACAAAATCACAATGCTAAAATTAGTTTTCTACTTATCCAATGCAAAATTAATGTGTGTGTGAAAATTTATGTAAAGCACCATAAATTCATGAAGTGATTCAAGTTCAAACCATTAGTAGTCAAATTTGTCATTTCTCATCTTGTGAGTTTTACACCTCCTTATTTTATATTGCTTCAACCTTCAAAAATCAACTAAGTTAATAATCCATTGTCAAATGTTTAAATTCTCTCAGTATTTGGAGTTTAATAAAGCATGTAATAATATTTTTTTTCCATTTTATGTGCGGACTTCTCTTCATTAAACTTTCTAAATGACCCTTATAGCGAGCTTTTGACCTATGACTCTCAAGTAAAGTGACTATAGGGCACCACCTTTTAGATACCCTCGAATGTTTAATCACTCGAGTTATAAAGACTATGAACAGAAGTTTCACAATTAGACAATATTTTCTCTTTTTCGAGCAATGATTAGTACAATACCCCTTATTCTCAAAAATCAACCTATAACTTAAGATTTTCACTTAATTTCCATCTTATTGGCCTTAGACAATCCACACAAAATTTAGTATACATGAAATCCACAACTATCTCAATGTCTCTCTAAAACCGCTCAATCATCCTCAAAGTATCATAAAATTGGTTTAAAGATGTATAATTTAGTGGTTATTTTGATCTAGCATCTAAAGTCCAAATTTTTTTTTTTTTTTTCATCTATTCAAATTTTGAATCAAACTATTTCTTCATGATACAATACATAAATCTTGTGCGCAAAATATCAAAATTTAAATGAATAAGTATAAATTGGCCCTAAAATGTAACATTTTCACAATTTATAATTTAATACACGATTCCAAATATATGCATCATGGTAGACAAAATTATTCCACACACACAAGCACAAAAAAATAAAAATAAATTTGAAAATAAATTATTGTTTTTTTAAACTTTTAAACTTTCGAATTTTTTTAATTTTTTAAATTTTTAATTTTTAATTTTTTTATTTTACATTCAAACAAACACACAAACTAATAAAAAAACTCAATATTTTCTACCCCCAAACTTATAATAGACATTGCCCTCAATGTCTAAGAATATAACAAGCAATATATAAAAATTAAGAGCATGTGGTGAATGAACTGGCATGTAAAGTACTAACTTACTTCTTATATCTTTTCCCTTGTCTAATGTGATCATGTTCTTTTAAAATAGTAAAAATCAATCATAATATGGAACAACTTGTAGTAAGCTCATACAGACCTTAAAGGAAAATATAAGGATGAAGATACGTTTTATTATTAAAAACAATAAAAATTGCTAATCATATATCTAAAAAGTAAAATAATAAAATGAAAGAAAATTGAGTTGCCTCCCAATAAGTGCTTATTTAGTCATTAGATTGACTTTATTATTTTGGCTATTATGATGGCTTGAAAAGAAAGTTTTCAGCCTTGCATCGGCTATACAAACAGTTATTTCTTAAGGCATATTTAAGCATCCAGATTATAAGTTTTTCATTGTTGTCCCATCCAACTATTTCACATTTTTCCTTCCTATTCTTGTTAGTTCCCCAATGATCTATCCTTTTACACTCCTCAATATCAGGTGGTTGCTTGAGTGGAACATTCATGGTGAAGTATTGTTGTTTTTCTTCCACCCTCAAGTTTAATTCACCCTTTTCAAAATCTATTAATGATCATGCAGTTGCTAGGAATGGTCTCCAAAATTAATGACATATGTTGAGCATCTATATCAAGGATAATGAAATCTGTAGGAAAGAAGTTATCTCCAACTTTGATGAGCACATATGATTATTGATGTTGCTTTTGGATCATCCAATCCTAATTCTTTGTAGATATTCAATGGCATCAAATTAATACTTGCTCTAGAATCAATAAAAGCATTTAAATTATTTTAGTTTTCTATAGAACAAGGTACAATGAAACTCCCTGTATCTTTTAGTTTAGGAGGGGCATATGCTTTATGATTATATTGTACTCTTTTGTTACAGCTACTATTTCATCTACTAGCAACTTTCTTTTTTTTGGTCAACACTTTGTTCAAAAATTTAGCATAATTTGGAATTTGTAGAATGACGTCAATGAAATGAATGGTGATGTGAAGTTGTTGGAGGGCATCCAAGAACTTCTTGAATTGTTTGTCCAGCTTATTGTTCTACAATTTTTAAGGAATGGGCCTGAAGGTGTGTTTTTATTAGCATGAACGATTGTCTTAACTTGTGGACTGTCTAATTGTTCTTCTTGATTAATCTTTGATGATTTTTCAAATTAAACTACTTGTTCCTCTTTTGGCTTAATAATTGCATAATTCATAGCTTCTACTGCTAATACCTGTTCCCATGGGTTCTTTTCTATGTCTCTTGGTAGAGTACCATGTGTTCTATTGGCTAATGTAAATGCTATCTATTATACCTGAGTTTCTAATTTTTAATTGCAACCTGCTAGTTTTGAAAAATAGCCTGTTGGTTTTGAAAATTAGTCACTTTTGGTAATAAACTTAGCCACTAATTCTTCCTATGATGATTTTTCTCTTCTTGTTGTTAAAATCTTGGTGGGCGCTTTGAATCTGACATTTTTGACCTTGATTATTAACCCATGAAAAGTTGAGATGCTTTCTTCAATCTGGATTATAGGTGTTCGAGTAAGGATTGTTATGTTGCCTCTGAACGTTCAGTGCATAACTCACTTTCTCAAGCTGATAAACATGGGTTGAGGCTAAAAGAATAGCTTGCAGTTATATGATCCATCCCACGGCCTCCGCAGACTAGTGCTGGTTGGTGTACCATGCTTACATTTTGAGTTAGTTTGTCCAATTTCCTTGTTAATACTTCCATCTGGGCTGCCAATGATGTAATTGCGTCAATATTGTGAATACTTGGTAATTTCCTCGAAGTTTCCCTTTCTTTTGGCCACATAGTTTGATTTTATGCTATTTTCTCAAAGAGATCTAAGGCATTGTCTAAGGAAATATTCATGATCGATCCTCCCGCTGAAGCGTCGACCATGTTACGGTATTCAAGATACAGGCTTGAATAAAAGATGTAGACCTTAGCATTTTTAGGAATATCTAAATTGGGGCACTTCTTTGAAGCAATCCTTGAATCTTCCCCAATGTAGGGCTTCATTTCTGATTTGATGGACTCGAGAAGGTGGGAAGAATTTCAAGGTGAATTTCTATACCATTTCATTCCACGAAACAGTACTCCTAGGAAGTAGTGAGTTTAGCCATTCTTGTGCGTTTTCCTTAAAAGTATGAGGGAATATACGCATTCGAAAAGTATCAGCTGACATGCCTTCATGACTGATCACCTCGCAAAGCATCACAAAAGCTTGTATGTGTTCATGAGGATTTTCAATTGATTTTTCTGAGAACCTGATATTCTGATGATTCTGAAACAAGTTGATGACATCTGGTCGAATGTGAAAGTTGGCTTGCCCAAAAGGCTGATAAATAATAGCCGGTTGCACAAGAGTAGGTATGTGATATAAATAATCCATAACAACTGGATCTGGTTGTTCTGGTGCAATAATCCATAACAACTGGATCTGATTGTTCTGGTGCAATAATCCATAACAACTGCATCTGGTGGAAGCCAAACTTGATTTTGATGTTCTGTTATGTTTCTTACTATTCTTTGCTATATTTTTCGTTGTCTAAAGGTTCTATAAATCTCGGAATCCTAATTCTTCAGAGTCTTACTCACATTGTCAAAATCAAACTAGAGAGATTAGATGTTTAAACAATAGCCTAAACAAAATAAAAGAAAAACTCGAATACTATTTAATTAATAAACTCAAAGGGTGCCAAAAATTTGTTCGTACGACACACGCAAGTGTATGAGATCATTGACAAGTAATATAATTGATGGTTGAGAGTATCGTCCCACATGGAATAAATTTAATTCACGTTTACTAATTTTTTATAGTTATCAAATTATCTAAGTAAAAGAGAGTTTGATTTGACTTTATATTTAATTAATCTAAGAAAGATATAAAAATATGATTTTTATCAGTTTATGGATGATTGTATTGGATCTCGAATCCGCCTATTGCTATCTATTTCAATTTTTGATTTGTAATCTACTCCGTTCATGCATTCTTGAGAAGCGATAAAACTACGATATATAATTTGTTTTTCAAAAAAAGTTAAACCTATCCAAATCACGACCTAAATTTATTCATAGGCCGAAATCAAACGATTAGAATGCATTAAAGTTTAAGTTATTCATATGATTGTACACATGATAAATGTTATTCCTAAAATTTATTACATATATGTTAATTTTGCCCTGTTCTAAACTTATTGTGAGTCTCAACAATACAACAAGCAACTAATCATCTAATTGGTCACCAATCAATTAAATAATGCAATAGATATGCAAAATTAATCAAGAAATGTAAGAAATAAGCTAAGCTACAGTCTTGATTTAAAACAAACAACAATATGGTTATTCTTCATCCAATACAAAATAGGATATAACTTAACATGTTAATATATAAATTACAAAAAAATTATTAAAAAAAATATCACCCGGATCATGATAGAATGCAAAAGATGTTGATCTTTGATTCTAAGCTTAAATTATTCAAAATTGACCTTCAATTCCTTTCTAGAGCTTGATCTCTTCTCAAAATATAATAATTGACAACTTGTTATTGATGAACTTGATGATACTATTGTGTATGAAGAGACAATATATGTTTTTCAATGTGTAGCCCTCGTTAGCTACTTATAAGAGTCTAGAAATAGGTGAAAATTGCGTTCAATTTGGGTTACAAAAGAGTTCGAATTGCAAAACGAAATTGTGGATTCATCTGCAAAAACGGCCCACGTTCGCACACCGGCATAACCATCGCGCGTGCACCTTAGAGCCAAATGGCTCTCGAGTTGGGGAAGATAGGGTATAGCTTCGGTTCGTCTATAAACAAATTCTGGTATTTTGGTCATAACTTTCTCTACATATATCCGATTGCGGTGGTTGAAAATACGTTGGAAAGATAATTCAAATGGCTACAATTCTTATAGAAGTACAATTTTTCCAATTCAAACGTTTGTTATCCAAAAAAAGGGTCTCGATTTGAGACTAAAAACTCGGAGTATAACTTCAATGGTTGTAAATTGATTTGTGAAAATATTTTCATTACATTTCACTCATTTGACCTCCAATTGTATTCAATTGATCCTATATAATCTCCAATCATCATTTTATACTTCAAATCAAATATTGGATGTTTGCACTTTGGTTCCCAAACTTTGAATTTCTTTAATTTTCGTACATTTTTTTCGTTTTTTTCTTCTAAATCCACCAATTTGCATTGAGTTTAACCTAACAAGCATACTTAACACAAAATTAAGTTATAAATTATCCAAATCATTAACCAATACTTTAATTTAATAGCCTAAATAAGTGTACCGACATTTTATGGGCCTAATAATACCAGCTAATCATTCATTATTATCTGACATTTTACAATTAAGACATAAAAATCATAGTTACTTGCCCATGTTTAGATAAGGATAGCAGCGGTCAATTTTTATTTTTATTTTTTTTTATTCCATATATTTTGTGGGATTAATAGTTATATTTTTTCGTCGATTTATAATTTAGAATGTCTGTAAATACTTTCAATTATTATTATTATTTAAGTCCCATCAAATCCATGTGGAACTCACTGTTAAACGCGAATATTGGTTTCCAACCTTCTCCACCCCTTCTTTAAGTTTCTATTATATTATAACACTTAACAAATGAAACCCCTGCCCCACTCCCTACCCCCATCGGTCCCCCACCCCTACTCGCTAGCCCTACATATCCTCCCAAAACTCGCACATGAACTATAATTCTTCCTAACATCCTTATCTCCTCAAAAATATTTCCTTACAGTATTTCTAACCAGAGAATATCATTTCAAGGCAAGTGAAGAAAAACTTCAGACCAGACATATCTTTTAGCATTGAAGCATAGTCAAACATCATCATTAGATGAGAGAGAAACATGAAGAAAATCTGCAGAGAGAGAATAATCAGCTACAACCAATTGCAGCAGCATTACCACATTCAGCTTCTTCATCTCCTTCTCATGAATTCTCCTTCAGCATTTCTCTTCATCCTTCAGCTCCTGCAAAAACCCCAGAAAATAATAAGAACCCTTCTTCATTTGCCATAGATTTATCTCCGGCAGATGATATATTTTTCCATGGCCATTTGCTTCCTCTCCATCTATTCTCCCACCTTCCAGTATCTCCTCGTTCTTCGAACAACTCTTTGGACAGTTTTACCTTATCCATCAAAGAATTAGAATCCATTAAGACAATCAGCAGTAATGATAGCAACATTGATCACAACTTTGATGCTAAAGGAAGAGCAAATTCCAAGCACTTTTCTTTGTTTAGCTTATCGAAATGGAGAAAAGGAGAAAAGGACGACAGAAAAAGGCAGAAAAAGAATTTAAAATTCCATGTAAGTCAGGTTTTGAAGAGATACGCGAGAATGGTTCGACCCCTTCTGATCTTCAGAAGAGGAAAAAAATTACACAGGCAATCCCATTCATTTTCAGGAAATTTACGCGTTAGAGGGAAGCCGGAGTTGAGAGGAAAGAGAGGGGAGTTTTCAGCACCAGCTTCAATGAGAACATCTCCGACAACCAGTGGTCTATTAGTAGCAAATGGAACTCTTACTCCTACTACAGCATGTGACGGTACTATGGAAGAGTTGCAGAGTGCAATTCAGGCAGCAATTGCTCATTGTAAGAAATCCATTGCCATGGATGAGAAAATAAAATCTCATGAATAAGTCTGAAGATTCATATTTGTAGTAATTTCACTTTTACTTCTAAGAGCATGCTTGATATATTATATTGGACCCGACCAATCATATGTATGTTGATTTAAAATTCCAGGGTACAATGTAGAGAGTATAAAAAATAAATATATTGATGACTCATTTCAGAGCTCTCAAGTTCAGATAAAAAGTTCCAGGTTAAGTTCAGGTATTTTGCATTTTTGTGCTCGATCATCCTAAGTGGGTTGGACGAGACAATTGACAATTACAATAGAATTTTCATTAGGTTTCTTCAACCCATGGTGGGTTCCTAGGATAAAAATACTCGCAGCTGACGTGGTGTTCGATCAAGCTTAAAATTTTGACAATTCAACGTAAATTGTAGGTTCACGTCAACGGTAAACAAGATAACTCCTACCCACAATGAATAGGAGATCATTTCTATAGCGTTCATATTTTAGTCGGTCAAATTGATTCCAAAAACGAGATGACACTATGAAGGATGGATGACCTCATCCTCTTTAGTGACTGTACATGACACGACCCGTCTCAAGTTACCCTAATGGACCTGACACGTGTCGGCGCCGATGGTAGATACCAGCTAAGTGTCGGACCCACCACCAACGCAACTTTGACTGGTTCTAACTGTGATTCACTTTTATGAAAATTTTGACAGAATCTCCCCTGTAATATGGACTAAAATAATTTAGAATAGGGTACACCCGCCCCTCAAAACTTAAACTGTTTTAAATACCATACTAGGGAATCAACCTTTACAAATATTTTACAAACAAAAGTCTCAAAATACTCAATATGCAGTGAGCCCACGATGTGAATACATGAATTACAATTCAACTCTTCTTACCACACATGTATGTATCCTAAAAGAAATACGTACAATGTATGGTGACAAAATGAGTCATACAAATATAGACAAAAGGTGGCTCAGCTTGGTGGATCAGTAGACTCTGATGCTGCTCAACTCAACTACTATCTGATAAGAAAAGATGTGGTAAAACATATGAGCTTGTAACTCAGTGAGTGGATATTTTAAAAATAAGTACAGTTCCTTCCATCTATGCATGTTTTCTGAGAATTCTTTCTCTTTTGGAAATTGAGAAATTCTAAAAGTTGGTAATATTCTCAAAAACTAAAATATGATTATCATACAAACCTTTGTTCTTCATTGTAGATACGTAAATAATTAAGTTGATATCTAAGATAATCTTTGAAATCATTTGTTGTTCAATATTGTAAACTGAAAGCTTTATACTAAAAACTGAATAATCTGAATTCTATAATCATAACTTCAATAAACTGTAGTGATACTGAAATATAACACCAAAAAGGTACCTTGAATAACCATACTCATGTATCGATTGGTGCCGATATACATGGCAGAGCTATTCAATTCTGAAACTCTGTAATTCTGAGATTTTGAAATTCTGGTCATACGCACGCAGAGCTATAATCTGGTCATACACAATGGAAACACATTCACAATAGTGCAGAGCGGGTAAAATCACCATAACTGATCATACAATGTGGAAACACATTCACACCAGTGCTGACTGGGTAAAATAACCATATAAAGTCATACAATGTGGAAACACATTCACACCAATACAGATTGGGGTGAAATCACTTGGGTACTTTCTGGTGATTTTTTCAAATAACTGTAACTATACTGAAATATGTAGTATGAATAAAACATGTTAGAGAACTGATTTCACTGAACTGAATTTAGCTTAAAATGACTTATTATAAAATACATTTGCTTCTGAAAATCATATTATTAGATCAAGTATATGAACTAATTAACTTTTTGACAGAATATAAATTCAATAAATATTTATTTCAGAAAATAAACTTTTCCACTCACATAGAACAAGCTACGGTCTATGATGATCGATAAGCTTTTCCAATTTCTTCGTCACCTCTTGATATACCATATAAGATAACCAATTCAACCACTATTAAATCAATAAACCTCTAATATGTAAGGCAATAATACTTCAACTAAATTTCTTGATACTTGAATAAACGTCCCAAATTATTCCTTTAATCAAGTGGGACTAATGATACTTTCTAATCCATATACCAATAACTAATTCATCAACATATGCTTCCTCCAAACACAATTATACATATCCACTTCAATTTAATAACAACTAATAACTACAATCCAACCAATTAACTTTCATCTTATTCCATAACTCCAAATAATTATTTCATCATCACAATCATTTTCAACAATATTCTTCATTTAAGAATCCAACTAAAATCCTAGGTTTGCTCATAAAATAAAATTCTTTACCTTGATAGGAATTTTGTTTTCACAAAACCAAAATATCAGCTTGAAATCATATTCTTCCCAAAATCTGAAAATTAATTCAACTAATTAAAACCCTAAAATCAACATCAATAATTCGTTCATCTCTTTAAGTAATAGATATTTGAACCCAAGCATAAAGACTTCAACACTTACCCTTTTTTTTTTTCGCTTTCTTCTTCTCTGGCGATTTCTGTCTCTGCCTCAACTCTCTGCGTGTGTTGTGCAATGAAAATGAGAAAATGTGTTCCAACAATTGCCACTTGTATTCCATTAAGGACAATGCTACACTTACTCCAAGCATTACTTAATGGATGACTACATGGCCACATGACCTCCCCCTATTGGAGGGGTGGCTGGCCCACCAGCCACCCCTCCAATAGGGGGAGGCCATGTAGTCATCCAGCCACTCCTCCAATAGGGGAAGGTCATGTGGCCATGTAGTCATCCATTAAGTAAGCTAGAAAGTACACATAGATTAATCCTTCCATTAATACCCATTTTACAAGTCAAGTCCTCCAACCATAACATAAAACCCATTAAATCCTCATCTTTCACTACTTTAAAAAGGAGTCCCAGCATTTAAATGATTTTCATATCAAACCCTCAACATTTATCCATTGTAAAATAAGCCCCAAAAATAATTTATTGCAATTAAGTCCCTTATTGACTTTGACTTGGACAATTTTTGACTAAAAAAAGATAGGTTATCATAGTACACATTTTTATTTTTATTTCTCTTATTGCATAGCCAAGCGTACCAAACATATACCTGGACGTTTCTTCCTTTTTTTGTATGATAAGTGAATCCAAATTGCATGCAGATAATGCTTATTAGGGGAAATATAAATGGAGGGAACTCAAGATAGATACTTACCCATGGAGTACATTTATCATAGCTTTTTCGCTTTAATTTTTTGAGTCTCAAGATTCACATGTATGGATCCACAATTAAAGTATCAATTTTTGTGAGACTTCATATCCAAAATATAGTTGCAAGGACTTTCCAATTTTGGTGTAAATTTCCATACGAATTTTCCCTTCATTTTTCATGCCATCTTTTTTCTCTATTTTTCAATCCATAATCGTTGGAGGTTATAGGGAGTTAAGGATGGTTTGGGAGTTGTATGTTTGAATTTCAAGTTCAAACTCCCTCCAACCCTTTAAATAACTTGTGGGTCGGGTCATCCCACGACCCATATTTTTCTAACAAAAATCTACCTCTAAAACTCATGTTTCACGACTATTTTTTGACTTTGTTTTCTCATACTCATTTTAAACTACACATTCATACAATATTCTTTATGTAAACTCAAAACTTTTCTTATTTTTTAATCGCACATTTTTCAAAAATTCACTGTTTAAAAACTTGTTCTTTCGAAAGAATGGTCATCAAATAGGTAATACTTACAGAATTAAGTCATACACCATCCCTACCCTCAAAAAGAACAATAATAGAAGATATTTGGAACATTCCAAGTAAGACCACACGTGAACCATTAAAGAAACTTGGGACCATCTCGAGACCTGTCACACACAACACCAAAAAAGAACTTTTGCAGCAGCCAAAAAATGCTTGCTAAAGACCTAAAGCTCGTTATATGAGTCATTTTAGTCACTTAATGGAGAAGAGTTTTCATTTAAAATGTGAAAAATAATAATGAACTTAAAATGTTGAAAGATGTAAAAATAAAATTTGCACAAAATTAGGGGGAGAAAAGAAAATGTCAATACAAAATGAGCTTTTATTTAAAGGTCGTAATGCTCTTTAAATGGTTAGACTTTCATAAGTAGAGAAATACACTTATTGACAGTGATGTTTAGCATGCTATTTCTTACAAAATTAAGGTTTGGATTCGTACTTACAAATGATTAGTAACACTTTACACACGTGTCACTTATACAATTTATTCCATGTTAACTTGAACTAAGTATGCGGGAATGTTTACACACATGTGTCACTTATACAATTTACACACATATGTCACTTATACAATTTGTTGATTGCATTGTATTCTATACCATATCTACCTAACTGTTTGATTTTTTTGATATTTGTGTGATTCTAATATTTTTGTTGGTGTTTGGTTTAACATTAGTGTTACGTCTCATTCTATCTAGTGTTGGTATCATGTGTTTAATGATTTTATTATTTCATGTATCATGTCATTTTACACTGGATATTTGAGTTGTGAATTTTAGGAAACATGTTTAACAAGGAATGCAAGAGACATCAGTTTGATGAAGTTTGGATAGTTTGTATTTTGTATTTAGTGTTCATTGACTTATTGTATAGTTTTGTCACAAAATACCAAGGGGAAGTTTATTAGGTTTTTAGTGTTCGCAATTCTGTTGACAAAATGACTAATTTGTAACGAGTTATAAAAGTCAAGGAACTAGGGTGCAATTTATATAAATTGGGTTACGATGGGTTCGTGCATGAAAATATGAGAAATACGGCGCCTCATTTTCATTAGCTTTTCGCCCAGTTGGCACTCGAGTGACAAAATTAAAATGCATGTCCCTCGCCTGTCCCTGAGCCCTCACGCGAGCGACAGGTCGATCCGGAAAATCATATTTTGTTGTTTCGAAGTATTTTTCTCGGCCCATTTAACCTAATTACACTCTCCTATAAATATCCAAGCCTATGCACGAAAATAGTGGTGATTGTTGATTATGCCTCCTTGCTATAATCTATTTTCTCTTAATTTTATACAACCACAGAATTGGGGAAAACATCAAATCCATTGAATCTATAACACCTACTTCCTAAACACTTTTGGGAAGGCACTTTCTCAGTTGAACTTCAGAGGCTGCTGGAAGTTGAGAGAGGTTGAACTACAAGCTTAGGAAGAACACAAGTACTTGGAGCAAGTTCTTGGAATTCCACATGGAAGAGACAATTGTAGAAAATCTTGGAGCAGACCTTGGAGTTAGCAGTAAATAGATCAGGAAGTCTAATGGAGTTGGTTAGATAGCATCTGAGTGTAACTCACTTTGTATTATCTATAGTGGAGGTAACTGGCTTGGCCATGAAGTTTTTACCAGTTAGGTTTCTCCATCATCAATATTGTGTTATTTACTGCTTTCTTTATTACTGAGGTAATTCAACATAGAATAATTGGACTTGTATCCTTAATCATCTAGAAACAATTAAAAGTACCTTGTTTCTTTTGATTTATTAATTCCGCACATATGGTCAAAACTAAAAAATGTTTAAGTAACAACCATTTTGTAACTTAAACATCATTAAGTTGGTAATCCGTGAACTGTAAGTGGTATCCAGTACGACACCTAATTTTTCAAAACCAAAGTTCACACTTTGCGTCACCCGCAATGTCGCACATATCATTGAGGTACTAAGGCCAAGACCAAACACATTGTGGATTTGATGCTCTGAAGTGACTGGGGTCAACGTGAATGAAGATGAAGTCGCACAGCTAGGAGCACGCCTGCTGGTAAGAGTCAGCTTCTCGGTGCAAGATACAGATCTTTTGTAAAAAGGTCTATCCAAGATAAAATCTTTAGAATAATGGATGGGATATCTCTGCAACAGGCGCTAGAATTTCAAGTGAAATCTATTTTTGTCAGAAAACATTAAATATCCTTTCGTCTATGGAGTGATTGATAAAAGCTTATGAAGAGACGCTTCAACCAGTAGATAAAGCCACCTGATTTCCATCCAACAATCCTTCCTTCATCACTTCATCTATAAATACCCATACTTTGTGCATTTGTAAAGATAATGCAACTCCACACTTAAGAATCTATTATCTCCTTCCCATTTTAGGTGTTATAGAAATTTTGATGGTTCTCTCTACTGGAATTACTTGCTTATGATTATCATCTACTGACTTGACTATTGGAGCGCTTGTGGTCGTAACCACCACCACGAGAAAAGGACAAGGGTGACTAAGGTCTGTGTCAAGCGTGCATAGAGGAACATACGAGGAGATGCTTTCTGTTGGCTACATGGGGATCCATTTTTTAAGTCAACAAATTGGGACAATTTGTGGAAAATCCACACCGCTGTTGCAACCACTTGATTTTATTAATATCGATACATGGATTTGGGACTATTATTACGCCTTTAGTAACGAGTATCCAGGTCAAACCAAAGCCCATACTCCGCCATACCTGCTACGCCATATGCATCGTCGAGGTGCTGATGCGCTGAGGCCAAGACCAAACATATATGTAGAGTCGAAGCTCTAAAGTGAGTAGGGTCGACATGAAGGAAGATAAAGTCACACAACTATGAGACACGCTTATCGAGAGGACTTAACGTCTCTACGCAAGATACAAGTCTTTTGTAAAAAGATTTCTCCAAGATAAAATCTCTTGAATTATGGATTGGTCATCTCTACAGCAGACGACAAAATGTTAAGTCAAATCTATATTTTTCAGGAAACATTAAATATCGGCCCACATATGGATAAGTAACGCTTCGACATCGATGAAGCCACGTGCCTTCCATCCAATAGTCCTTGCTTCACCTCTTTCTGTATAAATACCCATGATTTCTACCATTGTAAAGGTAATGCAACTCCAAACTTAATAATATATTATCTCCTTTCCATTTTAGGGCGTTATACAAATTTCTATGGTTCCTGCTATCGGAATTACTTGCTTACGATTATCATCTACTAAGTTGATTGTTGAGTGTTCATGGCTACTATCACCACCGATAAATACCACGAGTGACTAAAGGTCTTTGTTAAGCATGCATGGAGGTACATACGTAGAGATGTTTTCTGTTGCCCACGTAGGGATCCATTTTTTGAGGTCAACGATTAGAGCTTTCTGTAAAAAAAAACCTACACTGTTGTTGCAATCACTTGATTGTCACCCAAAAATCTTGTTGGAGAAGTGAAACTTTTTTCCTTGTAGAAAGGCTCTGTTCTTGAACAGGAATAAGTGAAAGTTAGTAGGAGTTTGGTCTTTAATTTGTATTGTTACTCCTTAAAAATGGAATCTACAAATTGAGTCAATTAGTTTGAGTAATGAATATTAACCCTAGGAGAGTGAGGGAGCCCTTTGAAAAGAGGTTGTCTGAGCCAATGTCATTTACTACCTTCGTCGTTGAGGTAGAGGGACAGCCGCAAGGTTAACTACTGAGGTGGCTCAAATGGCTACTAATATGAGAAGCATTGCAGCACAATACGTGGCCATATATGAGTTCCTTATGCAAATTATGGGTCAAAGAGCTTTTCAAGCACCTCAGAATAGGCCCCAGCCAGCTTAAGGCCAATACCATGAACAAGAAAAAGTGCAAAGTTAAAGGGCACATTCCAGCCAGCAAAGGAAAGATGTCCTTGCTGAAAGAGAAGTTGGGATAGATGTTTTGACCAACTATGCCTCAAGGTTCCCTGCTAATGACCTTTAGCTTGGAAAGGACAACTTCCTTCCGGATTATGAACAAAAATGACCTCAGAGGTCTATTAGCGAGTTCAACAGAATTGGGCAAAAATCGAGGAATAAGAGCCAATACACACATCAAACGGTTAGACAAGAACAAATATAGATCCAGGGGACTCATGTTCTCTTGCCTAGGAATACTTGAGAAAGGCGAAACTTATTAGACTGGAAAAATTGAGGAGGGCAATTACAGTCTCCACCTCGATATGAAACGAATGTGAATAACTTTGTAGGACGATGATGACAATCTCCCTTTCTCTCAAGAGCTTCGCGATTTCCCTATGATCCCCAACTTTGTACCTCATAAGATTCAAAAGTACAAAGAAAATGTGACCAAGAGAAACACATCTGTTGCCCTATGGTTGACATCTCATTTTGATTATCACAAACAAATTATGTTTATTTTTAAAAAATTGATTTCGAGTGTCTATAGTGATTATTGCACAAGAATAAAATCGAAGACACGAAATTTGAGGCCACGTAATTTGCATACAACGCTCGACGTGGAAATAAAATTGATCAAACGAGGCTATGAAGAATCATATTGAATAAACTCGCAAAAAGATGCCTAACTCGCAAAAAGATGCCTCAACAAGAATCGAAACAAAAGTCGAAGTACAATCAAGTATGCACGTAAAGATATTCAAAACAAAGTACTTAGACTTTTATATATAAAGGTAAAACATTTCAATACTTGACAATTATTCATGACAAGCTCAAAAATCATTTTGTGCGCGAAAAATTATTTTCACTAGTACTTGAATAAAATGTTTTGATCAAAAGTAAAATTATTTTCAAAATGATGTTTGGACTTATATCATATTTTCATTCAAAACATTTTGCAAAAAAAATAAAAAATAAAAGTCAACAGTCAATGGTTGATCATACTGGATGTCCGGTAAAATCAAATTTTGGCCCAACGGTAAAATTTTTAATGGTCTTATTTTCTGACAAAAAATAACTGCTAAATTGACTGTCCGATATATACCGGATGTCTGGTACGGTGCGTCCGATACGACAGAGATTTGACTGTTTTTCACCTATAAATACCAACTCTCTCGGTATTCAATTTGTATAACGTTAGAGAGAAAATTAAGAGAGTTATTTATTGAAAATCTTTGAATTTAATTGATTTTATATTAAATCTCATTTACAAATAATTTCTTGATTGATCCAAATTAGTTTTTATCCATTTCATCAAGACTTCAATCTTGTAAATGAACTTTTCAATCTCATCTATTTTCAAAATCTTGATAAAAGTTTTCTTTGCCAACACTTATATTGAAGTGTAAGTCTCTCTTCATACTTAACTTGTTTTATTTTCTTAAGAGAGATCATTGATTAAAAACTTTGATAACAATACAAACTATTTTATCATCTATCATTTATCAAAGTTTACAACATCAACACTTGAGCTAAATTCATTGCTATCTATTGAAGTGTTTGCCTTCTTCTCTTTTTGTTCTCAACTTTGAATTTATCATTCATTAAGAAGAGAAGATTTCAATTGTAAAATTTATTTAAATTGTGGGTCGTGTTGTAGTCCCTTAAAGGTCAACATTGTATAAGGTTCGGTGCGCTTTGTTATAAGTCACCGTGTGGGTCATATTGAGGTCCAGTAAAACTCAATAGTATGGGTCGTGTTGAGGTCCCGAAAAGCTCAACGTTGTAAAAGGATCAATACTCCTTATTTATAAGTTACCATTTACTTTAGTGCATTTGGATTTGCTCATGACGTAGAGCTTGGTAACGGAGATGTAGATCATTGCATTGGATCGAACCCCATTAAATTGGTTTGCTATCTTTACATTATTGCACTTTACTTTAAATTGCTATTTACATTGTGCTATATCATACTTGAATTAAGTTATTATATTTGCATATTTACTTGTTGTATTACACTTAGCATTTGTATCTTGTGTGTTGAATAGTTTTGAGACTAAGAGTCGAAAAAGTTTCAAATAACCAATTTACCCCCTCTTGGTTAGTCAATCTTTGGCTAACAACATCAATAAGTATGAAATGCAGATGAGCTTAAGAGGGGCTTCGTCAGCCTTGAAATGCCGAGCTTTCGACTTAACTCTAAGCGAAGCAGTTGAGGTTTGGTGTGGCTAATTACCACCATTAAGCATTAGGAACTGACCTGATTTGAAGGAGGCATTCTTGTATCAATACTTGTACTGGAAAGATGGGATGCCTCTATTTAACGCCTCCAAGATATGAGGCAAGCTGCATGAGAAACATTGAAGAATTACCTGGCTCATTTTACCGATGAGATAACTTAATGTCAGCATGTTACTAATAAAGAAGCCATTTCAGCCCTAAATGAAGGCCTGGACATGAATACCCTATTTTAGAAGAATGTGCAAAACAAGAACTCTGCCACTTATGATGAGCTGGTGGAGATGATGATGGTAGAGATCATCAATAAATAAATGATTGATAATCGAAATAGGGTAGTACAGGGATTCCTACCACCTAGAGGCAAATGAGAAGAAGCCTCACTTTACATTTGGTAAGCCAACAGTGGACTCAGGCTGGACACCTTGTGGCTCCCATTTCGAGATTAGCCTTAGCCACAACAATATTAAACGTAATACCAATACTTGCTTATTAAAATGTTGGGCTCAGTTGCCATGTCGAGGCTGGAACATCAAGTAGGCCCTCCAACTCTAAGAGTAGAGGGAGGGATAGATGGTCAAGAAATAGGCCAATTGATGAGGTGCAACCCTGCTGTACATTCTATTAATTCTACGACCATAATACAAGTAAATGTAGAGATGCCCTTCGATTTGTAGAAAGAAGTAATCTTCATGGACGAGGAGTGAAGATCGTCCCCAAGATAACTCTCCAAGGTAAGTTTCTCCTAGAAAAGGCGATGTGAGACAACTCACAAGGGAACAATTTCCTCGTCAAGGGAGATATGAGGACAAAGAGAGGCCCTGAGGTGGGTAGAGAAAAAGGAGAGACCAAGTCGCAGCAGTAGATGTGCCTATTCGAGAGATCGACGTGATTATTGGAAGACCCTATATAGAAGGTAATTCTCGGAATGTGCAGAGGTACTATGCTAGAAAGGCTAAAGATCTGCCCATGGCTAGTTACATTGTTTACCATTCCTAGAAGGCGAGGTCGGTAGAGCCTATCACATTTACCTAAGAGGACGCAACAAATCTTTATTACTCCCATTGTGATGCTTTAGTAGTAAGGGCTAATATAGCCCACAATGGATTGAAACTCATGTTCGTAGACAATGGGAGTTTGGTAAGCATATTGTTTGGCAGTACCTATGACAAGATGTTGGTAGATTATGAGCTCACTTCCATGACTGCATCCCGTATGGATTTACGGGCGACAACATCATTCTAGGAGAATGAATCACTTTGGTGTCGAAATGGGAAAACTCTCTTTGGTAGCTCATCACTTCATGGAATTCCTGGTAGTGACCAACCAATCTTACCATGAAGTGCTAGGCAGACCCACATTAAAGGAGTTATAGGTTGTTACTTCAATTCACCATCCGTGCATAAAGTTCCATATTGAGCAAGGTAGCGCCAAGATCAAAGGCAATTAGACGGGGTCAAAGGAATGCTACATCAACTACTTAAGGAAGGCAGAGCCCTATAGCGTAAATGTGGTTATTACAGACATTGAAATGCTCGCGCCCCTGAAGAAAGCCTACATTTGAACAAGGGAGAGATGTTGAGATGATAGAGCCCCTGAAGAAGAGGGCTCTCATGACGAATTGGATCCTTGTGTCAATGAATTTGAGTTGAAAATGGCTCCAATGGAGGAACAAGAAAGTTTCCTTGTAACTCCTCAAGACCCTACCAAAATCCTGCGGGTGAGAAGGGATCGACTCTACGGAGTGAAGGAAGAACTTAAATGCTTCATACGAATAAATTTGGATGTCTTTACATGGAAACACGAATACATGGTGGGTATATACCTAAATGTTAGTTATCATCATTTAAAAATTGATCTAAGGCATGCCCCGTATAGACAAAGGAGGAGAGCCCTCAACCCAGAGAGATATGAGGAGAAAGGTGAAAAGCTGATTAATAATGGCTTCATTAAAGAGGTTACTTATCCAAAGTGGATCTCAAACCCTGTATTGGTAAAGAAGCAGAATGACAAGTGGATAGTATGCATCGAATTCTTTAACTTAAACCATGTTTGCCCAAAAGATAGCTTTCCACTCCCAAGAATAGACCAACATGTAGATTCCAAAGCAGGGTGTAAGCTACTCAATTTCATGGACATCTATTCAAGTTATAACCGAATCCCCATGTTTCCGACACACGAGGATGATGCCTCTTTTATCATAGATAGAGGTTTATATTGCAACAGAAGTAGTGCAATCAGCTACTGGAATTTTTCTTTGTCAAAAGAAATATGTACAAGAGATCCTGGATAGGTTTGAAATGATGAATTGCAACTATGTCACTAATCCAGTTGAAATGGGATTGAAGATTGTGAAGAATCCAGTAGGAAAAAGAATTGATAGTGCCCTTTACAAGCAATTTGTCAGAAGTTTATGTTGAATCTTTAAAACTAGAACCTTATGAATTGCCAAAATCTCCATGTCAAATCATCAAGAGAATTAATTATTAATTAATGCAGAACATATCTTGATCCATTGATTTGAATCTTGAAGCTTGAATTTGCAATCTCTTTAATCTTGGGTTTTTCTCTTCATTCTTGATTGCCTCAATTCCTTCTTCTTGATTCTTGATTGTGGGTTTTGGATCTTTCTCTTCAATATGTTTTCTCTTGTATTCTTGTGTTGATGTGATAGCACATTTAAATTGGGGACCATAACTCTATATATAATTTTTATATGAATTTCGACCACCATCATGAAATGGATCATGTGTCTACACATAATTAGACCCACATTTTATTTAGATGCTGAAAGCCCAATAATTTAATTCTTTATTAGATCACTTTAAATGGACTTAACTTTAATACAACCTTTATATACAATTAATTACACACGCAAAGCCCACACGAAAAATTAATAATTTTCCAACAATCTCTCATTTGGGCCACACATGTTACATTATGAATGTGTATAACCTTGAGAGTTTAAAACTTTTGCCATCATAACTAAAAGGATCTCCGAACAATCATTTCCATTGATTATGTTAGTGTAGGATCCAAGCGGTCTTCGTTACAAATATCATAACTAAACTCATCAATGATCATGTATTGTTTAATTTTTTATTGTAAGTGTACGATATTGTAACAAGTAATATAATGGGCATTTGAATCCTAATTATCGTTCCCATGATGACTTCTTTATTCATAGTATACTATTTCAACTCTTACGTGATGAATAAGAACGAATATGATTGTTGTGATTGTTTTTCTAACTATATATAACTAATTGAAAATAGCAATGTGCACACAAAGATCTATTTAGATTCAAATATGGAATGATATATTGGGGCATAACAATTTCATCTATTTATTACCTTTAAGTATTAATTCAAGATTCAAAAATTTAAAGTAGTGTTCGATCGAATTCTTCTATCATATTCAATTTACCCGTATCGAGTTCTCATTGTGAGTCAATCTTTTCTCATTGTGAGTCAATCTTAGCTAAACACAATATTAGTTCTGTGAATTCGTATCACGACCAAAATAATTGACATAAGTATCTCTATATTTTATACTAAATTGTCGAATTTTACTATGTGACCTAGATCTAA
This sequence comes from Fraxinus excelsior, assembly GCA_019097785.1. Taxonomy (NCBI): domain Eukaryota; kingdom Viridiplantae; phylum Streptophyta; class Magnoliopsida; order Lamiales; family Oleaceae; genus Fraxinus; species Fraxinus excelsior. The sequence goes on from CM032628.1 coordinate 17,248,904, forward strand.
AACTCACCTCTTGGTTCATAAAAAATTCACTGAATCATTGCATTGTTGATCAAATAACTTAACACATTAAATTCATGAATAAAATCAACACATATATGATGAAATAACTAGAATCTTGAATAAAAAAATCTCAAATAGATTACATTGTTCGTCCTAATTATGATTTAGCTATTCATAATAAAAGAAGAAGAACAAGAGATTTTTATTTTTTGTGTACATTACTAAATTTTAAATAAAGATGGTGAAAAAAGGATGAGTCTTGCAAAAAGATCTTCTTATTCTTCTTCCAGTCAATGCCTTAAACCTTAATTTCTTGATGTTTTTCTCCTTGGATTTGCTATCCTATACCTCAAGTTGTGTTCTTTGATTCTCAATGTGTGGAACCCTTCTCAAGTGTTTCTCTTCTTGTATTTATATTTCCCTTTACGTTTTTCACAAATTTAGAGTCTTCGTGGACTTTAAATGGAATAAAAGTCCACGCCCTAAAATGCATCAGGTGGCTTCTTGACGCCGCGAAGGATTCATAGGTGGCACTTTAGCCCTCGGCGCCACCTTTTAGTTAATGTTTTTTTTGTGCGACTCCTTGGCGCTTGGGGTGTGGCACCAGCGCCACATATGATGTTTCTTCTCGCTTTGGTGGCTTCGAGACACCACCTCTTGGGTAGATGTTTCTTTTTTGGGTAAAAAGCATATAACGTCCCCACATTTCAATATTATTGTGGAAAAAAGCCCATAACTTTTCTTTTTTGGCATTTCCACCCTTATTTACACATTTCATTGCACAAAAAGTCATTTTATTCAATTTTCTCAATTAAAAATTGTAAAGTGACGTATATACTCTTTCTATTTAAATAAAACAAAAAGAAAAAAAATCTAATCGCAACCATTAGTCCCAATTTTTTTAAAAAAGCACAAATGAGTGTCAAATAAATTATTAAAAGAGTCATTTGCACATAATGTCCCTATATTTTTATATTATAATAGAAAGCATTCATACTTTTTATTTTTTGACATTTTCACCATTAATTACACATTTAATTACGTACACCATCATTTCTATCCAATTGCTCAATAAAGAGTTGCGAAATGATGAATACCCTCATATTTAAATAAAAAAAGGAAATCAAAGAAAAATATATATTTTTAAAATTTCTAGTTTTTTAATAATTTATTTGGGAATTGTTTGCTCTTTTTTTTTATAAAAAAATTATTTCTAATTTTCTAAAAAATTATTTGGGACTCATTTTCACTTTTTTTAAAAAAAATTGGGACTATGATTGCAATTAGTTATTTAGCTTTTAATTTAAATATGATGGTATATTCTCCATTTCAAAGCTCTTTATTGAAAATTTGATGAAAATGGATAGAAATGATGGTTTTTGCAATCAAATATGCAATTAAGGGTAAAAATACAAAAAAAAAAAAAAAATGAAATGTAAGGACTTTTTTCACAATAATAACGAAAAGTAATGACATTATGTACTAATTACCCTTTTAATAATTTTTTTGGGACATGTTTGCACTTTTTTAAAAATTTTGGGACTATGATTGCAATTAGTTCTTTGTTTTCCTTTTTATTTTATTTAAACAAAAAGGTACATTTGTCATTTTACAATTTTTAATTGAAAAAATAGACGAAAATGACATTTTACGCAATGAAAAATGGAAATAAAGGTGAAAATGACAAAAAATGAAAGGTAAAGACGTTTTCTATAATAATTGTGAAAGGTAATGACATTATGTACTAATTACCCTTCTTTTTTATTCTTTTGATGTGACAAATTGACTCTTTTGCCATTTTCTTTTTATTTTCTCTTCAATTTATTCTAAGCCATTTGTTCTCCAACTTTTGCATTAATCAACACCATCTCACCAAACCTATAAAACAATACTAACAAACGCATTAAAAATGTTCAATTATTCATAAAATCTAGCCAACATCAAGTTAAAATAGTATAAAATGCGTGAGTAAAACACATTCATCACGTATATCAATACAATCAAATGACAGATCAAGTATTGATGTATAACATAAAGATTACATGCTATGTGATCCAAACATGTCTATTTTTAACTGGTCCTACCTTATTCTTTAATGAGGTCAAATCATAAGCTTTAATTAGAGTTAAAATAGCTAGATGCTTTACAAAATACATTATTTCTGAAACTTTATTGTGCAAAAACAAAAATATGTGTCTAAAGAGAACATTCAAGATTACAAACTCCCATTAAACTAGTGTATCACAAAATGTACAACACCCATGTGAGCGATATCCTCATGAAAGACCTTGGGTGGTAGGCCTTTAGTAAATTGATCTATTATCATAAAATTTGTCCCAATATGTTCTATAAAAATCTGAACACTCTGAACTATTTCTTTAACAACTAGGAATTTGATGTCTATAAATTTAGACTTTGTTGAACTCCTATTATTATCTGAATACAATACTATTGATTTATTGTCACAAAATAACTTTAGTGATATTTCAATTCCATCTAGAATGCGCAGCCCAATGATAAAATTTTGTAGCCATATTTCCTAATTGAATGCTTCATAGCATACTACAAATTTCGCTGTCATGGTTGAAGAATCTATGAGTGTTTTCTTTACACTCTTCCGAGATACAACTTTTCTAGCTAGCAGGAAAATGTAGTCCAATGTGGATTTCCTACTATCTTGTCATCCAGCAAAATTTGAATCAAAATAACAAATGATATCCAATTGGTCTGATTTTTTGTACGTGAGCATGTAATCTTTTTGTTCACTGTAGATATTGCATAATCTGCTTGGTTTCTATCCGTTGATCCATCCTAAGGTTACTTAAATATCTGCCTAGCATTCCAACAATGAATTTCATAACCGAATGTGAGCATACATTAAATTCCAAATTGTTGAAGCAAAGGGAATTTTTTCACATCTTCTTTACTTCAAGGTCATTCTCGAGGCATTGATTAAGATTAAACTTATCTTCCTTAGCAAAAGGGGTATTACCTAGTTTGCAATCACACATCCCAAATCTATAATGTATTGTATCAATATAGCTCTTTTGTGATAATTCAAGAATACTTCGAGAATGATCCCGATGTATCTAAATCCTTAAATTTTTTTATAGAAATTTCAAAATTTCTTGCAATAAGCCTATATCATTGCAGGCAAGTAATATATTATCGACATAAAAAACTAGGAAAATATACTTATTCCCACTGAATACGTGGTATACACAATCATCAACTACATTCATCTCAAAACCAAATGAGACGATTATTTGATGAAATTTGTAATACCATTGATGGGTAGTCTACTTAAGCCCATAGATATATTTCTTCAATATGCAAACCATTTTCTTTGGGTCTCTTGACACAAAGTTTTTCAGTTCCACCATATACATCATCTTGTTAATGTTCCCATTGGGAAACGTCGTTGTTGCATCAATTTGATATAGCTCAAGATTAAAATGTGACACAAAATGTCATAATAATTCTAAAAGAGTCTTTCGTTAAAACTAGGGAGAAAGTTTCTTTGTAATCAATGCCCTTTGAGTAAAGTCATTTGCATTAAAATGAGTCTTATATTTTTCCACATTACCCTTTGAATCCCTATTGATTTTAAATATCCATTTGCGATCAATGACCTTTGTACCTTTAGGCAATGGACAAGTTCCCAATTGTCATTGTCTTTCATGGATTTTATTTTCTCATTAATGGCATTAATCCATTTTTGAGAATTATTCATTTGGATTGCTTGATGAAAATCGATGAGATCTTCTTCCATCAATCAAATTCTATCTTTATGTTCAAGCAGAAACACTATAAAGTCATCCAAAATCGCATTTGCTCATTTCTCTAGTGGATCTCCTTAATAGCATTTGTTCTTGAAGTTGTTGAGTTTATTCTTCTGGAATAATCTCTTGATTGTTTTTAGGAGGTTTTGGAATATTGTCTTAATTTGGAATTACTTCTTGAATAAGATCTAGAGTAAGAATTGTCACTAGTCTTGATCATTATCAATTGTAACAAAAGTAATATTTATATATTTCTCCTCAAAGACAAAATTCCTAAACTTATCTCCTACCGCAAACTCCACATCCTCAAAGAACCGGGCATTTTCTATTTCGAAAGTTGACCTTTTAGTGGGATCATATAATTTCTCACCTATGGACCTTCAGAGTGTCCAATAAAATAACAACTCATAGTTGTGGAATCCAGTTTCTTTTCATTAAGCCTGTAAGGCTTTACCTCAACTGGACAACTTAAAATATGTAAATGCTTTAAACTAGGCTTTTTGCCTGTCCAAATCTCATAAGTAGTTTTAACAGTTGCTTTACTTGGTACTTTTTTGAGAATATAAGTTGCAGTCTTTTAATGCTCCTTCCTAGAGAGATTCTCGTGGAATGACTAATCATACTTCTTACCATGTCCTTAAGTGTTCTATTTCATCTTTTAGCAACACCACTTATGCTAGGAGAACTAACATGGTGTTCTGTGGGACAATTCGACATTCTTCTAGGAGTTTAGCAAAAGGCCTTAAACGTTGTTCTCTCGATCCATCATATGTGTCAGCATCACCACCACAGTCAGATCCAATGTGTTTTATTCTTTTGCTGAATTGATTTTCAACTTTAACCTTATAAGTCTTGAACATGTCCAGTGATTGGGATTCCTCGTGAATGTGATATAGGTAGCCATAGTGAGAATAACCGTCTATGAACATAATGAATGACTTTTGACCATTCCAAAAAAATGAAGAAAATGACCCACAGATATCCGTATGATTTAGTTTTATTCGCATCAATCTCCTTACGTTGGTTTGTTTCCCCTTAATGCAATTAACACAAACATTTAAGTATGAAAAATCAAGGGGATTAAGAATCCTTTCTGACACAAGCTTTTCAATTTTCATTTGAGAAAGGTGGCCTAATCGCTTATGTCCTAATGAAGCGGAATTTTTATAGGTTAATTTATGTTTAATACTGCATGAATTCACATGCAATTTTTAATTAAAAGATGCAACCAAATTAAATAAGTATAGATTATCATAATTAAATAAAGAACAAGTACCCACAAGATTTGAATCAAGTAAAAGACTAAATTTATTATTTCCCAATGAACAAGAATATTCGAATTTATCCAATATAGAAATAGAAACTAAATTTCATCTAAAAGATGGTACCACAAAAATCTTTTTCATATCCAAATAAAAACCAGTCTTTAATAATAATCTAAAAGTCTCTATAGCCTCAACTTCAACAGATTTGATATCACCAACATAGATGAATCTTTCATCATCATTGGCTTTCAAGTGTTTAGACAAACCTGCATAGACACATTTATATGAGTAGTGACACCAGAATCAATCCACCAAGTATGTCTAGGTACTGAAACTAAATTAACTTCAAAACAAACCAATTGAGAAGTGTACGTTTTCTTTACACGCCAAGCGTGGTATTTAGTACAATTCATCTTCAAGTGCCTCGGAGATTCTACAAAAGTAACAATAAGATGATTCATCCTTTTAGGGCTTTTGATGTTTCTTTTGAGCGGACTGGTGCAGCTTCCTTATTCTTTATTTTCATGAACTTGTTCTTAGATGTATTAGCTAAGTGAGCACTTTCAATCTTATCTTGCTTCAACCTCTCTTATTATTCTTGCAAATAATATGAATTGAGCTCATTAAAAAGTCCACTTCTTCTTTTAAAGGTTATAATTAACCTTAAATTGATTATATTGTGTAGGAAGAGAAATCAAAACCAAATGCATTAGAAAATCACCAGATAGCTCAAGCTTTAGTGCCTTTAGTTTTGAAACAATATGAGACATTTCCATTATGTACTCTCAAATATTTCCTTTACCTTTTATACTTTAGTAATCCTAAATTCACCAGAAGCGTACTAGTTTTGGCCTTATCACTTTTAGCAAAGCGTTTTTCAATTTCATCAAGAAATTCTTTGGCAGTAGTTACCTTGTTGGACACAGTACCTCTAAATGATTTGGAATTTCATGTTTTATGATCATAAAACTCATACGGTTTGAACGATCCCACTTATCAAAGTCTTATTTATCTTCAGTGGAACTTTTATTCATAAGTACATCGGGTTGTTTAATCTTTAATACAAGGTTTAAGTTCATGCAGCCAAGAATGATCTGAACATTCTCTTTCTAGTTCTTAAAGTTGGTTCCATTAAGCACAAGAATTGAATTGATGTTGACAAATATTGAAGAAACAGATGAATTGATTGAATAGAGAACAAAAGTGAAGAAATATATTTTCATGAAAATTCATATTAAACAATAAATTCAAAAAATAGAGCGCCTCATCACAAGAGACTGAACACAACATTAATATTTAGTCTTTGGACACAAATATCAACTTGCGATTGATACTCTTGTTGTAGTAATCAAATATTGGTAATAAATTATGTCAAACAATAAATCTATCTTTGGACCGATTTATTGTTCACATAAAATAAAAAATTTATAATTTTCACCTATTTATTATTACAAGTGTGCATGTAATTCGACAAAATATATACAATCTTTTGGGTCGGTCAATATTTGCATGAATTACATACACACAACCTTCCCAATATTGAAAATAAATTAATCCAGACAAGATAGATTACGTTGGTACACATGTTATTTCAATTAATCTATTTCAGAATATTAGTCATTCGAAATACCACAATTTGAATTAGATTGTCACTTAAAATTAATTTTTTAGAAAACTAATGTCTGAAACCAAATAAACCTACCGCTTGAATGCCAGCTAGAGTTATTGTTCTAGATGCTCGAGTGCTAGCCTTGCTGCTAGTGAGCAACGACTCCTATTGCCGCTTGAGCACTAGAGTGGCGCCAATTGAGTGGCAACCCACTGTATCGCTCGAGCGCCATCTAGGCAAGCAGCGAGCTACGATAAGCTGTAGAATATGAAAATCCATAATTTTTGCCTCCAAAAAATTGGAATTTTAGAGATAAAGTTCGCATCCTAATGATGAAGAATTCATAGTACGAGATTCATCCCTAAAATTCTTTATCAAATCTTAATGGTTTGACATTGATTGTCTTTGATACCACTTGTTGAATCTTTTAAACTAGAACTTTATGAATTGCCACGATCTATATGTCAAATCATCAAGAGAATTAATTAATGTTGAACATACCTTGATCTATTGATTTGAATCTTGAAGCTTGAACTTGCAATCTCTTTAATCTTGATTGCCTCAATTCTTTTTTCTCCATTCTTGATTGTGAATTCTAGCAAGCAATGGTGGTGGTGATGTAGTGGTTGATTGGAGTTACAAATGAAAGTGGATGTGGAGGTGGAGGTGGTGGTGGTGGTGGTGGTTGGTGTTTGTTGAAGCTATCGATTGTGGGTGTGGGATGCGGCTGTGATGTATATGGTGGTGGTAGTACTCCTGGAAGTGATGGTACTGCTGGAGGTGGTGGTGCTGCGACATCGACGATAGTGGTGAAATGGTGGTTAGTGGTTGTGGATGGGTGCCATGGTGTGGTGTGGGGGTGTTTGTAACTATTTTAGATTGTGACCAATAAATTTGATATTTTATGAGAAATAACTCGTGATCAATAATATGTTGCTTAAAATTTTGAGCGTGACTTATAAAATTTGTAATTTGTGAACGATAAATAAATTGTGACCTATAATTTTTTTATTTGTGTCCGATGAATAAATTGTTACCTAATTTTTTTTATTTGTGACTGGAAAATAATGTGTTCTATAAAAAAATTTATTTGTGATCGAAAAATAATTTGTGATCAATTAATTCGATGATTTGTGACCACATAGCATAGAATTGAGACTTTAATAGATTTAGTTAATAAAATATATTTTTAATTAATTTCCGATTTTTGAAGTCTTTAACCTTGTTTCTTAGTTTTGAAATGGACCATACTTAATTTCTTAGATATGAAATTTTCCAACAATTAATTGTATATGTAAGCCCACAAGATAAATAAATAATTCCCAACAATTTAATGTATTTAGTAGCAACAAGGCCACACATAATGTATTCAGTGAGTCTCATCAGCAGTTACATGTAGAATTCATCAGAGATACGTCTTTTAGCAGCCAAGAGGATCCTACGGTACTTGCAAGGCACTAAGCAATTTGGGTTGTTCTAAAAGAAGGGAGAAATGTCAGACTTGATTGGCTTTACGGACAACGATTATGCACAAAATCAAGATGATATAAGTACTTTAGGCTATGTTATTATTCTTAGTTCGGGCATTGTTTCATGTTCATCAAACAAACATGCAATCGTCACTTTATCAACCACTGAAGCTGAGTTTGTTGCTACAACTTCTTGTGCACGTCAAGCCATATGATTGAAGAAAATTCTTGAAGAGCTTTATTTCAAGAGGCAAGGGCCTACTACAATTTTTTTGTGTCAATAACATAGCAATCAAACTCTCCAAAAATCTTGTTCTATATGGCAGAAATAAGCACATAGATGTGAAGTTTCATTTCTTAAGAGATCTCACAAAGGATAGAACAATTGAATTCATCTACTGTTGAAGTGAAGATCACGTTGAAGACATATTTACAAAGCCACTCAATCTGACTTCATTCCTGAAGTTTAAGAAATTGATGTGTGTTTGTATGCAGGATATTTGATGGACTTAAGAGTTTTTTTTACTCGAATATTAAGTTGAATGTTTGCAAACATCAGTTTAATGGAAGCTTTGTTATGAATTTGTCAAAGTTATCTTTCACTTGGTTTGTTACATCCTGTTATGTTGTCTTAGTTTTTAGCCATTTTTTATAGTTTTATCTTATACCTAGATCACGAGTTAGTTTTCAGAGAGACAATTGCCTTTTTCAACTTAGGCATGTTCAGTAGAGATTAAAATTGAAAAATTAGCCGTTATTGTTGACTTTTATTAGACGAGTGAGACCCAATAATGACTATATTTTCAATTTTAATTGGATTTTAATCTCTACCGAATGGGGCCTTAATTTTATTGATGTATTGCGTATTTAAAGGGCCATTTGATTAATTGAATAAAACAATAGTATGAAAGTTTTTTCTCCAATCAGATTTCGTTTTTAGTCTTCAATTTATAATAGTAAGTACTAATTTTATTTATTTAAATATTATTTTTTGTTCTCTTTCTATGTTAATATGAATACACCGTCAAGAGACTTGACATCATACAAATATCATAAGTTTGATTTGACCAATATTTGAAATTGTTGTGGTTTGACTCAAATTCTAGTGGCTATTGGAGTTTGAATTGGAGGGTTTTGAAGAGATCAAAATTATGGATTGGAGAAAAAAGTAGTTGCATTTTCGCTAGCTTAGCGTTAGCTGGATGCTCGAGCGAGTCTCATGAAAAACAACGAAAGACTCTATCGCCCAACTGTCGCTGATCCGTCGTTCGAGCAACATGTTTTTCAGCCCAAGCTTGTTTCGCTTTTTGACGTGTTTTTTGGACTTATTTTCATCTACAAATTAAACCTAGGGTTCATATATATATAGTTCACGACTTGTAATCTTATTATTACATTCTATCTTTGTGAGAATTGAGAGAAAACACTCTTAAGAGCATAGATTTCAATTGACTATTGAAATCTTGATATTGTAAATACAAAGTTACTGATTTTATAGCGGATTCGCCTCCAAAATTTTTTTTGTGTTCTTGTTCTTTCTTTCATCTTTATTTCATTGTTGTCGTATCTTGTGATCTGGATTTCATAATAAGTGGTATCAAAGCACAAGGTTGATTGTTCCGCATGACGACAATGAAGTATGATATTCCATTACTGGATAGAAACATGAGACTTATATTAAAGTAAGTGAAGATACGAGCGGTGTTGGCGCATATGGATTTGGAGGAAGCTTTGCTTGTCTTTGATAGGATGCCCACTACTTGGACGCATGATGAAAAATGATGTATGGATCAGAAAGGCCAATCTCAAATTCATTTATATCTATTGAATTAGATTCTTCAAGATGTTCTTAAGGAAAAGAGTGTCGCTACATTGTGGTTGAAGTTGGAACAACTTTGAATGACAAAGAGCTTGACCGGCAAGCTACACTTGAAACAGTACTTGTATTATCACCAGATGTCTGAAGGTACGTCATTGGATGATCACTTAACTATGTTTAAAGAAATAGTGTCTAATGTTGTAGAAGATGAGCAAAGTAGTGGAGAGCTTCTTGTGATTTCTGATGAGGGTTCTAAACCTTGTAATGAATGGGTTCTTAACTCGACTTGTACTTTTTACATGTATCCTAACAAGGATTGATTTTCTATATATGAAGAAGTTTCAAGAGGTGATGTGATTATGGGACACAACGCACATTACAAAATTGCTAGAGTTGGTAAGAATCAAAATATTCGATGGGGCAGTCACAACACTTACAGATGTAAGACATTCTAGAACTAAAGAGGAATCTTATATCTTTGAGTGCACTTGACTCAAAGGGCTACATATACATTGGTGAGGTGGAGTTTTGAAGGTGAGCAAGGGTGCTCTTATTGTCATGAAGGGGCATAAAAACTCTACACAGCTATACATTTTGCACAGTTTCACAGTGATTGGTGATGCAACAGTTTCTACTTTTGCTTTGACAGGTGATGAAGTTACAAAATTTTGGCATATGAGTGAGAATGTGATAGCAAAGTTGAGTAAAATGGGACTTCTTAATGGGCAGAGACAACCAAAATAGAGTTTTGTGAGCATTGTGTCTTTGGAAAATAGAAGAGAGTCAGATTTTCAAAGGGAAAATATAACATGAAGGGAACGCTTGAATATATCCATTCAGATCTTTAGGGACCAACCAAGTCCCCATTAAAGGTGTCTATTATTACTTGTTGATAGTAATTGATGACTTCTCCAGGAAAGTTTGGGTATTCTTCTTGAAGTAGAAGAATAATGTGTTTTGGACCTTCAAGGATTGGAAAACATTGATAGAAAATTAGACTCGAAAGAAAATGAAATGTCTGCGCACCGATAATGGGTTAGAGTTCTGCTCAGACGAATTCAATAGATTCTGCAGGGTTAAAGGTATCTTGAGACACTAGACAGTGCCCGAAACTCCTCAATAGAATAGTGTGATAGAACGGATAAACAGAACTTTGATGGAAAAAGGTTCGTTGTATGTTTTCAAATTCTGGGTTGCCCAAGTCTTTTTGGGTTGAATCTGCTACTACAGCTTGTTTTTTGATTAATCACTCACCGTCAATAGCCATTGATAAAAAGACATCATAAGAGATGTGGTCTGATAAACCTTCTTGTTATTCTGATTTGAAAATCTTTGGGTGTCCGGCTTATGCTCATGTGGATAAAGGGAAGTTGGAGCCTAGGTCTAGAAAGTGTATCTTTCTCGGGTATAAATCAGGTGTGAAGGGATATAAGTTATGGTGTCCAGAGACTAGTAAGATGGTTGTTAGTACGAATGTGGTATTTGATGAACTTGCTATTGTTCGTAGTTCATCTCTTGAGGATTCTAATAAAACAGAGGAGCATAGTTGTTCAACTCAGGTAGAGTTGGAAGTTGGTTCAGATGAATAGTCAGAGATTGTAGAACAATCTACTATAGATTAGTCCAGTTCAGGGTTGACAGACAGCAATACCTTGCCTACACTACAAGCACCACAGTATTCTATAGCTAAGGATAGACCTCGCAGATAGATTAAACCTCCACAGAAGTATGGGAAAGCAGATTTGGTTGCTTATGCATTGAGTGTTGCTGAAAATATTGATTCCAGTGAGGAGCCTGCTACATATTCAAAGATATTCAGTTGCAGTGATTCTAGCAAATGGATGATAGCTATACCAAGTTCCCAACAATAGTCCGGTATAAAGTAAGATCTGACAAAGATAAACCATCAGAAGAAGAATACTTTGTGTTAACCTCAATAGAAGTATCAACAATCTTATTATTAGTAAGTCTAGCCCGTTCAAGAATATATGCAACATATTTCGACTGAGAAATAAGATAACCTCTAGGAGAGCAGGCTGCCTCAATACCCAGGAAATATCGTAGAGAACCCAAATCCTTCATTTCAAACTATCTAGCTAACCCTGTCTTCAAAACTGAAATACCATTAATATCATCACCAGTAATAATCATGTCATCAACATATAAAGATAGAATGATATGAGATGCATCGGTGCACTTAACAAAAAGAGCATAATCATGACCACTAAAAGCAAATCCAAAGAAAGATATCACAACAGAAAATTTCTCAAACTAAGCACGAGGTGGTTTTTTGAGACCATATAACGCTTTCTTAAGTTTGAAAACATACCCAGAATTATGTGAAACACTAGGAGGGGACGCCATATGAACTTCTTTTTGAAGATCTCCATTCAAGAAGGCATTTTAACATCAAGTTGAGAGATAAGTCACTGACGAACCGAAACTATTGCAATAAGAGTAGGAATAGTAGTCATTTTTCCAACAGGAGCAAATGTCTCCTCATAATCCATACCATACTGTTAAGAGTACCCTTTTACAATCAACCTAGCTTTGTATCGCTTTATTGATCCATTAGAATTAGTCTTGATCTTATACACCCAACGACAACCCACAATACTCTTACTAGGAGTAGATGAACCAAATCCCAAGTACGTTTTATGAAATGTAGAAAGTTCCTCATCCATAGCTTACTGCCAAAGAGGATCAAGAATTGCCTCTTTATAGGAAGAAGGCTCAGAGAGACAACGAATAGAAGCTAAAAAGGAAGTAAAAGATGAAGAATAACAAGAATAAGCAAAATTTATTAACTTTGTAGACTTGCGAATGCATATGGATTGACGTAGAGGTGGATCTACAATCTCAGACAGAGCTTGACGGACCATAGGAAAATAGAGACCTTTAAGTGTACCGATGAGTAAAGTGTCAATACCTGCTTAATGATCGGTACGAATTGGTTGTAAAGATAACGGGGGTAAGAACATAAGAAAGGGTATTTGAAGTACTAACCTGAGATGACAAACTATCAGAATCGTTAGAAAAAATGATCTGTACAAATGAGATCATATCTAGTCAAACTATGAGTAGTGGATGGAATAGAAAAGAAAGGTATATGTTCGAGAAAAACAACATGATGAGACACATAAAGTTTCTGAGTTATTTGATCAAAACAACGATTCTCTTTTTTACCTTCACCATAACCAAGAAAGACACAAATAGCAGATCGAGATGACAACTTGCTACGTTCTACATGAGGACGAAGAACGAAACAAGTACAATCAAAAACTTTAAAGAAAGAATAATGAGTGACATACTCATACAACTTTTCGAAATGAGAAAAACCTGAAATATGAGAAGATGAAATTGTATTAATCAAACTTACAGCAGTAAGAACAACTTCACCCCAAAACACTAGGAACAGAAGCAAACAACAAGAGAGAACAAACAGTTTCAATAATGGGCCTATGGTTTCTTTCAGCAACACCATTTTGCTCAGGAGTATCTGTATATGGAGTTTGATGAATAGTTTCATCTAAGGCAAGCAGCTCATAAAATTTATTAAAAGTGTATTCCCCATCCAAATCATACCTAAAACATTGGACAACAGCAGAATGTTAAGTTTTGACAAGAGCACGAAATGCTGAGTATATCTTAAAGAATTCAGAATGATGTTTCATTAAATAAACCCAATAATAACGAGTAAGGTCATCAATAAAAGAAACATAATCTCTAGACCCTCCTTTTGTAACAACATGAGAATGCCACCATACATCAGAATGAATTAAATCAAATGGAGAAGAAGAAACATTAATATTTCGATTAAAAGGTAAAGCTGAAAATTTTACAAATTTACATCCACTACAATCAGAAATATCACACGGTTACAAATTTTCTAAAGCTCTTGTAGAAGCTAAAAATCTCAAACAAGAAGACGAAACATGACCTAGGCGAGAATGCCATAAATAAAAACTGGAAGAAGAAGGACTCAAACGAAAAGAAGACAAATCAACACTAGTAGCAGCAGCAACTGATACTTTTAACTCATCCAGAATATATAGTCCACCCTTCCTATGGCCTGTCCAATCAACTTCTGAGACTGCAAATCCTGGACATAATAAGAAGAAGAGGAAAATGTGACTAAATTACCAGAATCATATAACTAACCAACATAAGCAAGATTTAATGTGTTTCAGAATATGATAAACATTAGGGGATAGACAAGTGATGTATGACAACAGAACCAACACCTGCTAAAGGCATAGGAGTGCCATCAGCAGTTATGACAGGGATAGAAGACAAAGGAGACACATAAGCAAAATATAAAGAATCTAGAAACATATGATGTGAAGTACCAGAATCTAACACCCATACAGAATGTGACATACTTGAAGAACTATGAGGCAACTGACCTACGAAAGAAGAAGAAGCAGACATAGCTTGTGGCTATAAGGAGAGAAACTTCTGAAATTGCTCAGCGAGAGTACTGGATCAGTGAAGAAACCTGATGAAATTATTGTTGTAGTATTAGACTGTGGTGGTCTATGAGCATTCGATTGTGACTGGTTGCCAAACTTCCAAGCTTGAAATTGTTGTTGCGATATATTTTACTATCTCAACTTAGGACACTGAGCTTTCTAAAGTTGAGACAGCAAAATATATCGCAGCAACAATTTCAAGCTTGGAAGCCTGGCAACTGACCTACGGAAGAAGAAAAAGCAAACATAGTTTGTGGCCATAAGGAGATAAACTTCTGAAATTGCTTAGCCAAAGTACTAGGATCAGTGAAGGGAGGGACCTCGTGAAACTATTGCTGCAGTATTAGAATGTTGTGATTTATAGCCATGTGGTGGTCTATAGCACTGTTGTGGTATATGAGCATTCGATTGTGACTCATTACCAGGCTTCCAAGCTTGAAATTGTTGCTGCGATATATTTTGTTGTCTCAACTTAGGACACTGAGCCTTCCAATGACATTTCTGCTTACAGAAACTGCACTCGTCGGGGCAGCCCCTGCGTAAAACTTATTCTGATTATTAGAGAGTGACTTAGAAGGCATTGCTAATACAGAAGGATTAGAAGTATAAAGAATTCCCTTTTCAAAATAAAACTTAGGACGTATTTCTTCAGCCAATAACTCACTAACAACTTAGTCAACAGAAAAAAGTAGAGAACAATGCAAAATTGAACATCTAAGTCCTTCAAAATCACTGCGAAGTGCAGTTAAAAATTGTACCAACCGTTGTTGCTCTCTACGAGCAATATAAGCACCACATGCCTTTAATTCTTCCGATTCTGTAAGAGCTAATTGATCATAAAGATCTGTCATATCCTAATAAAACTCCTGAATACTCATATTCTTTTGTTGAAGAGCATGTATGTCATTCTCTAATTGATACTGTTTTGCAAAATTTGACTGAGTGAATAACCTTTGCAGATGATCCCAACCCTCATTTACTGTCTCATACTTCGCCAATTCTCTACCTATGGAATTTTCACCAGAATTGTTAATTCAAGTAGTAATTTTTGCATTGTTTGCTTCCCAGGCATCTATCGAAGCAACATAACTCTCATCGGTATTCTCAAGTTTCACTGAAGTGCTACTAACGTATCCCCACATTTTTTTACCCTTAAGAAAATTTCTCATCATGTAATTCCAATACGAATAATTCTTTCCATCCAACCTCACACATAGACTGAAATGAATCGTCTATTTGAGTAGCCATGATCAAAAAATAAGGAAAAACAGATCGCAAAAGAAGGAAAACGAAATACCAGATTGTAGAAACTGAAAAAAAATCCCTCTCGCGAAAGCTGTGTTTGAGATTAAGTATCGTCCCATGAAACCTTGCTATGATACCATGTTAAACAATCCAAAGAAAAATAAAGAAAAAAGGTCGCTAGGGTTTCATTGATTCTATATAATGAAAAATTGAGTACAAAAAGTAAGTTTTAACATAAACATAAAGAGACTATATATAGGTTAAACAAAGGAAACTAAAAAAACTATTCTACCCTTAATAAACAATAAAAACAAAACAACCATATATTTCTTAACAAAAACTCTCTTTATTTAGTGCTTTATTTTGATGATATGTTACTTCCTAGTTGTAATAAGTTTGAAACTGACAATATAAAATAGAAATTGAAATATGAATTTAATATTAATGATTTGGGTCTACCAAAAAGATCATTCACATGCAGATTCTAAGAAATAAAGAAAAAGATATATTATTTTTGAATCAACGTGATTATGTGGTTAAAATTTTGAAAAATTTGACTGTAAAATTGTTACATTACCTCTTTCAAACAATTTTAAACTTTCATTTGAGTTTTGTCCTACAACTAATGAAGAATTTGCTAGCATGTCTAGAATTCTATATGCAAATGTGATATGTGATTAGATCTGTTATGTATCTATTGGTATGTACACGTTCTGACCTTGATCATAGTATTATCATACTTAGTAGATCCATGAGTAACATTGGGGAAGAATAATGGAATTCTTTATATTGGCTTTTAAGATATTTGAAAGGAACTTTAGATTTTGGTCTTGTGTTGAAAATGAATAAATATGAGATAACATTGAAATGTTTTACTGATTCTGACTTTGGTAGGGATAGAGACAATATGAAGTCTACCTCAACTTATTTTTTTACTCTATGTGATACTGCAATAAGTTGAAAATCTCAATTGCAAAAGGCTCTGTCTTCGACTAAAGTAGAATACATTGTTGCTTCTAATGCTATTAAAGAAGATATTTTTTTAAGCAGATTGCTAAATGAATTTGGTTTTGTTGATGAAAATAAAACTCTGTACTCGAATAACCAAAGTGCAATACATTTGAGTAAAAACCTTATATTTCATGATAGGACTAAAGACATAGACATTAAATATCATTTTATTAGAGATATTATTTCGAAAGGAATTCAGAAAATTAGTAAAGTGTTTGGCCAATGTTGCATTACTATTGGAACATGTTTTGGAGTTGGGACATTTTTGTAGGATGGTGACACGTGTCCATATCCCGGGCCTTGATTTTGGCATTATTGATGAAGAGATATATACATGAACAGTGCCATTTTAGTCGGCACTTACTCATCTCCCAACTCTTGGGTTTGTTGAGAGAGTTTCCTTTTCTTTTCTTTTCAATAGTTAGGTTTTTGATCAGTGATTTTCTTCTCTCTTGAAAAACCATATGAAACTGAGATCATTGTATTTTATCCTCTGAAATTTGTATATTTCTGAGTGATTACTGTAGTAATTTTTCATAGGCATGTTGAAGTTTCTCGAGTGATCCATTGTAGATCGGCACTTTCTTGTTGAAGAGATAAGTATTTTGTACTTTTCTCTTGTGTTGGAAGAAACAACCTTTCAATGTGTTATCATTTTGGACTATATAGTGCAAATGAACAAATATCCAATTTATTGGATGCTATATAGTCGCCGAATCTCCAGGACTTATGCTCCAATTATAGTTACTTGAAGTACCACTTTTTTGGACGGTGCTAATCCATTAAGATAAGCAGGAATAAATAGCCATCCACAAAAGCTGGAATAATTTAAACTTTGTAAGATAAGATATTGACTCAAAAATAAATTCTTTATCTAACAAAATTATTGCTACTTCGAAAACTTTGATATATAGGAACTGCACTTTGTCATGTGTTTATTGCGGACACGACTAAGAATTAACTTTTTTACTGATATCGATTTAAAAGAACCACAAATGTAGGCTTTAAAAAAAATTATAAGTGCTTCGAGTTTAAATTAATTAATGTTTCCATCCACATATCTTGGCCTCACTCAGAAATGACATTTTTAGGCATATTTGTGTAAGGAAAAACACTTGTCAATTCGGTAAAAGATTATATAAAAAGTTCGGTACGCGTAGCATAATCTTGTGTGTAATGCTAAGTCGTGTCTTCTGTTTCGTCTTGATGAAACCTATCCCTAGTCTATAAATAGAGATGGATCTTGCTATATCTCCCTGTGTGAGCCAAAATATATCTTACAGCAGCTAACATCTTAACAATATGCATAATTGTAGAGCATGCATACCTCATACTGAAAAAAAAATTCTCCCAGAACAGCAGCTGCTTGCCCTTTTCCGAAGCCATGACAAAAATGGTGACGGCTGTCTTGACAAACAAGAATTGAAACTCGCCTTCAAGGAGCTCGGTGCCTTCATCCCCAACTGGAGAGCTTCCAGGGCTCTCCGCAATGCTGATATTGACGGAGATGGACATATCAATGATGATGAGATGAATGCCCTCGTCAAATATGCTGCTCAATTTAACTATAAGATCAAGTAGAGTTGTATGATATATTGGAGTGTTTGGTAAAGTGTTCCCCAAACTCCACTTTATTCTAATGTACAATTAGGTATTGCCTACGAAACATGTTTGGTATACATGTTTGTGTTTATGTATGTTAGGTACTTATAACTGTAACCTCAAGGCTGCTAGCAGCTTACAATCATGAAGGAAAATAAGGGTTAACTTCCTGGCTTGCTACTAAGTTTTTGTTACCTCTGTTGGCCTTCAAAAATAACAAAAAGTGGCTTACGTCCCATCACCAAGATTTGTTAGAGATCATGTTCATGAAAATATCACAATTTCTTGTCATGTGATATCCACGCCACTATTTCAGTATTACGATTCACATTCAGCACTCGCGTTTCTTCGCCTTTAAAAAGAAAAATGAAAAAATTTCAGCTTTCTCCTTTTCATTTTGA
Organism: Fraxinus excelsior; assembly: GCA_019097785.1. Taxonomy (NCBI): domain Eukaryota; kingdom Viridiplantae; phylum Streptophyta; class Magnoliopsida; order Lamiales; family Oleaceae; genus Fraxinus; species Fraxinus excelsior. Next base: position 17,267,579 of record CM032628.1, read on the forward strand.
AACCAGTAATAAGAATTTTGCTTTGTTCTCCCATTTGATACTTTTCCTTTGTGTGTCTCATTTCCAGCTTTCGTTATAGTCATTCTTGTGCATGCTAGAAAGTATCATGTCAACTCTTAGTTAATTTTATCAAGTCTTTGGACATTCTTCAATAGTAATGACTACACGATCAATTTGGAGGAAGACTTCTAAACTTTTTTTTTTTTTTTTTTCCAGAACCCCCTTGCCTTGAGTAGTGTCTCCACAGTTTTGATTTTATTCACGATTGATTAAATGTGAAATCACGGATTTCTTCCAATTTTCAAATGATCAAATCCTTCGATAAGGATTGAAGCTTCAAATTAATCGTTTTTCATAACCTTGAAACTCTTGTCTTGTATTATTTATCGGGCATCTTTGGCTTTGTGAACACAAATGTTTCTAGTAAAAGATTGATTGTGAACTCCCTGCAAGGTCGCCTAGTGGGAGCAACTGCCCCAACTGGGCCCTTAATATTTTACCTTGAAAAAAGAGTCCACCCAACCCAAGCCCAAGACGTTTAACATGTTGAAAGAAGCCCAGTAGCCCACCCTTCCCTTTCCCTTTCCTCCAAATTCCCAATCCTTTACGTTTCCCCCAATTCTCCCGGGCTGGCGTTCGCAATACAACTGAAAGAAATTCTCCCCGACTGGCAATTCTCCCCTTTACGAGGTATATTAGAATTTTAGATTGTTTCCCCCTTAGTCAGTTAGTTGAATTTGGAAAGAAAAGAAAAGAAATGTTGTTGGATGGATGCCGAATGCTGATGTTATATATAGCTTATTGATTAATTTGACGCAAAGAAAAGAAAAGAAAAAAAAAAAAACTATAGATTAATTTAGGAAGTGCACTATTATAGATTAATTTGGTGCATTAGTGTGCTTGTTCAAGTTCAAATGTTCAATGGTGGTATATATGAAAGGGTACCAGCAAACTGTTGAAGCATACTGCCTTACCAAGTATCTTGTCAATCGAGTACGATCAAAAGAAGTTTTCAAACATTACTCCAACAAAGAAACTATACCACTCTGGCGGATATCCTTATACCTTATTTAACACCAATGAAGGCTAGAAGAATTATGTCCTCTGAATAATGATATTGCAGCAATTTTAGATAAGTAATAATGAATTATCATCTTCATCTGTTTTACACTCATTCCTGCTTGGTTCAATGAATATGATGATTGGTTAGAATATAGTAAAAGTAAGAATGGTGCATTTTGCTTATATTGTTATCTTTTCGGACTAAACAATGGGGAACATCCAGAAGGGTTCCAAAATTTTAAAAAGAATGATAGACTTGAAATTCATGTTGGAGACGTCCACAGTGTACACAATCAAGCTCGAAGCAACTGTAAAGCCTTGATGAATCAAGAGCAACATATCGAGACAGTTTTCTTCAAGCAGTCAAAATAAGTACAGAGTGTATATCAAATTCGCTTGAATGCATCTATTGATTGTGTTTGACTTCTTTTATGTCAAGGACAAGCTTTTCTTGGTCATGATAAGTGTGATGAGTTAAATAATCAAGGAAAATTTCTTGAAGTTGGTTGTGACCAAAAGAAATAAAGTATATTCGTTAGTTTATATGCTTGTGAGTTAAGAATTAACTCTTTCGATTGCTATTGTTATAGTTGAAAGAGTATTTTCTGCTATATGGAGACCAATTGATGAATGATAGTTTAGTTGTGTGCGTTGAAAAAAATGTATTTAATGAAATTACCAACAAGACTATTATAAGACGTTTTCAAAATATGAGAAGTTGTAAAGAACAATTGTAAAAAAAAAAAAAAAAAAAAAAAATTACATTTTGAATATTATCTTTATTGTTTAAAATTATTTTTTACGTAATTTTGTCTCGCCCCCCTGAACTATAATCTTGTGTCCGCCACTGACTCCTTGGCAAAGATATCGGGGAAATATATCACATATGTCGTTCAATTTTTTGCTTTACAATATCCTGTCGAAAATTTTCAAGATTTCTTTGTAAGAAAATAAGTAAAAACTGAACAATAAAAGTTTTATTTTTAACAACCCTAAATCTTTACTAAATTTTTAGATTTGTGTATAACAATCATAGTAATGCATAAAGGATTGTATAATTAGCTTTTAAGCTTGATTCACTTATGAATCTAAATTCTGATAAAGACAGCAACTACTTCAATCTCGTTCTTAAATCTTGAATATTGGTATTAAAAATTCAAGATTCCACCCTCAGACTGGGATGAAGCCAGCCCATCGAAGTATGAGGTCCTAAAGTTGAAGGGGTAGGGGCCCATGAGGTTTTGGGGCAGCGCCCCCGAAATTTTTTTTTTTTTTGAAACATTATTTGTTAAAATGAGGGAAATTGGTACTTTGTGATGGAGAAAGGAAACAAAAAAACATAAATTAATGTACATAGTTGAAGACTTAAAAGATGGTAATGCTTTCATGGAGATATGTCGGTAATCAACAATTATTTTTTGGCACTTACAATTCTATTGGTTCAAACTTCAAAATTAGAAGTTAAGATTTATACATATATGCATAATGCATTTTAATTTTTATAGCTGAAGAATCCAAAATTTTAGCATTCTCGTTCAGTTAATATCTGTAAGCAGATTTAAAGTATTGCATACCCTTACAATAAAAGGTCTCTCACACAGACACCCCAACACTTAGAACACATAAAATCTTAATACTCCAAGAAAAATGCATATTATGAAATTCATGAAAGGTTTTTTCAAATATAAAATGGTAAATATAAAAAAAAAACTTAAAATTAATTTTTTTTTTGTCAAAATTGGGGGGGGGGGGGGTCCGGTCCCCCGGACCCCCTCCCCTCCGCCCCTGCCCTCAGATATTCTTTGATATGCTTCAAAAGTATGAACTGTAGTTGGTGAATGGACATGTGAAGGACAAAAACAAGAATCCGAAGTTTTTGGAATAAAACAAGAAAATGAGAGATCAAATTTATCTTTTCCCTATGCGATGATGCTTCCCCCCGAGCCATTGGAATCATAGGGCAGACCCCACAAAAGTTTTTTGACATTTTTCTTTCAAAAAATTTGTAGTTGCTTATTTATTTCATGGGTAAGTTTTTTGCTTACGTTTAATAAGTATCCATTTTGTAAGGTTTTTGTGATTATCCGTTTGTTAGTGAAATTATTGAGTTTTGACTTTAAAAAATATTCAAATATAAATTTAGTGATAAAGAAATAGAGACAAGGATTTCAAACATAGAAGAATCTTTACAGTTTCTAATTTTTTTTTTTTTGGACATTTTGGAGAAGTAAAAAATCGCTAAAATCATAGTTTACACGTTGGATCCTTGCAGACTTTGGAGGTCTAATGTTCAGTTTTGTTCGTCGTGTATGATATTTAATTGAAATTAATAAGAGTTATTTTCTTTTTTTCTGTACTATATATTTGATTTTGTATGATTTTAAGAGTTGAACGTGATTGGGAAGATGATGGTGTCTTTGAGATTAGTACTTTAGATGGTGGATTTTTTGGAGTTAAAGATTTGGACAATTTCAAAGTTTAACACAATTTGGCTTCTTAGGCATAATTATGCTTGTTGTTTGGCTCACAATGTGCTAAAAATTGGATGTTTAGATTAATGAATTATTGCCTGCAAATTTCAATTTCAGTTTTCCGCAAAACATTTACTTCCGGCCTTGACTTCTCGCCAAGTATGAAAATGTGGAGGCTACAATTTTAGTAGTATATCGACTTATTTTCATTAATGTTATGTTGTTTAAAAAATTACATTTTTATTTGTGACCTCACAATACAAAAAGTCAGGGGCCGCCCTGGTTGGAATCATCGTTCTAAAAGACGGATAGGACCAATCGGTTCAACTAGAAATTGGTCGAGATTCGGTCCAATCATAGGATAAAACTTAGATGAAAGGAAATTGCGGCAAAAGGTAAATTGCCTTTGTTCAACCAAAATTAGGTGAATCGGGTACTGTTTTCTTGGTTTCAACAATTAATTTTTTTGTTCAACAATTTTTTCCGTCATTCGATGTTCATCAAACCCCAATGTCTCTAAGGCAAAGCCTTCCGGTCAATAGATATAAATATACATATATAAGTATTTGTATATGTGAAAAGAAGACACAAGATGTCATACATCATTTAGGGCAGTGACGAATTCAGAATATGAAGTCAGCTAGGGCGATTCGTTGAAAACCGTAATGATAAGATTTTTTATTAATATTTAATTACATAATTTTAAAAAAATTTCAATCAATATATAAATGCACTAAAACGTAAAAAAAAAACTCATATAAATTTGAAAATATAATTCAATTCAACTTAAAATAAAAAAAAAATATTTTTCAATTATGCATGTATGATCAAGTTTCAAGTTTTTTTACAAACTAAAACGAAAGAGTTTATAGTAAAGCATAATTAAATGGTAAAGACAAGCTCTGAATTTAGGCGAAAGTTATGCAAAATTTTGAAAACAATGATTTTTAGAACTAAAATTATTTTTGGCCCCCAAAAGAAAAAGTATTTTTCGAACTTTTAAAAAGAATAAAGAACAACACTTAGATCATCCAAATTTGAATTTTATAAAATAAATTAATAAAACCTAACTATATATATATATATATTAGGTTTAAGCAACGTGCAATGCACGTTTGCTTAGTTTATATTTAATAGTTTTGTTTAAAAATTAATTTGTTATTAATAAAGATATAATTTTTTTGGTTAATTAAATAATTAATGATGTAATATTTATGTAATTGAAAAATAATTAAATCAAGTGCTTCTCTCTGTCATTTCCAACCTAAAATCACAAACATAAAACTCAAGGTATGTTAAGGGGGGTAAGAAGATGAGTTTACTTAGACTCCATTTGATTCTCATTAATGTAGAATGAAAATGAAAAATATAGCAATTATTGGACCCCACACAAGAGATAGAAATTCAAAATTGATAAATTGATGTGATGGATAACGATCATATTTTTCATTTTTATGAGTTTTTAATGAGAAACAAACGGAGGCTTAAACTTTTTGCATGACTTAAGTCTTTATTCTTTTTTAAGTAATAATGCAATTCATTTTATCGCTAAAGTATGATATGTATTACAATAATATATGTATATCATGTGTTAGACTTAGTATTGGTAAGTGACGGGTAGATTTTCGAGGACGAAAATATTTTAGGTGGGGTGAGAATGTAATACCCCGAAAATTTTTATAAAATATAATTCAATTTTTATATACTATATTTTAATATTTTGAAAATTATGGACTAAATGATACATTTATCAAATTATATTTTATTTGTGTCAAATATTTAGATATTGATGGAGTTATAGTAAATATATGAATATTGGTCTCGTTGGATAAATCGTAATTAAATATATAAATCAGATTCGAGAAAAAGTCGATTCGGATAAGTTAGCTCCAAGATATTTTAGTTTGAAATTATCAAAAGCTAATGTATTATCATTAGATTTAATTATAATTTGAAAGTAAGGGGGTGAAAAAGATTTCCATAAAAACAAGAAATTCCGTTAGTTCTTTCCATTAACCAACATATTCCGTTTAATAGCCACTTTATATATATACTAGGTGTAAGCAACGTGCAATGCACGTTTGCTTAAACCTAGTAAAAATAAAAACAAAAAAAATTAATTTGTTTAATAAAAAAAAAAAAAAAAAATTTTGTAATTTTTTTGTGTTAATTAAATAATGAAATGATGTAATGTTTATATAATTGATAAATAATTTAATAAAGTGCTTCTCTCTGTCATTTCCAACCCAAATCACAAACAGGAAAAACTCAAGAGTATGTTAAGGGGAAGAAGATGAGTGTAATTAGACTCCATTGATGCTCCATTAATGTAGAATGAGAATGAAAAATAGAGCCGTTATTGGACCCCAACAAGAGATAGACAATTCAACAAGCTTGATAGATTGATGTGATGGATAATGGTAATATTTTTATTTTATGGGTTTTTAATGAGAAACAAAACGGAGGTTAAACTTTTTGCATGGCTTAAGTCTTTACCATTTTTTAAGTAATAATACAATTCATTTTAGCGCTAAAGTATGATATGTATACGATTAAAATATGTATAATGTGTTAGACTTAGTATTGGTAAGGACGGGTAAATTTTGAGGACGAAAATATTTAAGGGGGTTGCGAAGTGTACTACCCAAAAATTTCACAAAATATAATTCAATTTTTTATATACGTTATTTTTAAATTTTGAAAGTAGGGACTAAATGATACATTTATCAAATTATATTTTATTTGTAAGTCAAATATTAGATATTGATGGACGTTATCGTAAATATATGAATATGGTTCTCGTTGGATATAAATAGTAATTAATATATAAATTCAGATCAAGAAAAGGTCGATTCGAATAAGTTAGCTACAAGAGATTTTAGTTGAAGAAATTATTCAAAAAGAAAAAAAAAAAAAAAAAAAATTCTTTAATTATAATTTTGAAAAGTAGGGGTGGTGAAAAAAAAAAATTTCCGTTAAAAAACAAAGAATTCCGTTTAGTTTCCGTTAAGTAAACCAAACAAATTCCATTAAATAGGCACTATATATATATATTATAAGAGTAATAATTTGAGTCAATAAACTTGTTAAAAGAAAAAATTATTTCAAAAAAGTTTTTTTTTTTATTAATTAAACAAAGAAGTAAAAAACTATAGAATCGACCCCAAACCTCCAATACAGGATGTTGCCCTTCTACCATGTGAGCTACACTTCTTGTTGTTTAACAAATGTATAATTATTGATTGCTATTTAGTTATTATTTACGTATTTAACAAATATATATATATTTCTTAATTATTATTTTTCCGACGAATCCAGTACGGGCAGCTGCACCAGCTCGTCGGGTGTTAAATCTGCCCCTGATTTAGGATACTTGGACCTTTCAAATGGTAGGGTTTTGGATATGTGGAACCTTTATGTATTGTAGAGGAGATTCCACTTAAAACCTCCATAAATAGTATATGTTCAATAGTGGATTTCAAAATACTAACTTAAAATAAAATTAATTTTTAATACTTTAAATAGATTCTTATATTAATTTTTTTTTTTTTTTTAAATACTAAGTGTCAACAGAGGATCAACTTTAACCTTGACACTTATCATTTCTAGATCAATAGCTAGGCCAACTTTCAAAATATTGGTTGGAATGCTCTCGACAACTCCTCAACCCTATTTATAGGGGCATATCTTAGTCCCTAGTTTCAATCAACCTCTACCTCCGTTTTGTCCTTTTTACACTTAGTCCATCAACTTTTATTGCTAATGCAATTAGGCACAAAATTTTTACTGAAACTACCAAAGGGACCCGATCGAACTTATATAATTTAAGCTACAATAATTATAAACAATTGAGCCAATTTGAGACTGTCCAGAATAATTATTTGGGCATCGTCAAATGCTGGGCTCATATTTAAATTGCTCTCTAAAGAAAATAATCAAGTGAACGCATTAACCTATCGAACAAGGTGGGGAACTGCAAAGATGAATATGTACTCACTACTTCAATTTTCATCAATTTTTTTTTTTTTAAATATTTCAATTAGTAATGTATCTCAACACAGTTATATCAAAGAAACTCAATTTTATGAATACAAACACTACCCCACAGGGGATTTAGATAATTCATAAAATAGTCGCGCGTGATTAAATTTCTTAAGATGGTCCCTCTATAAATTAATGAACACTTGGTCCAGCCCAACACACTTTCAGGTGTACGAGTGTCATTAGTAAGGATTGGAGAATTTCAATGCCTGGTGTATTCTAAATGGTAGAATAATTTATTGTTCGATCCATATAGAGTGACAACCTCTATTAGCTAGTTTAGGACATCCTTTTCGATTGAAACATAAGTTATATCTTCTGCATTTCTCTATACAAGTACATAACTCATATTGTCATAATGATGTCTATGATCTTTAGTCACTTACTAAATTATGTAATAAATAATTTAATTCAATTAGATAGCCAATATCTATATCTAAACAAAATAAAAACATCATCAATTTAGTTATGTCCCAACAAATTAGGCACGTATTCCAACCGTCTCCTACTTGCCCCAAAAGATGTGTAACACGTGTCGCACTCCCACAAGCAGTTGGTAATCTCTATGTAGAGAGAGCAATGAGGTTCTATTGAGAAGAAATCTTGATGACCGTCGCATCCATGATGGATTAATCTTCTTATAAGAGAGAGTGCATAGTTTTATGCACTTTCTCGCTCAAGATTTCTTGAATCTTTTGGATTTACAACATTCGTATTATTATCAAGTATAACTTCATGGGTTTAGCTGATGTAGGCATCACGAAATCTAAAAACTCAATAGGAGCAATTATTCTTCCTAGATTCGGCAAATAAGCATAAATCTTTTAGCAAATATTAGTTGTTTATTTTTTATTTAGTAGTTGATAACAGTTTGGGATTTAGAGATTGTTATGAATATCCCACATGTTGAAGCAGAAACTTAGTTTTTTTTTTATTTACTGGTTATGTTGACCCCAAAAAATGGTCCAAACAGAAAGAGAAGAGTATAAGTCGTTTTTAGTTGTAGTGTGATTATCTCTATGGTAAAATGGGGTCGGCTCGAGAAATAAATCTCCTTAGTCGAGAGAATGCCAAAACTTTCTTTTGTGTGTATACATTGCATTACCTTTGACAATGTTACAGTGTGTGCCTTTATAGTAAAATACAATAGTGGAGAGCAGTTAGATGATGGAACACGTGGCATCATCCGCATAGCCGAGACCTCTTATCGTAGCCATCAATCAATCATTCAATAGAGCCATTTCGCCATCTAATGCTGTGAGGGCTTGGCAGCCCTAGATCTGACATGTAGACTAGACTTGACTTGTTTCATTAAGTGGAGGTACATATATAGTGAGTTATCACATCACCCACTTGATACAAAATCTAGTATGAGATCTTCTCCAATACGTCTCTACATATCCATGTCATCCATTGTTTTTTAGGGCTCAGCTCTTCATAAGGGTTCGGACAATAGAGGTTCGACAAATGATGTTCGACCAATAGAGGTTCGGCCAACAGTGGCTCGACCAAATTTCCATATGGGCAGAATGATGTGGATGGATCTAGGTTCACTTGCAGTGTAGTTTGTCACTTGGCTATATTTAGGACTTCGTTGGAACCTGTCCACTTGCCACGTGTATTTATTGTACGATTATTTATACGAGTAACACCATCAGCCACCAAAGTTGATATTATGCAAGGGAAGAGCCTACTCGGAAGAGGCAGCCTTAGATGAGGCTGAATTTACCTTAACCGAGGCCTTTTATACATGGGAGAGCCCATCCTGGAAGATGCAGTCTTAGAAGAGGCTGAATTTACCTTAGCCGAGGCCTTTTATACATGGGAGAGCCCATCTGAGAAGAGGCAGCCTTAGAAGAGGCTGAATTGTCCTTAGCCGAGGCCCTATTACGTAAGGGAAGAGCATACTCGGAAGAGGCAGCCTTACATGAGGTTAAATTTACCTTAGCCGATGTCTTTTATACATGGGAGAGCCCATCCGGGAAGAGGCAGCCTTAGAAGAGGCTGAATTGTCCTTGGCCGAGGCCCTATTATGTAAGGGAAGAGCCTACTCGGAAGAGGCAGCCTTAGATGAGGCTGAATTTACCTTAACCGAGGCCTTTTATACATGGGAGAGCCCATCCGGGAAGAGGCAGCCTTAGAAGATGCTGAATTGTCCTTGGCCGAGGCCCTATTATGCAAGGGAAGAGCCTACTCGGAAGAGGCAGCCTTAGAAGAGGCTGAATTGTCCTTGGCCGAGGCCTTATTATGCAAGGGAAGAGCCTACTCGGAAGAGGCAGCCTTAGAAGAGGCTGAATTGACATTGGCCGAGTCCCTATTATGCAAGGGAAGAGCCTACCCGTAAAAGGCAGCCTTAGATGAGGCTGAATTGACCTTGGCCGAGGCCCTATTATGCAAGGGAAGAGCCTACTCGAAAGAGGCAGCCTTAGATGAGGCTGAATTTACCTTAGCCGAGGCCTTTTATACATGGGAGAGCCCATCCGGGAAGAGGCAGCCTTAGAAGAGGCTGAATTGACCTTGGCCGAGGCCCTATTATGCAAGGGAAGAGCCTACTCGGAAGATGCAGCCTTAGATGAGGCTGAATTTACCTTGGCCGAGGCCCATATATTAACCGTTGATAGAGATATGGACTTGCCATATATTAACCGTTGATGGAGAGGTATGAGCTTGTCATACTTAGTAACTTATGAGCTTGTCATAGTTAATTTGATGGAGATATATGGGCTCACCATATATATTAACCGTTGATGAAGAGGTATGAGCTCGTCATACTTACTTTGATGGAGATATATGGGCTTACCATATATATTAACCGTTGATGAAGAGGTATGAACTTGTCATACTTAGAAACTTATGAGCTTGTCATAATTAATTTGATGGAGATATATGGGCTCACCATATATATTAACCGTTGATGAAGAGGTATGAGCTCGTCATACTTACTTTGATGGAGATATATGGGCTTACCATATATATTAACCGTTGATGAAGAGGTATGAACTTGTCATACTTAGAAACTTATGAGCTTGTCATAGTTAATTTGATGGAGATATATGGGCTCACCATATATATTATCCGTTGATGAAGAGGTCCTTTGATGAGCTATTTTATCTCCTTGCAAGGGGATAGTTCTTCCTTGTAAGGGCTTCATTCATGATATTTGATTCATCCGTGGAAGAGGTTTTATATATTTGAAGCATTGATGCGTATAAGGGATGAGGCCTTGTGTTGTGGGGTTCCATATTCCAGAAGAAAGCCTATTAATTCCCCCAATATGACCCCTTTTCAATGGTTCTTCCTTCTCTAGGAGTTTTTATTTATAGCTCCTTTAAGGGGATTCTATTTTCAAAGGTTTTTTCTTTTATTCAAGACATCTTCAAATACCACATCTTTTGGAGTCTTCATTTCATGGGAGATACGTTGATGCATAAGCAAAGCTAAAAATTGCATCTGAAGTCCTTCAACTTTTGACACTTCTATATGTTGGTCCCCATATTTTGACTTTTATTTCAATCATACCCTTGATAAATTGCATCCAAAGTCCCTCAACTTTCGACACTTCCACACTTTAGTCCCAAGCTCACTTTTTGTTCGCTTGTAGTCCCTTTCTTCTCTTTTTACATTGTTTTCCTTCACCTTGAGGATTTTTGCTTATCATGTGGGAGGCACTTATGCATAGTCCACGAAGAGGCGTTGTAATACAAAAGTGATGTTGAATAGGCTGAAATGAGGCCTCTATACTTGAAAAAATCATAGTTGTAGAGTTGGAGTAATCCTTCAAGGATGAAGCCCTTGACAATAGTGTCATTTGTGTAGAGGCGGAGGCCCATGTTTTAGGGATGAGCCATTTTAATACTTCAAACTTGTCCCATTTTTTAGGGGTTCTCCTTCGTAGCTGTTCACGAAAATATGTTTCGAATTTAAATCACCGCAAGTGCACGGTTCGTTGACAAGTAATAAAGTGGAAATCCTAGAATTTCGAGTATCGTTCCCACGAGAATTGATTTAACGTGATTATTATTATTTCGACCTTAACCGAATCTATTAAATTCAAGATGATTGTTCTAGATTTTATGAGTAATTATGACTAAAATGTAAATTAAACTAAAATGATGAGTTAAGTGCAAAAATATGTTGAATGCAAAAGGTTGATGAAATTAATGTATGAAAAAGCGTACTAGGATCCCGAATCACCAAGCAAGTTCACTTTGTAACTCCTATTTCACAATTTGACAACACGATGAATTGGTTGAAGAATCAATGTTTCTAACTTATTCAATAATCTCTTTCGAGTAGAATTGAACCTATTCTAGCATACCATTTGACTATATTTCTATGACAAATGCAATATACAAGAATGCATGACGTTTTGTAAACACTTAGAGATTCACATAAAGCATAGCGGTATATTTCTATCCCCTATCGGACCTTACGATGATTTATACCTTGTAGAATCTATTTCCCTTCTTTCGAATGCATAAAATAAATCACCCAAACTCATACAACCATTGCGCATATAATTGTAGAGACAAGAAAGTGTATATAAATCATTCAACATCCATCAAACGTGTTTAAATATCAAATTGCAAAATAGAAATTAAAAGTTCACAATACGAGGTTCATCGTTCACCTAATACAATTAAAAACCTAGCCTAGCATGGATAAATTAAAATAATAAAGAAAATATTTAGGAGAAGACATCACCCAATTCTTGAATGTAAAGCTTGAAATCTTCGATCTTGGAGTGAAATCCTTCGTCCTTGCCTTCGTTCTCGCTCCAAAAATGTTGTTTTTCTCTCTAGGAAGGCATAACCCTAGTTTATGGACGTATTTTAGCTTTTATAGTTGCCCTAGAATCATTACCATACGTGTTGGAGTCAAATAAGGAAACCAGAAAAATCGCGCCGGATTTCTTCCTTGCGGCCGCAAGGACAAATTCCTTGCACCCGCAAGGAACAAAATTTTTTCCAAAAATTTTCCCTGCATCCTTGCTTGCGGCCGCATGGTACAAACAACTATCACATATCTTCATTTTGGTCCTCCAACTTCATTATTATCTTGTTTTGACCTCTTTTGTTCATTCTTGTCCTCCAATCATCCCATGCATTCCTCATTACCATACGTGTTGGAGTCAAATAAGGAAACCAGAAAAATCGCGCCGGATTTCTTCCTTGCGGCCGCAAGGACAAATTCCTTGCACCCGCAAGGAACAAAATTTTTTCCAAAAATTTTCCCTGCATCCTTGCTTGCGGCCGCATGAAGATTACACCTTGCGGCCGCAACAAACTATCACATATCTTCATTTTGGTCCTCCAACTTCATTATTATCTTGTTTTGACCTCTTTTGTTCATTCTTGTCCTCCAATCATCCCATGCATTCCTCAATGTATGATTAAGCTTATGTCCGCTCTTGAGTTGGCATCGGGTCATCTTTTGATTATTTGCATTTTGGTCCCTGAACTTTTATTTTCCTTCGTTTTGGCCCATTTTCTCTACTTTTCTTCTAATTTTCACCATAATCTTCATTGTTGCCCTACAAACACAATTCACACAAATTAAGCTCTATTCCGAATGTTTATCGACAATTATTCATGTTTGTGAACCAAAATAAACGTATAAAAAATGCCCTTATCAGTAGCCTCTTCTTTAGAGGCTTCCATTTTTTCTTTCTTCAAGAACAAAGCATTTTGCAAAGAGAAAGCCTAGGCACTCTTTTGTGAATGAGGCACCTTAATACTTCAAACTTGTCCATTTTTTAGGGGTTCTCCTTCGTAGCATCTTCTTTATAGGCTTTCATTTTTCTTTCTTCAAGAACAAAGCATTTTGAAAGGAGAAAGCATAGGCACTCTTTTGTGGATGAGGCCCTTTAATGCTTCAAACTTGTCCCTTTTTTAGGGGTTCTTCTTCGTAGCATCTTCTTTATAGGCTTTCATTTTTCTTTCTTCAAGAACAAAGCATTTTGAAAGGAGAAAGCCTATGCACTCTTTTGTGGATGAGGCCCCTTAATGCTTCAAACTTGTCCCTTTTTTAGGGGTTCTCCTTCGTAGCATCTTCTTTATAGGTTTTCATTTTTCTTTCTTCAAGAACAAAGCATTTTGAAAGGAGAAAGCCTAGGCACTCTTTTGTGGATGAGGCCCCTTAATGCTTCAAACTTGTCCATTTTTTAGGGGTTCTCCTTCGTAGTCTTTTCTTTATAGGCTTTCATTTTTCTTTCTTCAAGAACAAAGCATTTTGCAAGGAGAAAGCCTAGACACTCTTTTGTGGATGAAGCCCCTTAATACTTCAAACTTGTCCCTTTTTTAGGGGTTCTCCTTCGTAGTCTTTTTTTTATAGGCTTTCATTTTTCTTTTTTCAAGAACAAAGCCTTTTGCAAGGAGAAAGCCTAGGCATTCTTTTGTGGATGACCTTTACCACTAGGATATACGTGGTTATGGTATCTGTAAGTTTCCCACAGACGGCGCCAATCTGTTGACCCCAAAAAATGGTCCAACAGAAGAGAAGAGTTACAAGTGTTTCTTTAGTTGTAGTGTGATTATCTCTATGGTAAAATGGGGTCGGCCCGAGAAATAAATCTCCTTAGTCGAGAGAATGCCAAAGCTTTCTTTGTGTGTATAAATTTGCATTACCTTTTACAATGTTAAGTGTGTGCTTTTATAGTAAAATACAATAGTGGAGAGCCGTTAGATGATGGAACACGTGGCCTCATCCGCATAGCCGAGACCTCTTATCGTAGCCATCAATCAATCATTCATAGGCCATTTCGCATTTAATGCTGTGACGGCTTGGCAGCCCTATGTCTGATATGTAAGACTAGACTTGACTTGTTTCATTAAGTGGAGGTACATATATAGTGAGTTGTCACATCACCCACTTGATACAAGATCTAGTATGAGATCTTCTCCAATACGCCTCTACATATCTCATGTCATCCATTGGGGCTCAGCTCTTCATAAGGGTTCGGACAATAGAGGTTCGACCAATAGTGGCTCGGCCAAAAGAGGTTCGGCCAACAGTGGCTCGGCCAAATTTCCATATGGGCAGAATGATGTGGGATGGATCTAGGTTCACTTGCTGTGTAGTTTGTCACTTGGCTATATTTAGGACTTCGTTGGAACTTGTCCACTTGCCACGTGTATTTATTGTACGATTATTTATACGAGTAACAGTTTATGGTTGAGTTATTCTTTTATAGATTTTGTAACAAAACCTCTGTATTATGCCTGATATTTATCTCTTTAGATTAAACTTAGCAACTCATGATTTATAACACTATTGTAATACAAGAAATATTCGAAAAATGAAACATTATTGTGTCGCTTGAGGCTTGGACATATAAGTTTAGATAGGATCAAAAGGTTGATGAAAGATGGGCCTCTAAATGATTTAGAGGTGGAACTTCACCTCTTGCTATATGTGAATTCTATCTTAAAGGCAAGATGACCAAGAGATCCATTTATTGCTGATAGGGAACCAATGATGTTGTGGAATTAATTCATTCTAACGCGTGCGGTCCTATGAATACACCTAAGAAATACAGTCGCAAGTACTTTGTCACCTTTACGGATGACTACTCAAGATACGAATACGGATACATATACTTAATGTCTCAAAAGTTTGAAATGTTTGATAAGTTTCATAACTTTATACACTATGATAACTAAAATCATTGGACATCTCTTTAGGAAAAGTCAGTGTGGATGCTGGCAAAACTGGGATTCCTACAATGATTTCAGTTAGATAACAACATATCTTCACCTAATTAGTGTCGCATATTTGGTAACTGAAGCAAAAAAGTGAGAGTCTCTTTAGGACGTCCGTTTATGATATCCATTTGTGGGGTTAATTACCTTATTGGTCACTGAACTTTACTTAAGATTTTTAGAAGGTCACTAAACTTCAAAAATTTCCCGTTAATTATTGAAATTTACAAATGTAATCTCATCCATCACTGAGAATTTCAAAAATTTCCTTATTAATCACTAAACTTTATAAAATGTAATCTCATATATCACTTAGTGACTAACGGGAAATTAAAATTTTTGTAAGTTCAGTAATTAATGAGGAAACTTTTGAAGTTTAGTGACCCACTGAGAACCTTACGCAAAGTTCAACGATCAAACAAGTAATTAACAAATCTTTCTTCTTCTTTTTTTCAATTTTTTTGCAATACTAATACGACACAATTTTATTCTCTATGGTATCACCAAACTTAAAAAAATATGCAACTCATACGTGTCGATCATCGTTCTCCAACCTCCTTCAAATTCGTCAAGAAACTGCGAATTATACACTAATCCATGAATTGTCGAAAAAATGGAAGCCTTATAAACATGGTATCCAAACTTTTCTGGCAACTTTTTCAAAATATGCTACAAACACCATCTATGCCTCGTATTTGGAAAAAACAATCTGAATTGCATTTTGCATGGCTCTATCTTGATCGGTAATGATTCCATGGGGAGCTTTTTCATGCATACATTGTAGCCATGTTCTAAATGGCCACACAAAAGTATCCATGTCCTCATTGGACAACAAATCACAAGCGAACAATGTAGATTTTTCGTGATGATTAATGCCAACAAAGGGGACGAAAGGCATAACGTACTTATTAGTTAGATAAGTGGCATCAAATGTGACGTCGCCAAACTCTTTGTATGCTTGTCTTGACCTATTGTCTATCCAAAATATATTCTTGAGCCTATACTCATCGTCTACATCCATACTAAAGTAGAAACCTAGGCACTGGGCTTGCATCTTCAAAAAGTAGGCCCATATCTCTGCAGCATCTCTTTCACCAAGCCTTAATCATCTCACTTGTTTAATATAATTTCGACAATCCTTTTCCACGCAAGTCATACTTTCATAGTCACCTGCTTCAACCACTGTAGAGTTGAAACTTTTGTGCAAGGGAATTCTTGTCATTTCATTCACTTCAAGCTTCTATTTCATATGTGAACTTAATTCTCGATTGCAGCGATACAACCTCGATTTTGAAGGATTTGTTTTATGATTTTGCTCAAGAAATACTGTGTTAATTCTCCAGATTCCATGAAAATCTGAATATGCAGTTATTCTATCTTTACAATCTGTCTGAATTATTGATTGGGGCTTCAAAGAACCACTTGTACTAGTATTTTTCGACCTTCACAGCCACATGTGAAAGTCACGTATTTAATTTTCCCATCGTCTTCCTTTTTCGAATTCCTTCTCCCAACTAGAAAACCTACATGATATGCATATCATTTATAGAAATTCCACAATTCTTTTCATCATTGAATATTATACTCACCTCCGGCACCATCGGACCATGTTCTCCTAACATTACCTCTTCCATTGATATCATATTGTTCGCAACATTCGTGTCCACAACTCTCTACCAAACATTCATCATGTACGTCTTCGATAGAACCTTCTATTGCAACACAATAAGTGGTAATGTTCAACAAAACAAAAACCACTTTCAGTTGAATAGGTAATTGCAAAATGTAATGTTAACATTGCCTACAAGTAATCAACACCTACTTAAATAGTTGACATTGCCCCCAAACATAAACCACTTTTTATTGAATAGGGGATTTCAAAATGTGAATTTTATGTGCTTTGCCGTAAACGTGTGTACTAATTCTTACCGAGATGTAAGGATTCATTCGAAGTCTATTACCTTATAGCTCTACAACTTTGCCTTACATTTTCATTGATAGAATTACTTAAATGATTTGGTGGGTTTTAGGACAATTAATAGCTCATTCTATTCTGAGAAATCGTCTTAAAAACATGTTTCAAATATCTTTGCAAGTGCTAGGTTTTAGGACAATTAATGCAATTATGTTTCAAATAAATTACAGATTTCCTCAATAATTGGGTGCCAAAACAAACACATTATTCACTAAGGCTCTGTTTGATTGGCAATATTTTCCCTGGAAGTAGGAAAATATTTTCCTACTTCCACTTTTTGACTGTTTAATATGCTAAATTTTCCACGGAAAATGTTTTCCTCCCTTTTTCTAGGTACAACCCTTTGATGCACGAATGGTGGAAAATGTTTTCCCACATTTTCCAACTTTTTTTTTTAGCAATGGCAACCAATTCTATCAACCATTGTAAAAAAGATTTTCATTTTTGTTGACAATTTCTATGCAAAACAAAGTCAAACGAATATGGTAATTTTTTCTAATTGTTTTAAATTTTTTTTTTTTTACTTTTTGGTAATTGGAACAAATTCTTAACCCAATAGTAGAAAATATTATCACTTTAATGGACAATTTCCATAAAAAAAGGAAGTCAAACGGATTTCAAACTTTCAACATTTTCCATGGAAAATTATACCAATCAAACACATTTAATTACAATTCCCCGTAAAAACAAGTTCTAGGCAAATATTTTCCCTGGAATTCGTTTTCTTTCCACCCTATTTTCCATGGTGCAATCAAACGGACCCTAAGAGAAAAGCCTCAGAAACAGGGAAGAGAACATAACATCACTCACTTTGGTTGTCCGGATTCGGTGAAGACCGATTTTGGGCGTCACCGAAGTTTGGCATCACCATCTCCCTAAATCTGAGGAGTTACGGTTCAAATTAGGGATTACGGCTACACGTTGATGTCACGGGTAAGCAACTACACATTGATTCGGCAGGGAGAGACGATATAATGACTTCAACGGCGGGGAGACGATTATTCGGTAGGGAAAATGAAAACCTCTTCAAGCTTTCGGCGGGAGGAAATCTCGGTGCCGGGAGGAAATGGGTTTAGCGGGTCTTCTTTCCTTTTTGGGCTTTTCAGTGTGTTTTGTCTTTATCTGTTTTTCAATTGTTGCCACTCATTTTAAATTTCTTGATGACTTCTGTGATTTAATTTTTGTACAACTTTTCTCTTGAAGAACTTGGTTATAAGCAAGAACCAATGGTTGTTTATTGTGATTCTCAAAGTGCTATTCACTTGACCAAAAATAGCATGTTTCATGAGAGGACTAAGAAAATAGATGTAAGGCTACACTTCGTGCGAGATATAATTTCCAAAGGTGAAATTGAAGTATTGAAGATTGCTACCGAAGTTAATCCAGCTGATATGCTTACCAAGGTTATACCTCTTAGCAAGTTCCACAAGGCTTTGGACTTGCATATCTGTCAATCGGATGATTGTCATCTATGCAGGGTGCTTCTTAATCAATAGCTGTTAAATCCTCACTCAAGGGTCAAAGGTGGAGATTTGTGAAGAACTTGACCTCTTAGTTTGGTAGTAAAGTTAGTTGGAATAAATATCTTTTTTAATAAAGCATGTGATTTTTTGTTATGGCTGTTGGGACTGATTTCAACTGTCATAACTGTATTCTTATCCATTGACATTTCTTTATTCTGATTGGTTACCTTTTTGTCTATTTAAAGGAATCAATGAAAGAGCTGAGAGAGATGATATAAAACAGTTTTTTGCGAACTTAAAAGAGAGATTTTTCTCATCCTATTCTTGTAAACGTCTTCATGTGTAAAGCTGAGTGCTTTTGACTGTATAAAGGGTATAATCTCATTCTTTAGTGGATTGATCTAGGGACAAAGATCCTAGGGATGACAATTCGAACAGTAAAAACCGAAAACCGTGGTTAACCGAACTGAATGGGGCGAAAAAAACCGAACCGATGGTGCAATGGGGTGGTTATGGTTTTGATTTTAATGACCCGATTCGTGGTGGGGCGGGTATGGTATTTAACAACGGTGCCCCGCCCCGAACCGATTTACCCGCTAAAAAAAAAATTAATTGGGCAATTTTAATTTTTAATTTTTTGGACAAACCCAATTACAAAATTGAGCCCATTAACCACAAGTCCAACCCAATTCAATTATACCCTAGCCCATATATTCCAACACTCACCATTGTCCAGAATCACTACCGTCTCTCATTCTCTCAACTCTCTTGTGCCAATTGAAACCCTCATTCCATCTCAACTCTCTGTGCAGTGAATTGAAATCCTCATTCCATCTCAACTCTCTATGCAAATTGAAACTCCACTTCTCTCTCACACAGACTCGTCAACGAACTCGTCTTCTTTGAACCCCCGCTTCTCACTCTTCCGAAAGGTACTCGCACCACCCATTTCGTTTATATATTTATAGTGTTTCTTATTTTTTGCTAAATTCTCTATTGTCTCTGTTTGTTTCTACATTTCTTGTGTGTAGATTTTTAGTTTTTTTATCTACCGTTTTGTAAATCTTCTGTGTTGTAAATTTTTTTGGCAGTAGTGAATTAGATATACCGTTTTGTTCATTTTTTGTGTTGTAAATTTATTTCTGAGATAAAGGATAAGGGATTGAAAATAGTAAGAAGGAGAAGAAGAATATTATGGTGAAAAATATAATACTTGGTGCGGAAATAAGTCGACAAAGAAGCAAAAAATGCCTGAAGTGTGATGTTCTGAAGTTAAACTAAACATGCTACGAGTGTGATGTTTTCTTGTCTGTATTTTGATTTATCTATATGAATATCCATATCTATAAGTTGCGAGTTAATTATAAGATTATATACCCTTCTCCCAACATGAAAATCAGATTCTTGCGGATATAAAGATTTGTACTTAAATCTTGGACATCATCGTGCACATAGTTGCTATATGATCTTGCTGTTGGCCTTTTGTAATGTTATTTTTTCAAAGACACTTCCAGAAAAATGGCACTTTGTAAACAACAAACATTCATTAATTGCTTGTTGCTATCGTAATCATCAGTAGATGTATTGGAATTGCATTATGCAACTTACCAGTGTAGTTTTTTCAGTCTATTGGTATTGCTCGCTTGGATCAAGCTTCAACAGAAAAAAAATGGCAAATCAGTCTTAAACCTATGCTATTACAGGTTATTCTTAGGGTTTGGGGTTTAAGATTGATAAGTTGAGCTTCAATAGTAGGAGATGGTGGATTTGATAGAGTTCTGAGTAAAGTTAGATTTCTACATGTATGCATGTTTGGCGTGCTACATTGGAGTGGCTCGAAAAAAAAATTTATATATATTTTTTCAATAATTTTAATTTTTCCTTTAAAAATATCAATAACCGTAATATTAGCACTTCAAAAATACGATGCATATCATTTATCCGATACATAAGACGTGCAATGCACGTGCTTGCTACTAGTTTCTAATAAGAGAAGTTAAGTAATTGCGGAGTAATTGTTGGAAAAATGAGTGTATATAGCTGACTTTGACATGATTTTGAGTAAGACCCGTTTGGCTATTTTGGAAAATCAAGTTTGATTTGTGTTCTCCTCCGTGAGTATATCAAAATCATATATTTACTTGTCAAAATTGATGCTTGGGTGATTTGCTTGAATTTTTTTACAATATGTGTATCTATTATCCATTTATTGTTGGCTATCACCATCAAAACTGGACATATTGATTGTTGAAAGAAGAGAATTGCATATTGATTTATTTAATAAAAATGTATTGATTGGTGGCCCAGATGTCTTGTCATGGGTCGGCGTCTTCTGTTCCCACTCCTCTCGCTTCGGTTGGAAGTGCTTCAGTTGAAGTTGGAGATACCGCTACTAGCATTCAAGAGGATACATCAAGTACACCGGGTACTTCACAAAATTCAAGTGAGATAAATGCAAATCCTACTTTTATAGATTTAGGTGATGAGCCGACTGAAGAAATTAGAAAAAGAAAATTGACCTCTACAGTGTGGCAATATTTCAAGATACAGAGAATTAATAACGTGCCCAAAGCAATTTGTAAACAATGCAATAAACAATTAGGTGGTGAGTCAAAAAATGGGACAAGTCATTTACGTGCTCATTTGGATAGATGTCCCCTTCGAGGTCAGAAGGATGTCAAACAGATGTTTTTGAATCATTTTAAAGAACCTAGTGGTAAGACTGGAATGTGGGCATTTAATTTTGATCAAGAGAAAGGTAGGAACGAACTTGCAAATATGATCATCATACATGAATATCCTATTTCAATGGTTGAGCATTTTGGATTTAGAAAATTTTGTAATACAATTCAACCATTGTTTAAAGTCGTATCTCGTAATACTATCAAGACTGATATCTTGAAAATTTATGATTACGAGAGAACGAAAATAATGGGCTTGTTAGAGGGGACCAATAGTAGAATAGCAGTCACTACTGATATGTGGACATCCAATCAAAAGAAGGGATTTATGGCTATCACCGCACATTACATAGACGATTCTTGGAGGCTTCAAAGCCGACTTTTGAGGTACAATAGTTTTATAAAATAGACTTTAATCTACTCTTGTATATCTACTAAAATTTTATATTATCTTACGAACTTTTTCACCATCGATAAAGATTTATATACGTCCCTTGCCCCTACACCGCTGATTCACTATCTACTGTGTTAATGGAATGCCTATTTGATTGGAATATTGATCAGAAATTGTCCAAATTGACTGTTGATAATTGCACTACGAATGACGCTATGATTAATATTATGTTAGATAAGCTTTCTATTGGTTCTTTGCTGTTGAATGGTGAGTTTTTCCACTTGCGGTGTTGTGCACACATCTTAAACCTGATAGTAAAGGATGCTTTGGATATCATTAGTCTGAGTGTCGAGAGAATCCGTATTAGATCCGAGATACAAGATGAAACTAGTTGAATACTATTTCCCTTTGATATTTGGAGATGAAACTCAGGTAGAGGTTGAAAAGGTCAAAGCAATTTGTCATAAGTTGCTTAAAGAGTACAAGAGACTAAGTCATTCGACCGAAAATACATCTCACTCTTCATTATCTTCGCAATCAGAGTCGTCTACTACTGTTGGAAAGCATTCTCGCATGGCTGGTTTTGATACATTTGTTAGCCATTCTGTTACAGCTGATTATGTAAAAACAGAGTTTGATGTTTTTCTAGACGAGCCAGTATTGCCAAGTGCGGATGGTTTTGATTTATTGACATGGTGGAAAGTAAGTTCAATAATATATCCGACTTTACAGAAGGTTGCTAGAGATTTATTAGCAATTCCAGTATCTACTGTGGCATCTGAGTCGGCGTTTAGTACAAGTGGTAGATTTGTGAGTCCACATAGAAATAGGCTTCACCCGAAGACTTTAGAAGCTTTAATGTGTGCTCGAAATTGGCTTTGGACTGATATTCATGGTAAGATTTATTATTTTATATTTGTTATTCATGCACTTTCTTTTATTGCTAATCTTCAATTAAGAGGTACATATCAGCGAGGATGACATTGATGAAGAGGTACTTTTTTGTTTAAATCTTCAATTAAGAGCATTCTTGATTATGTAGTATAATTATATTATTACTCTAATTACATTTCTTATTTACTATATAGGAATCAACTTTAAGCATCGACTCTTGACCAGTTGACCATGTTAGTAAAAGTTGTGGGGAAGAATGAAGATTGTCCTATGCTAGTAAGAGTCTTGACCCTATGTTTATAATGTTGTTTGTGAAATTCGAATTTTGCATTTAGAAGTTGGGATATTGTTTGTATTTTCATTTTGGATATTGCTTGCTAAATTGACTTAGTATTGTTTTTTGTTTTTATTGACTTTTCTTCATAATTTTTTTTTTCACTTTGACGTTTGGAGTTTGGATTTATAAAAAATAATTTATTTTCGTGGTTATTAACCGAACCGAAACGATTTACGTGGTTATGGTATGACCAAAAATTTGGTGGTGCGGTTATGGTTTTGGCCGAACTGACCCCAAACCGAAGACCCCCTTCCTTGGAAGTAGGATTGATTTGGTCCAAATCAAGTAAAATCTTCTTGTTTTCATTGTTCTTGTTCCTATTTGTCTCTATTAGTGCTTGGTACTGGTATGTGGTGTTTTTTCTTGTTTGTACATCATCTTGGTGATTCGTTGAGGAGCCAAAATCTTCACAGAAGCAATTCAATAAAGTGGGATATTCAAAAAAGTGACAAACACTAAAAAAATAAAAAATAAAATAAGAAACGCCAATCAAAATCTTAAAATTCATTTAAGGGTGGTTGATTTTCTTTTGCATGTTGCCTCTTTGTGATTATGCTTCACTTGTATTTACTAAACATAGAACATAACTTCATTTTAGGAAGACAAAAACCTATTAGTTGAAAGTGATAGAAATTCAAAAAAGTGATAAACACTCAAAAAAGTGAGAAACACCAATCAAAACTTTAGACTAAATCTAGTGGATGGTTGATTTTATTCTATATGTTGTCTCTTTGTCATGGGCGGAGGGAGGGGTGGGCTGGGGTGGGCTATAGCCCACCCTACCCCCAGCCCAACAACATTTTTTCAAGTTGATTTTTTTCCCCTTTTTTTATCTCTAGAAGATCAGATTGTCTTCCATATTATCAATAAATTTAAAGTTTTTGTAAAAAAAATTATTAATATTTGGTTAATTGGGTTTAAATATATGGTTAATTGTGTATTATTTAATTTTTAAACTTGGGTTGGAAATGAAGTTAATTGTGCTAAAATTAATATTTGGAATTGAAAAATTTTATTCTTTTTAATTTTTTACCATGAATCTGCTTTTGGGTTGGGGGAATTAATTTTTGGACTGGGCTAATGTTATTCTTTTTGGTTTTTCACAATGAATTTGTTTTTGAAACGATGTTATTATCAAAATAAGTAATATGCTATATATTTAATTTTATTAGTTTAAAAATATATTTGTTAGAACTTTGTTACGAGTGTTCAAAAATATATTATGACCAATATTTTAAAAATCGATCTGGTCATCGACCCGGAAAAAAGTGAAGGATCAAAATGTTCAACCGAGGTCGAACCGGGATCGAACCAAATACAATAAATACATACAAAAATAATAAAATACTATGAAAAAAAAATTATTTTAAATTTCATATTAATAATTCTAAGTAAATCTATCTTTGTTAATTAGATTCATTATTCTACAATTAGTCTCGATACTTCAAAAATTAAAAATCAATATGTTAAAATATTTTATTTTGTCAAATTAAAATAGTTTAAACTTATAGAAAATGATATCTAACATTAATATATTAATAATCAAGTGCGATTTAAGTTAAATTTGAAAATTAAATAAATGAAATGATGAAAGCGAATATTACAATTTAATTAGTTAAGA
Organism: Fraxinus excelsior; assembly: GCA_019097785.1. Taxonomy (NCBI): domain Eukaryota; kingdom Viridiplantae; phylum Streptophyta; class Magnoliopsida; order Lamiales; family Oleaceae; genus Fraxinus; species Fraxinus excelsior. The sequence continues at coordinate 17,292,218 of CM032628.1, forward strand.
TTCAAAATCAAATTAGTCAATTAGACGTGCATTTGGAAAATGATTTTGATGAGTATTTTAATTTTTTTTTGTTATGTCACTATCCCACATTGGAAGTTTATGAAACCATTGGAGAGGAACATTTATAAAAGATAATATTGGGACATTGGAAGTTTATGAAACCATTTGAGAGAAGTGCATATATAAAATGAGATGCCATCTAATAGTTTTCTATGGGCTTTTTGAATTGTAATAATTTATGAGGTCCATTTATAAAATTAATTTTTTTTAAACTAAAAAAAATCGAGAAAACCACCAAACCGCGACTAGTTCATCGATTTACGGTTGAACCGGTTGTTCAGTGAGTTTTGAGTGATTTTGTCATAATCGGTTATCTAGGCATGATTTTGTCCGATTTTGGATCCAATTTTTGTTTTACCGTGTGGTTTGTAACATCTTTTATGGTATAAGTTCATTGAAAAAAAATTAAATTTCAGCCCAACCTAACGTAATTCTCTGGCTCCGCCCTTGCTCTTTGTGATTATGCTTAGAAAATTGAGAACTCTAGTTATTTTGAAGTGTGAAACATATTACTTCAAATATAAACAGTGTGTGATCTTTAAATTAAAAAGTAACCCTTATGTCACTTTTCGTTCACTTATAGTAACAAGAATTTTACAAAAGCACATGAACCATTTTTAAACACAGATTTCACAATGCCTAAAAGCTAAATTTGGCCCACCTAGATGCATAAAATGGGCCATCACAAGCGTGCTTGCAATATCCCGGTCATTAGTCAAAATTAAATAAGGACTTAAAATTTGAATGAACGATTTACATGGGGCTTAATTTGTAATTACAATTACTTAAAGGCCATAAATAAAATCAAGCATATCTTGATTACGGTAAGTTGTTACTTTATCTATATTTGCATGCACATAGTTTTTGATAAACGAAATATAATTGATGCACCAATTTATCGAACAATCTTAAGAAAGATTTTGATTCATCTTCTTACATGTTATATTCTGTTTATAATTTCTTGTACTTCAGAACTATGTCATTCTATTTAAACCTTTATATGTACTCATTTATCGTAAGTCAAATTGCATGTATGTCTTTATTTTAATCTGAATTCGGCATATTAATGGCAAAAGTCATTTTTTTCAGTTGAGAGAGAGTATTGACACTTAAAAGGAAGAGAAAAGTTATCAATGGGTTTAAATTCCTAACTTTTGAATGGATGCCAATAGTTATGAAAGTGTATATACTTTCATTGTGGTGTTTCAACAAAACAAATAATGTGCAAAATTATTTGATTTTCATAAAGAACAATAGTGACTTTGAGAAAGAAGCCTGGTTCATATTTGCATTAAACAAGAGATATGTTGGTCTTTAAAGAATCCGATTATTTTGAGTGGATGAAAACCTTCAAATCAAAGTGAAACATTAATGATTCACTTGTGTGTCTGTTTATATATTATATGGTTGTACTTAGATGCAAGTTTTGAAAATGAACCAGTAGGAAAACCTCCGTTAGCAAGTGCAGATCAAGTGCCAATATGGAGAAGACACATCGAGGAGTTTCGTATTTTGTACATGATGTCCTTTTCTTTTTATCTAAATGTCTCATTTCACGACCCCAAGCAATTTGACACAATTCATGATTTGAATTTGGGTCTCTGTGTGGACTGTGGTATGTCCAAATTAAAGTTGTACTAAAGACAAATACCAAATAGGATTGCAATATCCTTAAATGAGAAAGTAAATAGCCTTTTGTATGACAGTAACATTTCTATTCATTTTATATGTTGACTAGAAGTGCGATAAAATTGTTTCTCTGGTATATAAACATAATTAACGATATGATCAAACTTAAAAATAGTGGACGAATATTATGTTGTTAAACTCGGTCTTATCCAGTGTTGAGGGGGTAGAATTGTTTGCATTATATTCTTAATCAAACTTCTGATGCATTCTAGGATTTGTAGGGGGTGCGATGTTTCCTTCAAATTTGAATATGGAGATGTTAAAGAATATTTGAAATGAGAAACTGCACTATAGTAGGGGTGGCGTAGGGGTTACGTGATTCCACAACTTTTGGGCAAATTCCTTTTCTTCTTTTTATTTATTTACCATTATTTTTTTTATCTCAATTTTCAAAGACTTTACGGGATGACAAACAAAGTCGAAATATTGCATTCCTAATAATATTTCGAAATGCTTCCGACCTAGTTTTTTACGTCATTAATGGCGCTCGAAATGGCCAACCGTAACTAATATTACGACTTGTCAAAATAGCTCGTTCCAAACTAATATTTTGAGAATTTTGATAACATACTAACTTTAAAAATTCTCCGACGATCAAACGTTAGCTGAATTCACAAAGTTTAATTTCACCAGTTTACGGAGTTAGCACTAAACGACAGATGTACTAAGCAGAAATAACCATAATACTTGTCTTGGCATGAGAACTTACTTTCTATTATTCCATTGAATAGATGCCTATTTTCTTTAGTGTAAAGCATGGTAGAGTGAGAAGACTCACTAGAAAGTGATGTAATTATAATGACGATTTTATTCATGACGTTCTCAACATGAGATAATATGACATAATAAATAGAATAGGAATGACATATAGTTCAGTTGGTGCTTAGTACAAACTAATTAATATGAGATAAAATTCGTTGGGCTACGCACCATTACTCTATAAAATATGCTGCATGGGGCCACAGAGAGGCACTTGGATATTTTCTTTCCTAGGAAGATACAGAGAACAAATGTTCAAATCCATTAAGATAAGCAAGAATAAATCGCCACCCACAAAAGCTGGAATAATGTGAACTTTGTAAGAGAAGATATTGACTCAAAAAGAAAATTCTTTTTTTCCCTAATAAAGTTATTGGTACTTCGAGAACTTTGGTTAGGAACTGCACTTTATCACGTGCAACTCACATGTAATTAGGGGCGAATCTAGGATTTTAAGTCAGCACGGGCGAGCGGGGCGGCCGTTGATCATCGGTAGCAATAAAATATTAAGAGCCCATTCGATGCCTATTTTTTGCAAAAAAAAAATGCATTTTAGAATATTGATTTGATGAAGAATATGTGTTTAAAAATAAGAAAAAGTTTTGAATTTGTGTATAATATTATTTTATTGAAAAATGTGTTTGAAAAGAAGAAAGAAAAAATGTATTTTGAAAAAAAATGGGAATCAAAACCTAAAATTTAAATATAACAATTATTTTATTCAAACTAAATATATATAATTTTGTTATATGAGTTAACAATATTCACCAAATGACATTATAGTTAAGTTATAATTCAAAGGAAGAGCGAGTTCGAATTTTTACAATTGCATTAACACCACTAAAACTTAACATATATTATTTGTTTAATTTTAGTAACAAATTCGTTAGTAGCCATATTGGTAAACCTCTCAATAATCCAAAGAAAGGTCCAAGGTTCGAACCTCTCCTCCTGTTCTATTAATTTTGGTAAAAACTAAAAATTGTAGAGCTAAAACTATTACATAATAGATTGGTTGGAAGGAGATTTGAACCCAAGACCTATAAAATGAAAATGTTAGTTCTAACCAAATGAGCTGAGTGAGATGTTTGAACATAAAATGAATCATTAGTCATATATTCTAAATATTTATCTATTGTCAACAAAAAAAAAAAATTGTTCTTGGCGGATCCAGCACGGGCGGCCGCGGGAGCTGGCCGGGTGCTGGATCCGCCCCTGCATGTAATGGACTCCATGTAGGGGTGGGCTTGAAAACCACGGTCCGAAAAACCGACCCGACCCGAAAACGGGTCGGATTGGGTCGGTTTATGAATAAATTCGGTTCGGGTCGGATAAAAAAATTTAAAATAGCTGTGGGTCGGGTCGGGTTTGGCCCAAAACTGATCCCAATGAAACCCTATAATTCTACTCCTCCTCTTCTAAATCACAACAAATACTGTTAGACCCTCAGCCGCTTCGAGAAAGCCAATTCTCCACGACACCACCGCCATCAGGACTGCCAAGTCCAAGCCCGTTTTCTCGTTGCCACCTACAACCTGGCCATGGTGCCCCCTTCAAACCTGTTTGGGCTAAAATTATATGGAATAGATGAAGAAGGTGAAACCAAAGATACCCAAACAACCGTTGATCTCTCTTCTGCGAGAAGATGGTTTATTAGCGGTTTTATTGTGGGTTGTTGATGGTGAAGAGTGACCGAAGGGTGTTCCTCACCCGGACGTTACAAGATTTTCTCTAGGGCTTAAAAGCACCCGAAAAGAAGCCAAATCTTTTGTTCTTAGAGGCTGAAAATGATTTAGTGCGACAAAGATCAGGGAAAAATGAGCTGGGTTTGGAGGGTTTCTGAGATAGAAGTGGGGGGACGTTATAGTTTGACAGCAGCAGCACCGGAGACGGAGATGTAGGATTCATAACCATTTGAGCTGATTATGTGCAATGCCCCCCCTCCCTCCCCCCCAATACATGTTAACAGCACTCCATTTCATAAACTCAGCAAGGAGAGCAATTTTCATCTATCACCGTGTAATTTAGCGAACGTAACTTCATTTTTCTATTACCTCCTTCATTAGGTTCTTTAAAGAACCCTTTAATTTCCGCTCTCCAATCCATTGCATCTTCATTCTCTATGCACTGAATCTCTACCTTTCTCGTCCTTCTTTGGACTACGGGCAGTATTACTACATATTCACAGGCAGCCTCCCAATTTAGCGCCCTCGAATATCCTGATGTCATTTGGGCTAACTCATTCGCTATGTCATTGTATATTCTATTAACACATTGAAACTCTACTTGATCAAATTCTTCCAACAATTCTTGGGCGATTTCGTATTAACCTATAATGGAACCACTTTGGCATTTATGACTCACTAATCAATTGGTGAATTACCAGTTGAGAATCGTCCCTAATAATTACATTCTTTACTTCCATATCTATCATCAATTCTAAACCTACGATTAAGGCCTCGTATTCGGCCTGATTGTTAGTACACATCCTATCCAAAGCGAATGCGAATTTGTAGCAAATCCCTAAATGATTTATTAAAGCTAGTCATACCCCTTCTTCTTTGGAATATTTTTATCCATCAAAGTATAAGACCCATGATTTCAATTCAAATGAATCAATTTCCAATTCAATCTCTTCAGGCATGTTAAGGCATATATGATCGGCCAGAAAATTAGCCAAAGCCTGATTTTTAACTGCCTTTTGGGGCACGTACTTTATTTCGAATTCTGATAATGCTAAAGTCCAAAGGCCTACTCTCTGATGTAAAATAGGGCGAAAGAACATGTACTTAAACAAATTGACTTTAGAAATCAAATAAACTGTTACAGGCCGTAGATGAGCCCTTAATTTTGTACATGTGAAATATAACGCGAGACATAATTTTTCAATGGCAGAATAATTACATTTGCATTTTGTCAATCGTCTACTTAAATAGTAAATTGCCATTTCTTCACCAAATTGATCTTCTTGTACGACCATCCCGACTATCGATCCTTGTTCAGTCGATACGTACAACTTCATTGACCGTCCTTGGATTGGGAACACCAATACTAGTAGATTTGTTAAATGTACCTTCAGGCTTTCAAAATTAAGCCTTTTGATGCTCTTCGTTCCAGATGAATTCGTCCTAACTTTTCAGCTTTAAAATAGGCGAAAAAACTTTCGTCCGCCCTGCACAATTAGATAAAGCATCTTAAGAAGTTTACTTGGCCTAAAAACATTTGCAACTCTTTTTTATTACTAGGAGATTTAGCCTCTAAAATGGCTTTCACTTGGTTTTTATCGAGTTCAATCCCCCCTTTGTACACTAGAAAATCGAGGAAATTTCCTGCATTAACACCAAATGCACATTTCAAGGGATTTAACTTTAATTTATGCTGCCACATTCGCTCAAATAAACATCTAAGTTGTTCAAAGTGGTCCTCCTCTTTAACGGACTTGACCACAATATCATCCACATAGACTTCTACAAATTTACCTATCATATCATGAAAAATCAAGTTCATCGCTCTTTGATAAGTTGCCCCTGCATTCTTTAAACCAAAAGGCATGACCACCCACTCAAAACATCCTAATGATCCAGGGCATCTAAAGGCAGTTTTGTGTATGTCTTTCTCAGCTATGTAAATTTGATTATATCCCGAATACCCATCCATAAAGGAATATATTACGTACCCAACAGTCGAGTCTACTAAAGAATCTACCGTAGACATTGGATATTCATCATTAGGTGTGGATAAATTCAAATTCCTGAAATCTATACACACCATTAACTTGCCATTCTTTTTAAATACTGACACTATACTAGATAGCCATTCAACATACCTGGCCGTCCTAATAAAACCCGCTTTTAATAATCGTTCTATTTCTTTTTTAATTTCAGAAAGTACATTGGGAGTAAAACGCTTATGGGATTGCTTATGAGGCTTAAAATTTGGTTTAGTTGGCAATTTATGTTCCACCAAATTTCTATCTAAACCAAGACATATGTTCATATTCTCAAGCAAAATAATCTTTTTATTCTTTTAATAAAGCGATTAATTTATCACTAACCTCTTGAGTGAGCATCTGGCTAATAAATGTTGGGCAGTCTTCCTCTTCATCGCCAATATTCAGAGTTAATACCCTAAATAGTCATTAAACTTTGCCAAAAGTTCTCAAGAGATCATCGAACTTCAAAACTTCCCTAAGTAATCACTGAACTTTGCAAAAAGTTCCTAGGGGGCCACTGAACTTCAAAACTTTCCTAAATAGTCATTGAACTTTGCCAAAACTTTCGAGGAGGTCATCGAACTTTGTAAATTGAGACCCCATACATCAATGATTCAGTGACCCTCTAGGAACTTTTTGCAAAGTTGAGTGACTATATAGGGAAGTTTTGGTAAAGTTCAGTGACTATTTAGGGAAATTTTGAAGTTCAGTGACCCCCTAGAAATTTTTTGCGAAGTTTAGTGAATATTCAAGGGAATTTTGAAGTTTGGTGACTATCTAGGGAACTTTTGACAAAGTTCAGTGACTATTTGGGGGTCTTATGCTTGAGCATATCCAGGCTTAGCGATCTTCATTGTTTCATCGTCCACATTCCTTGTAGGTGTTTCCTCCTCTAAACAATCCACCTTATTAACTTCTCGGCGAATAGTTTGCTCCATTTTGAACACTGCTAATTTGTTTCCCAGTGCTTTTAGTGCTGCTTCTTCTTTCATCACGTTCTTACATTCTTTACTGAAAGCCATTAATTTGGCTTTAAAGGCCTGGACGTCGGCCATTTGCCTTTGTTGTTGAGAGCTCATCTAAAGTTCTTTGATTAGCCTTTTGACAATCATTGGCTCTTCTAAGGCCACTATGTTTGGCCTCATTTGATTGAACATTTCGGTAAGTGCATCAACTGAAAATGGCTCCTCACTTTGTGCAACAATTTGAGTTTCTTCTCCACCTTGGACCACCCTGACAGGCCCATAATTCCCTTCGTACATAAACATTTCTACTGAGTTTGCTTCTCCCACAAAGGGTCTATGATCTGCCTCTACCACTTCTACTTCGCCTTTGTCATTCCAGAAAACCAAGCATTGGTGGAGCGATGAAGGTATGTAGTGACTCCCATGGATCCAGTCTCTTCCTAGTAACACATTGTAACTAGTAAGACCGTCTATTATAAAGAAGACTGTAGTCCTGGTGGTTGTTCCTACAGTTACGTCAAGTGGTATAACTCCTTTAGCCGAAGTTGCTTCCCAATTGAAACTCATGAGAATAACTTCTGTTGGGATCATATCACACTCTGTTTTGGCAACTTTCCTCATCATTCTGGACGGAATAGTGTTTATAGCTGCCCCACTATCAATGAGCACTTTTGCCACAGGTATTCCATTGACTAAAGCCTTCACATACAACGGCCTCAAATGTTTGGTTAATTTCATGGCCGGCCTTTTGAAGATAACTTTTTTCAGCAGCGTCTATTTCTACTTCCTGTTTGTCCTCTTATTTCATTGGAATAAATCAACATGTAACATGTCGTACCGAACTCCTTCTTCTTGGGCTATTTCTTTCCTCTTTTCTAATGCTTCTTCTCCAGTTATCCAACCTGTGAGATGAGGCATTATTCTTGGAGGTGACCCCTACTTTTCAGAGTGAGGTACTCTCTTTTTCCTCTTGGGTGTCCCGTACAACACATAAAAATTGAAAGAATGCCCGGATGGTTCTCCCAACAAGTCTACTTCTCGAACTTTCCCTCGGTGTAATTGCTTCAACAAGGTATTGCGCGACACTCCTCTTTTTCTTCTCTCTGCTTCTAGATCAATTTCTTCTTCGATGTCGATCACACCGTCACCCTCTTTCCCATTGTATGCCTCTGGACTAATGAAAATGATTTTTCTAAAATATAATATTATGATTATGTCCAGAAAATTAAACCTTTATAATTCATTAGATTAGTCAAAGTTTTTACCAGGTGTAAATAGAGTTGAAGAAGATGAATTCTCTATTATGTAATGATAGGTCCCAATCAAAGTTTAATTGCAAATGGGATTCTCTTAAGGTGACAATTTGTTGGGTTAAGTCCGCTTTAATGTGGGCTTGGGGCTTTGATAAAAGCCCAAGACAATCAACTAAACCTAAAACAAGTCAAAACAATTAAAAGTGTGTGTTTGCATAAGTGAAATAGCCTGAGTTGGTTGTAATACACAACACACACCAAAAAGAAAAAAAAACCGACAGAAGAAATAAAAGAAAAACAGGGGAGAAGAGAAAAGGGTAGGAAGAGAAGGTTGTTTGCAAGATTCAACGGTGGATCCTCCTCCGATCTTTCTCAAATTTCAGTATATCGTTGGTGACGACTCAAGCTATGTATCTATCGGTTTGGATCGTCAATTCCCTTTCTTGTATTGCTTCGAACTATAGAGGGTTCCAAACTTTTGTTTGATGTTTTGGTTAAATCCACCTTTTGTGTGAAAATTGTGATTTTTTGTATGTACCTCTAGTATTATCTAGAGAGAATCTTGTGTAACCCATTATTCTATAGTGGAAGTTTTTAGTGTGGAGGGTTTTCACATTAAGATTGGTGTGTTGATTAATTTGTGATTGCTTGGTGTATTGGTATAATTTCTTGATTGGTTTGTCATCCATTTTTGACACACAAAGAGGGAAAAAATTTCATTCTGCTGTGGCTGGCTTTTTTGATTATAGAGGTCAGGTTATTTTGGTTAGTTTTTCCCAACAAAGTGGTATCAGAGCTTTGGGTTGCTAGGAGTTAATTTCTTGTGTGTTAAAATGGAGGGCTCCGATGGAATGATTAAATTGAATTCAACTAATTATTCTATTTGGAAGTGTATGATGGAAGACTTGCTTTGTTGCAAAGATTTATACAAGCCAATTACACTAGGTGATGAAAAACCAGATGGTGTAACACAAGGTGATTGGAAAGTCTTACACAGAAAAATGGTTGGCTACATTAGAAGATGGGTTGATCAGAATGTGTTTGAAAGTGTATGTGATGAAAATGAGGCTCATAATCACTGGAAAAAGCTAGAGAGTATCTTTGAGAAGAAAACGACAAGAAACAAAACTGCATTGATTAGAAGACTTGTTAATCTGAAGTTTAGAGATGGAAGCAGCATGGTAGAGCACACAAGTCAGTTTCAAAGTATTATGAACAAGCTGGTTGTCTTGAAATTAAAGCTTGATGATGAGGTTCAAGCTTCTTTACTTCTTAGCTCATTGCCTGAGAGTTGAGAAACGTTAGTTGTGACAATTAGCAACTCGGCTCCAGATGGGAAACTAACTATGGATTTGGTTAAAGATAGTATGTTAAATGAAGATGCAAGAAGAAAAGAAATAGGTGAATCTTCTTCAGGGGCACTTCTAACAGAGAAGGAAGAAAGACATGGAAAAAGTCATAACAGAAATTGGCGCGGTCACAACAAAAAGGATCACTCTAGGGGGAGATCCAAGTCTAGACCGAGGAAGAATATTACTTGCTATCACTGCAACAAGCCAGGGCATATGATCAAAGAGTGCAGAATTCTGAAAAGAGAACAAAATAAAGGCAAGAAGAACGAGAATGAGACGAACACAATTAGCAAGGATGGTGATGTGGAGATTATCTTCGATAGTGCCTATGTCAACATTGTTTGTCAGGATACCGATTGGGTGATTGATTCTGGTGCATCGTATCATGTAACCTCTCATGGTGAGTTTTTCACATCCTACACTAGTGGTGATTTTGGAAAAGTTAGGATGGGAAATACAGATACATCCAAGATTGTGGGTATTGGTTATATCTACTTGGAAACTAACATCGGCAACAAGCTAGCACTTAAAGATGTCAGACATGTCCCAGATATTCGTCTCAACTTAATTTCTACCGGTAAACTTGATGATGAGGGCTTTGATAGTTATCATGGTGGAGGTAAATGGAAGCTCACCAAAGGCTCTCTAGTGGTTGCCAAGGGAAAGAAAATGAATACTCTTTATTTGGCACAAGCTACACTTTGTAAGGAAGAGGTAAATACAATTCAGAAGGAAGTCAACATTGATCTTTGGCATAAGAGGCTCGGTCACATCAGCGAGAAGGGACTTCAAACTCTTGCTAGGAAGAAGTTTATGCCTCAACTACATGGTATGTCTTCGCTCAAAACTTGTGATCATTGTGTATTAAGAAAGACACATAGAGTTGCATTTAATACACATCCTCCATCTAGAAAGCCAGGTGTTATTGATTTAATACATACTGATGTTTGTAGCATGCAAAGTAGAACTCTAGGTGGTGCTCTTTATTTTGTAACTTTTATTGATGACCATTCTAGAAAAGTCTTGGTTTTCAATTTGAAAACTAAAGATCAGGTACTTGATGCTTTCATGAAATTTCATGCCTATGTTGAAAGAGAAACAGGAAGACAACTGAAGTGTGTTAGATCAGATAATGGTGGTGAGTACAGGGGTCCTTTTGAGAAGTATTGCCAGAGTCACGGTATCAGGCTTGAAAAGACAGTGGTGAAAACTCCTCAACAGAATGGCGTGTCAGAAAGAATGAACAGAACCATTGAAGAAAGAGTCAGATGTATGCTTTCTCATGCCAAACTACTTAAGCCATTTTGGGGAGAAGCTGTGAGAACCGCAGTTGATTTGATCAACCTTTCTCCAACAGTTCCACTTAACGGTGATGTACCTCAAAGAGTATGGACAGGGAAAGATGTCTCATATGATCACTTAAGATTTTTCGGCTGCAAGGCTTATGTTCATATTCCGAAAGATGAGATATCCAAACTTGATGATAAGGCAAAGCTATGTATCTTCTTGGGATATGGTCATGAAGAGTTCGGATACAGGTTATGGGATCCAATGGACAAGAAAGTTGTTAGAAGCAGAGATGTTGTATTGTTTGAAGATCAGTTTGGTGAAAACGTTGAGGAAATTGATAAGCCAAGTTCCTCTACTAGTTCATCTATTGATCTGACACCAATTCCTCCTCCTCCAGTGCATGATGATCATGTGGGAAATGATCAAGAAGGCCATGGCAATAATAGTGATATAAATGATCAAGTAAATGAAGATGACGAATCTGTTGAAGATGAAGAGCCAGAACCTTTACAAACAGGTACTGAGACTCCACTGAGAAGATCTACAAGGGTGAGACAATCTTCTACAAGATACCCTCCAACAGATTATGTGACACTTACTGATGGGGGAGAGCCAGAGACTTACCATGAAGTCATTTCACATGAGAAGAAGGAAGAGTGGTTGGAAGCCATGCAAGATGAGATGAAATCCTTACATGAGAACCACACTTATGATTTGGTGAAGCTACCCAAAGGCAAGAGAGCATTAAAGAACAGATGGATATATAGATTGAAGACTGAAGAAAATAGCTCACAGTCGAGGTACAAGGCAAGGCTAGTTGTGAAGGGGTTTCAGTCAGAAAAAGGGCATTGACTTTGAAGAAATTTTCTCACCTATTGTGAAGATGTCATCCATCAGAGTTGTGTTGGGTTTAGCTGCAAAACTGAATCTAGAAGTTGAGCAACTTGATGTCAAGACTGCATTCCTCCATGGTGACTTGGAAGAAGAGATTTATATGGAGCAACCTGAAGGATTCAAAGCTCAAGGCAAAGATCTCGTGTCCAGATTGAGAAAGAGCTTGTACGGTCTCAAGCAAGCACCTAGACAATGGTACAGAAAGTTTGATTCTTTTATGGAGACTCATGGGCATAGCAGGACAAACTCTGACCATTGTGTATTTGTGAAGAAACTTTCTGACGATGATTTCATCATTCTCTTGTTATATGTCGATGATATGTTGATTGATGGCCATGATGCAAGTAAGATCGAGACTTTAAAGAAAGATCTCAGTAAGTCCTTTGCTATGAAGGATTTGGGGTCAGCTAAGCAAATCCTTGGCATGAAGATTGTTCATGACAGGAAGAACAAAAGACTCTGGTTATCTCAAGAGAGGTATATTGAGAAAGTTTTAGAGCGGTTTAACATGAGCAAGGCAAAATCAGTCATATCTCCACTTGCAAGTCATTTCAAGCTGAGCAGTCAGCAATGTCCTTCAAGTGAGAATGAAAAACAAGAAATGATAAAGGTACCTTATGCCTCTGCGATTGGTAGTCTCATGTATGCCATGGTGTGCACTAGGCCTGATTTAGCTCATGCAGTTGGTGTTGTGAGTCGATTTCTTTCAAATCCAGGAAGAGAGCATTGGGCAGCAGTGAAGTGGATTTTTAGATATCTCAGAGGTACCTCTAAGATGTGTTTATGTTTTGGAAAGGGTGAATGCGTACTTGATGGTTTCACCGATGCAGATATGGCAGGTGACATGGATTTTACGAAGTCTACTTCTGGTTACCTGATTACTTATGCAGGGGGAGCAGTGTCTTGGCAATCTAGATTGCAAAAGTGTGTTGCATTGTCTACAACTGAGGCCGAGTACATTGCCATTACAGAAGCTTGCAAGGAAGTCTTGTGGATGAAGAAGTTCCTACAAGAGTTGGGCCAGAAGCAAGAAAGGTTCATCCTCTACTGTGACAGTCAGAGCGCCATACACCTAAGTAAGAATTCTTTTCATTCTCGTTCCAAACATATTGATGTTAGATATCATTGGATTCGAGATGTGTTGGAAATGAAGTTGTTACATATTGAGAAGATCCATACCGATGACAATGGGTCAGATATGACGAAGACTCTGACTAGAAAGAAGCTTGCTACTTGTAGAGAGATTGCAGGTATGGGGGACTCATATCCCACATGAAGTGGAGGGGGAGATTTGTTGGGTTAAGTCCACTTTAATGTGGGCTTGGGGCTTTGATAAAAGCCCAAGACAATCAACTAAACCCAAAACAAGTCAAAACAATTAAAAGTGTGTGTGTGCATAAGTGAAGTAGCCTGAGTCGGTTGTAATACACAACACACACCAAAAAGAAAAAAAAAACCGACAGAAGAAATAAAAGAAAAACAAGGGAGAAGAGAAAAGGGTAGGAAGAGAGGTTGTTTGCAAGATTCAACGGTGGATCCTCCTCCGATCTTTCTCAAATTTCAGTATATCGTTGGTGACGACTCAAGCTACGTATCTATCGGTTTGGATCGTCAATTCCCTTTCTTGTATTGCTTCGAAGTGTAGAGAGTTCCAAACTTTTGTTTGATGTTTTTGTTAAATCCACCTTTTGTGTGAAGATTGTGATTTTTTGTATGTACCTCTAGTATTATCTAGAGAGAATCTTGTGTAACCTATTATTCTATAGTGGAATTTTTTAGTGTGGAGGGTTTTCACATTAAGATTGGTGTGTTGATTAATTTGTGATTGCTTGGTGTATTGGTATAATTTCTTGATTGGTTTGTCATCCATTTTTGACACACAAAGAGGGAAAAAATTTCATTCTGTTGTGGCTGGCTTTTTTGATTATAGAGGTCAGGTTATTTTGGTTAGTTTTTCCCAACACAATTAAACCACAGGTAGAACTTTTTAGGAAAAATATATCCCTCCTTCATTGATACGTACTTACAAAATTTAGACAACATAAAATAACTACTTTCCTAGAAAATGGGTTTAATGAAACTGACTTAAAATCATATGCCAAAATAATAGCTAAACATGCTAACAGACTTGACAATATTCATATGTAGTGTGAGGCTTGGATAATGGTTTCCACTCCATTGACAACTTGCAAGCTTAACCATGTTCACCATAGCCCATGCACACGTCTTCACTCTTCCACGTACCTATGGTTCTTCTTGTGCAAGCTTATCATTACCTTCCCCTAGAAGTGCACTCTTGTCCTTAAGGTCCACATCGTTGAACTGGCTAATCAGCTACTTAGTATCTTCCCAGGTAGTCTCTTTGCTAGGAGACAATGCCATTTAACCAAGCTTTCTTCAACAAATTTCTATCCTTTTTTCACCCAGCACGTCTCTAATATTGACTTCGGCTTCAGCACAATAATGCCATCCTCAATAATGGGTGGAAGCTTGTTGTTGACAGCACAAGCATCACCTAGCTTCTCTTTTAGTAAGGAGACGTGAAAAAGGGGGTGAATACGAGCTCCTTCCAGCAACTGCAACTTGTATGCCACATTTCCCACGAGTTGTTCCACTTTATATGGCCCATAAAATTGGTTAGCAAATTTCTTATAAGCCACTTTGAAAACTGATTGCTGGCGATAAGGATGTAACTTAAGATAGACAAGATCACCAACTTGAAACTCGATATCCCGTCGTTTCTTATCTGCCTGCTTCGTACAATAACTGGCGGCAAGCAAATTCCTTTTCAATTGGTTGTGTAAGGCATCCTGGGAGGAAAGACTTTGATCGACCTGTTTTACCAATCTGATAATATGGAATTGTTGGAGGTAGCCGACCATAGAGAGCTTGAGAATTAGTCATTCCTGTAGATGCGTAGCAGGCGGTGTTGCACCATGAGTCAGCCCATGGGATGAAGTAACTCCATTTACGAGGTTGTTGGTGCACAAGGCAGCGTAAATATTGTTCCACACACGTATTAACCACTTCCGACTGGCCATCCATTTGGGTGGTATGTTGTACTTATTTTCGATTGGGTAACCTGAAAGCTTAAAAAATTCTTGCAAAAATTACTGAGAAAAATTGAATCACGATCACTGACTATAGACCTTGGCATGCCGTCAAGTTTCACTACCCTGTCAACAAATTTTTCAGCTACTGTGATTGACAATAAATGAGTGAGCTAAAGGAAATGAGCATACTTAGTGTGTCCACCACTACGAGAATGGTATCTTTACCATGTGATGTCGGTAATCCTTCAATAAAATCTAATGTAATACCATCCATGTTAGAAATTTGAGGAGATGATATGATGCGATATGAAGTATAGATTGCACAAATAAGAACAAGATTAAAAAGAATATAAGCAAGAAGATGAATTGGCAGAAAAACATAATACTTTATTAACAACCAATGAAGAGAGAATACAATTTATGCAATATTCTGCTTCCTAAAGTCTAATAAAATGAATGAAAGAGTCCACTATTTATAGGAGAACCATCCAAAACCCTAAAACATGGTAACTAGATCAAAAATCGCGTAAAATCGAAAAATAAAGAAAAAGATTTGCGGCCCGTCGCTCGAGCAACATGTTTGCTCGAGCGAGAACCTATTGCTCGAGCAAAGGCTCAGCGACAGCTCCACTATTCCAATTTTGCTCCTCTCACTCGAGCGGGAGTCGAGCGTTTGTCCAGCGCCGTCAATCTGTCATTTTTCCTTCTTGGACCCTATTTTGACATCTTCAAGCCCAATATTCCAAAACGCGAAGCCCTATACTCAATTTGGACCGGATTTAGGTCACAAAACCCAACAATCTCCACCTTGACACAAATTTCGGTGCAACAAACGAAGCTCCAAAATTTCTCCACTTGGAAAAATAAGTCCGACTGCATATAAACACACTGAACTCTTCAAACTGAACAAAATCTCTCCAACATTCAAAAAAATTTCTTCCTCTTCCACCATATCCAAACAAGGATACAAATGAACCCAACCCTCGGATTCTCAAAATTCACAATGAATTCAAAATTTACTAAACAAGGTTGAAACACACCCTATAGCATAATCTCTACTAAATGCTTTAACTGAAGGCCCCTGGCTAGACTTGTCACCTTCAACAACTCCAAAAGCATGCACATCCAAATCAGCATCTCCCGTACCTATTTCCAATGGGTCTCTCCCTAACCGTTGAATACAATGGAACCGCATACTGTGGTGGCAAAGCGAAATTACCCATATCTCTTAAACTCGACAGAGTAGTATTCTTCAAAATGGACCCAGAACCACTTCCCAACGGTACTGTACCAAACTATATTTCCACCACGGTACCAAACCTATGCTGATGTTTCTTCATTGATTATGTCCGACCTTGCAAGATGTAACTGGGACTTTCTCCGTACCTCCAATACAATACGGACACCCTTCCGGACTTTCAAGACTCCAACTGCACCACAGAACCTATACCCTCTTGAATCCAGAGTACTCAGGGAGATGTTGTTCTTCTTCAAGTCTGAAACATGTCGAACCTGGCCAAGTGTTCGACTGTTCTATCTACCAACGTCAATATGACTTTCCCAATACTAGCTACTCGACAAGATTCGTTGTTTCCCATACAAATAGCCCTTGCGTTACCATTTCATATGAATCAAACAGATCCCGATTGGGACTCATATGAAACGCACAAGCTGTATCCAAAATTCACTCCTCATCAAGCTTGGATTTCACGTCAAAAATCATCAAAAGATTTCCATCACTTACATAGTTCTCTACGATGTCAGCTTCACCTGAAGTCTTTAATTGTCTTCCACGATTTACAGCTGAATTACCCTTACCCTACAATTTCTCGCAAGCCTCTTGATGTGTCCTTTCTTTTTGTAATAAAAACAGACCCTATTGCTGAAATCCACTCTCGACTTGCCCCTTCGCCGATCACCACAAACCACAAGAGCTTCATCATCTCTGGAACCAACTCCAACCAGATGCTTCAGCTTCTTCTTTGAGAACAAAGCATCATATGCTTCTTCAATGATGAATGTGTTACAACTGTACAAAATCGTGTCCCTAAACGATGAAAACAAACTAGGCAGCGAGCACAACAGGATTAAGGCCAAGTCCTCTTCATCATATTTTACCTCTAACGTCTCTAGATCAACGATAATCTCATTAAACACGGCCAGACGATCTTTCAGCGATTGGCCTTATGCCATGCGATGAGAATAAAGCAACTGCTTCAAATGTAATTTGTCGGTCAAACTTTTGGTCATGCACAATTGCTCCAGTTTCAACCACAATGCAGCTGTGTCTTCTTCTTCAAGATGTCCTGAAAAATGTTGTTAGATAGATGAAGATGAATCTGCGAAAGTGTCTTGTGATCCTTCCGTTGATTCTCCTATATTGTCCAAGTTGTGGGCATCTTGTCAAATCCTAACAAAGCATCATCCAAATCCATCAATGCCAATATAGCTCTCATCTTCACTTGCCACAATGAAAATCTTGTACCGCGATCCAATAGCAAAATGTCATGCTTCATAGAAGTCATCGATCAAAAACCTCGAACGAATCAAATCATTGCTCTGCGAAACTGCTGAACATTAGCTATGATACTACTTATTAGAAATTTGAGGAGGTGATATGGCACAGTATGAAGTATAGATCGCACAAATAAGAACAAGATTAAAAAGAAAGCTAGTAAGACTATGAATTGGCATAGGAACATAATACGTTATTAACAACCAATTGAGATAAAATACAATTTATGCAATATTCT
The DNA here is from genome assembly GCA_019097785.1 of Fraxinus excelsior. Taxonomy (NCBI): domain Eukaryota; kingdom Viridiplantae; phylum Streptophyta; class Magnoliopsida; order Lamiales; family Oleaceae; genus Fraxinus; species Fraxinus excelsior. Next base: position 17,309,998 of record CM032628.1, read on the forward strand.
GCTTTCCGAAGTCTAATAAACTGAATGAAAGAGTCCACTATTTATAGGAGAACCGTCCAAAACCCTGAAATATGGTAACTATGTCAAAAATTACGTAAAACCGAAAAATAGGGAAAACTATTCGCGGCCCGTCGCTCGAGCGAAGCTCGGACGAGAGCTTGTTGCTCGAGCGAAGGCTCAACGACAGGCGGACGGCGGCTCCGCTATTCCAATTTTGCTCATTTCGCTCGAACAAGAGTCGAGCGTTTGTCCAGCGTCGTCAATCCGTCATTTTTTCTTCTTGGACCATATTTTGACATCTTCAAGCCTAATACTCCAAAACACGAAATCTTAGACTTAATTTGAACCGAATTTAGGTCACAAAACCCAACAATCCCATACTTGACATGGAATGGATAGTGGTTGGAGAAGACCTACAGGTAAGAGTGTTTCTAACTTGGACTTTTGACGAATGTCACAAGTTGAAACACTCATTTATTGTTTTATACATTGATGGCCAGTAGAACTATTGTGTAATGCGTTTGTACATCCTTAGAAGTCCTGAATGACCACAAATTTGTGAATCATGAAACTCTTTCATTAGTTTGGACACCACAGATGAATTTGGAGGTACTACAACTCGATTTTTATAAAATACATGTCCATCACGCCACATGTGAAGAACACCTCAATTGGAATTTGCTAGATGGTAAACCCTCTGCATATATGGATGGTCACCCGCAACAATTTTAATTTCATCTCATATTTGAGCTTACAGTATGGATAAGGCATGTAGAATAGGACACGAAAGTGCATCTGATGTCGAATTTTCCTTGTCAAGGTGGTATAAAATTTCATAGTCATAGCCCAATAATTTTACCACCCACTTCTGCTGCTCTGGAGTATCTATTGGCTATTCTAACAAATATTTAAAGCTACGCTGACCCGGTTGAATGAAATTTTTTCTTCCAAGCAAATATGGCCTCTACATAAGTATTGTCTCTATAATGGCCAGCATATCCTTGGCATAAATGGACCACGATAGTTTTGATACTCCTAGAACTCTACTCATGAAGGCAATTAGCTTTTCTTGTTGTTATAGGACTGTTGACATATGATTCAATATAACTCCACTTGTTTTGATTATAACAAATAATACTCTTGTGTTTCTAACAAATCTCGTTTCTTGAGTTTTTTTTCATGTATTATCTTAATCACTTAAAGGCTCAAATCATCATCTGTTGCAAGCACTCAAAAGACAATCAAAGTGATCCGAAGAAACCAAGATCTTTGAAGATTAGAAGTCTAGAAGATATTTTATCGAATCTTCAAAATTATGTGTAAAGGTTTAACTTGTCGATTTTTAGCAAAGTATAAAGTTCAAATTTATTTTTATACATCTCATCACTTGCATAAAAATATTTTTGAAATGAAATTGATTTTGAAAAATATATTATGTGATATAACATCTTTAAAACCAAAATCTACTCATTTCGGTCAACTGAAACATTTCGGTCGACCGAAAGTTTGAATTGGTCTGCTGAAACTCTTACGATTTGAATATTTTACAACGGCTATAATTGAACTTCGGTCGATCGAAACCTATCAGCCGAAAGTCCCTGCAGTTGGTTATTTGATCTATAAATACCAAACTCTTTTGCATTCAATATACTAACCTACAAGAGAATTTCAAAGAGCTTATTTATTGAAGAACATTGAGTTTGCTTAATTTTTATCCAATTCATTTATTACAAGAATCTTTTGTTTGATTGAATTTGTTGTTCATCTATTTCATCAAAGATTCCATTTTTGCAAAGAAACTTCTATCTCATCTATTTCCTTATTCTTAACTAAAGCTTTTCTTTGCCGACACTTATTTAAGTGTAAATTTCTCTCTATACTTAACTTTGTATTATTTGTTAATAGATATTTATTGGTTGAAAACTTTAGTACATTAATCCTCACTATTGTATCATTTATTGTCCATCAAAGTTTTGCAACTTAAAACACTTGAGCTTAAATATTTGTTATCTGTTGAAGTGTTATTCTAACTCTTTAAATACTTGACTTGATTATATCATTTGTTTAGAGAGTTATTTCAATTGTAAAATTACCACTTACACTTTGTGGTTTCGAGAGCCCTTCTGAAAACTTGATTGTCGTTAAGGATAGGTACTCATTGTTGTAAGTCACCTAACGATAAGTGCTTCTTATTGTAAGTCACTTAAGGATAAGTTCTCCTTGTTTGTAAGTCCTTAAAGATCGGTACTCCTTATTTGTAAGTTACCATTTTTAGTGAATTTGACCTTGCTCATGACGGAAAGATTGGTAACGGGGACGTAAAACATTTTGTGTATCGAACCCTATTAAATTGGTTTGTTATCTTTACTTATCGCACTTTACATTACATTGCCATTTATATTGGGCCATATTCATACTTGAATTAAGTTATCATATTTTCATATTTACTTGTTATTTTACACCTTGCATTTATATATTGTGTATTGAATAGTTTTTAAGACTAAGTGTTGAAAAAGTTTCAAAAACCAATTCACCCCCTTCTTGGTTAGTTATTCTTGGGTTATCAAGGACATCATCAGTTCCACCACCGGAGGCTCGATTCCAATGGTAAATGGCTCTTTAAAGTTTGGCATGGAAAGTGTAGGTGTTGTAGTCATGGCCTATTTGAGAAAATGAAATGCAACTTCTGCTTTTTCATTCCAACCGAACCGTCCCTTTTTTGACAGATTGGTCAATGGTCGAGCCATCACCCCATGGTTACAAACAAACTTCCTAGTAATCTATGAGGACTAAAAAACCACATAGCTTAGAAATATTAATAGGTCAAGGTCAATCCACCATGGCCTTGATTTTATTTGATCCACCCGAACTCCTTGCGAAGTGATATATGGCCCAAATACGCCAACTCTTGTTGCCCAAAAACACACATGCTCGTCTTGATAAAAAAAAATTGTAATGCCTTCAAATCTCAATAGACCAAAATATCATAAAAAAAGACTAAGATGAATTTACGACAATAAAGACAAAATATAGTGTTCATAATAGTCTGGAAAGTGGAAGGTGTATTACAAAGTCCAAAGGGCATGACTAAATATTCATAGTGTCCATTGTGGGTATAAAAAGTTATCTTAGGATGTCATGGGGTATACACGAACTTGATGATAACCAGCCCTTAGGTCTATTTTGTAAAATATGCAACTCCATGAAGTTCATCTAACATGTCATCTACTAGTAGGAATTCTTGACTTGTCGTCTAATAAGCAGCCTTTGTGTTAGATATAATTCTTGAGCCCCTAGATTTAACAAACTTCCAAGTTTGTGTTGAGTGCATCAAGGGAAAATGAATAAATATTAGAAAATTAAGTGCCGAGAGAGCTACAAACGTCTTAGAACTAATACATATTGATATCTGCAGTCCATTCCCTATAGCTTCTTGGAATGGACAACAATACTTCATTACATTCATAGACGATTACTCTAGATTCAGTTACCTATATTTGATACACGAGAAGTCACCATCCTTGGACATTTTCAAGTTTTTCAAAGCTGAAGTTGAAATTCAACTTGGAAAGAAAATAAAAGCTGTCAGATTTGACCGTGGTGATGAATACTACGGAAAGTATGATGGATCGAGAGAACAACATCCCTGACCATTTGCTATTTTTCTCAATGAGTGTAGAATAGTTTCGTAATACACCATGCTAGGCAAACCCAACATGAATGGTGTTGCAGAGCGACGAAACCGAACTCCGAAGGATATGGTAAGGAATATGATTAGCTATTCCTTCTTGCTAGAGTCACTTTTGGGAGAAGATTTGAAGACCACAATGTAAATCCTTGATAGGGTACCGAGCAATGAGCATTGAACATGCAACAAACATAGCATTAGGCACTTGCACATTTGATGTTGTCCAGCTGAGGGACGGCCTAATAAACAACATGAAAGAAAACTAAACTCAAGGACGGTTAGCTATTATTTCGTCAGTTACGTTGAACGCTCTCAGGGATATAATTTTTACAATCCCACATCAAGATCCTTCTTTGAAATGGGAAATACAATATTCTTTGAGAATATTGAGTTTTAGGAGGGAGAAAATATAAGGAATGTTGTCTTTGAAGAATAAGCTGTTATTGACGGCGATCAGGTCTCTATACCTATTGTTGCTCAAGACACAGTTCCGGAGCTAGATGACAATGTTCTGGCTCCTATCCCTGACATTGTTCTAGACCAAGACAACAATGAGATTCTTACTCAAGCACCACCTATAGAACAAACTTAACAACCTCAAGAAGTGTTATTGAGGAGATCCACTAGGGAGAAAAGAAATGCAATTCCAGATGATTATATCGTCTTTCTACAAGAACATGAGGATGTTGTTGGTTTAAGGGAGAATGACCCGATCAACTTCTATCAAGCCATGCGCAATTCTAACTCTCAGAAGTGGATTGATTCCATGAAGGATGAGATAAAGTCTATCGAAGACAATGATGTTTGGATCTCGTCGAATTGCCTAAAGGTGTGATTACACCTAAAGAATAATGCGATAATTGTAGCACCGCTTTGGGTGTCGATCTCACAGGGAGATGGAAAAATGCTCAAAGAATAAAAAATGGGTGAATTATCCTCTTCAAGGTGTAGTAAAATTCAATGTTTGAAATATGAAATTAAAATCAATAACTTGAGGTAGTGAAGCATCGAAATTCCCTCAATTGGATTAGATTGATCACATCAATTATTCATTTTATAACTCAATTAGAGAATTTTCATCCCAACTCTCTAATCGGAGGATTTATCATGAAAACCAATTTAATTCACAAATGTAATTCTAGAATCTAGGCTTATGATATTTTTACACAATTTTATTGGAACAAGATCAAAGATTGACCATATACATCAAGCATAAGATAGTAATCTATCCGCCAATAAAGTAATATTGAGATTAAAATTCAACAATTATTTCAATCATTCAATAGAAAGAGCACGACTAGATCTATAAAGGAGTTGATAAAAGTTAAACCAATATCAACAATAAGTAATTGAAATTGAAACTCAACAAATAGTTTAATTTAACAATGGAAAAAGCATGAGTGAGTCCATGAAAAATCTTGTAAATGTTAAACTGATTTCTATGTAAATTAATGAAAAGAAAAGTCTAAATTGATATGAAATCCCTGAATCCAACGAGTTCCTTCTATGGTTCAACTTGATTTTTAGTTCCTCATGGAGATTCTTGAGCCAAAGAGGAGAAGAATGGTGTATGGGGGTGTTCTCCGCTTTTTTGGGACGTTCTAGGGCTTAAAAATCGAGAAAGAAGTTGTTTCCTTAAGAGTTTGACGTAAATTAGGAAACTGGAAATCGCGCCTCAGAAATAGTTTATGCGGCCGCATAGTTATAGGTGTTGTGGTCACATGGAAGGCTAGAATTGGCTACTAAAAATCTCTGAAAGGTACTATGCGACCACATAGCTTTAGAAGTTTTTCACCGGATAGTCTTCCGTATTGTTGTCATAACTTTCTCTCCCGATATCCGATTGAGTTAATTCAAGATGGGTTGGAAAGATAATTCAAAGTGCTACAACATTACATCAAATAACATCTTCGAATTTGATCATTTTACATGTCAAAAACTGGCCTCAATATGAGGCTGAAAATCAGTGCAAAACGTTTCAGCTTGAAAGTTGATATGTGATAATATTTTGGCTATATTTCATCCATTTGACTCTTTTCTTCATCCAATTGACCTCTAACACTCTCAAATCTTCATCACAAGGTTAGAAACAAGTTTAGTATATTTACACTTTCGTCCTGAACTATCAATTTTCTCCATTTTGGTCCTTTTTTGCTATTTTCTTCTAATTTCCATCGTATTCGTCCATTTGTAGCCTAAACCAAAACACAAGTGTACTTAGACCATTTAAGCAACAATAAATCATGAAAATGCAATTATTAGTGGATGAAAAATGTGATAATTGTACTATTATCATACTCCCCAATTTACTTATTGCTAGTTCCTAACAATTTAATGCAAAATAAACTGATCAAAGACTAGTCAATATGTAAGTTAAATTATCAATTTCTAATTTAACTACAATTCATGCTCTTTTCAGACTTAACACCACAAAAAATTAACAATGTTATGATCATCATGATATAAAAAACACATGTCAAATGGGTGAGTGTGTGTCAAGCCATAGTCATCTTACCGTCAACCCTAACACATGCAATATCAAGTATATCTCAAGCTGAAGGTTCAGCTCCATAACTCACGGGCTTCAAAGTGTTTAGTGTGGAGTTTCTCTCTATGGAGCTGGGAAATATGAACACTCAAATTTGGAGGTTTAAACAATTAAGCATAAGCAACAAACAAATATTGATTCTGTGATAGGCATACTACCAAATGAGAATTCATCAACTTCTTACCACAACCTACTTGGGATCAAAACGGTCAATACAAAGGGTTGTAATAAAGTTCGGGTTAGATCGTATGGGAAGAACGTACATAAAAATTCAAATAATTTCAAGCACATGGTTAGATATCTTATCAAACATCTCGATCGATCACAACTTCCAATAAATACCTATTTTGGCATTTCAAACCCCAAAATCAATCGGTTTTTTTTTTACTCTTTTTTTTTTCTCAAATACTTGACACTAGCCAACTCTTGTCATTTTCCTTGCTTCTATTCTTTTCAAATAAACATCCAATACTTACTACACACTTGGAAGTAAAAAGGTGAGAAAATATGTGTATAGGTTATACTTCAACGTAGAGGAGTATGAATGACATATGTACATGACAGAAAAGGCTATATGTGTGTATTTGCTCAAAATGGATACTAGGGAGTTGTACTTATTGAAAAGAAATGCTTGAAAGGCTCCAATATCGATCCTAAATTAACATTTATCATTTCCCAAGTAATCTATCATCTTACCATAAACCATGTAGTGTTATTCTCAAAGGAGTTTCTAATTTACAAGATCAATGAACGATTATTGTCATATTTTAGTATATTGTGGCTCTCAATCATCACCAAGTATCTCACAAGAAAAACTTCAGTAAGAGACTCTTCTAGCTACATGTGTTAAACTACCATCTTACCACAAGGCTTGTGTGCACAAAAAGAATTCAACAAGTGTCATGACATCTAGATTTTCACAAACAAAATTAATTCTCAGTAGCATGTGTTGTCATTCAAAAGCATAAACATGCAGCAAATTAGAGATTCCAATAATTTTTTTTTCAAATTCACGTACAATTCAACAAAAATCCAAATTGACCCTCCCCCAACTAAATTTTTGCATTGTCCTTAATGCATCAACAAAATGCCAAAGAAAAAGAAGGGACATATATCACCTGAGCATTGCAGTAAATTGACATAACTGCGAAGGATGAGAAGCGTGAAAGTACTAAAATGGATAGTAGTGTAAAGAAAAAAAAATAAACTACAAATAAAAATTGTGGAATGAAAATAACCATAGAGCAAATGCAAAAAAAAAAAAAAGAACTTCACTTGGGTTGCTTCCCAAGTAGCGCCTTTGTTTATCGTTGTTGGCTCGACCCAATGTTCCCATTTTTAGCCTGCATCTAGCTAGGGCGATCCCAATTTTCCTTACTGTCTACCAAATTCATTAGACAACCATCAATGCGGCTCCTCCACCTCCATCTAATATATGTGTGGGGTTACAAGGGAAATGCTCAAAATCTAGAATGTGGGCATGTTCATCGATGGTCGCGTCCACCAAACCATCTGGTTCTAGAGTTTCCTATGTTGATCCAAGAAACATATCATCAGCTATCTCTTGAGTGAGTGCATCAATCGTGTAGGTTCGATGGCACTCGTCGTTCTCCTCGGCTGCTTATTGACGTGGAAAATGTTAACTTCTAGGGTCATATTCCCAAATGATAATTTCATGAGACCATTTTTACAATTAGAAGTGTCAATCCGGGTGGTTCGGGCCGGGTTGGCCCGCCAACATATGAGCCCGGTAACGACCCGCGTGAAAAAAACTCTCCCGCTACGGGCCGGTTCCGGGTCGGCCCACAATTTTGAACTACAACCCAAACCCGCCCGCTGACCCATCCGGGTCGAGCCCATGCAGGTCACAGGTCGCGGTTTGTTCCGATTTGGCCCGTATGCTTGTATAAATAAAATTATAAAAATATAGAATTTTTCATATTTATAACAAAAAATATTTTTTTTGTTAAATGTAAACTAAGAATTGAACAAAATAATAAATTCATATTTATACCAAGAAATATTTACATAGAATTCAAATTTAATGTTACATGAATTATTTATAACTTTGCAAAGTTAAATTTAACTTAAACAAATAACAACTAAATGCATTTCTAATTACTATTATCAAATATTTATAGCATAAGTACATCTCAAGTAGGTTGGTACTTACTTTTACTATAATTTATAATTTAAGTACATCCCAACTAAGTTGACATCTACTTTAATATTTACTTTTTTTTCACGGGTCGCGGTTAACCGCGGCCCGTGAAGGTGCAACCCGCGAAGCCCGCGGGTCACACCTCCTTGACCCATGAACCGCCCGCTCGGATCACGAGTCGGCCCACGGTCTCGGGTCGATCCGGGCCAAGTTTCACGGGTCTGGTCGGCCCGTCCGTCTTGACACCTCTACTTACAATTAATCAGAGCATTAACAGTTGCAAAAAAATGTCTACCAAGAATGATAGGAATCTTGGAGGTAACATTCACATCAGCTTTTACATCTACAACAAAGAAATCAATGGGTAGTAAAATTTGTCAATTTGAACTAATACATCCTCAACTACTCCCCTGGGTCGAATAGTGGACCTATCAACTAATTGTAAGACAACAAAGGTAGGCTTCATCTCACCTAAACCTAAGGACAAGTAAATTGCATAAGGCATGAGGCTCCCAAGTCAAGAAAAGCTTGTGCAAACCTATTATTCCTGATGACACAAGATACAGTAGAACAACCAGGGTCCTTATATTTTGGAAGGTCCTTTGCTCAATCACAGCACTCACTTGCTTAGTCAAGAAAGCGATCTTCTTGATATGATATTTCCTTTTGATAGTACATAAGTCCTTAAGGACTTTAGCATAAGTAGGAACCTGTGAAATCACATGCAAGAGCAGAATATTAATTTTTACTTGCTTTATGTTCTCTAAAATCTCACTATAATGGCTAGCAGATTTCGAAGTAGACTTGAGAGTTTGGGGAAAAGGTACCCTCACTGGATTTGCTACTACCTCCTCACTAGGGCTATTCTCTTCTGGCTCACGAGACTCTTTTTCAGTTTCCCTAGGTTTGAAAGTTGGTTCTAAGACTTTCCTTAAACGTGTGGTTATGGCATTCACTTCCCTAAAGTCTCATGTGGTCTTGAAGTTTGTACCATGTGCTGCTCTTTTGGATTTGGTTGTACTTGGCAGGAAATTTTCCACATTCTACTACAACTAAAGCATTGGTCAGTTTGGACATGTGGTGTTTGATTTCTTTATTTTCCTCGGCAAATTGGGTAATCATAGTCTCAAACTTTTGGTTTGTTTTACTTTGTGCCTCAATGAATGCATATAGAGTGTTTTCTAAAGAATTCCTAGATAATGTGGGTTGACGCGAAGGTGCAGCGTAAGCTCTATTGGATCGAGAAGGTTGCTGGTTGTCGAATTTCTAGCTGAAATTAGGGTGATTCTGCTACCCTGGATTATATGTTTCAGAGAAAAGTGTGTAGGGCTTGTATATATGCCTAGGGTATTGCAGTGTTCCTCATAAACCCCCCTTATATCAGTATAAGTATCACAGTCATGCGCTAGATAGTCACTCCCACCACACAAAAAATAAGGATTTAGAGACTCAACACGGGACGCATTATGTATAGGTTTCGAATACTTAGCACGTAGGTTTCCAATTCTCTAGTTAGAGTCTCTACCTTCACTCTAAGGCTGTCTTCCTCCCTAAGATGATAGATTCATGTGCTGTTAGAATTTTCGATGTTACGTGACCTATTAGTGCTATTAATAGCGCTACGTCCGGTCCAAATGTAAGCTTTCTCCGCTAGGTCATCTAAATAATCTATTGTCTTATTAGGATCTTTCTGTAAGAATTCGCCGTTACACATTATTTCAATGAATTAGGGCTCTTTAGGTGTTAATCCTTCGTAAAAGAAACTCACTATACACCAACTCTCGTAACCGTGGTGGGGGCAAAAGGCTTGTAAGTCTTTAAATCTTTCTCAGGCCTAATATAAGGTCTCACTATCCTTTTGAATAAAAGTAGAAATTCACTTCTTGAATGCATTAGTCTTATGGTGGGGAAAGTACTTATTGAAGAAAACTTGGATCATTTCAGCCCAAGTACCAATCGAACGTGGTCGTAACGAATAAAGCCAGCTATTAGCCTGTTCTTTGAGTAAAAAGAGAAAATTTGAGCCTGACGGCATCCGTTGTACCATGTTAATTATGGAAGGTTGCTACCACCTCCTCGAATTTCCTAATATGCACGTATGAATTTTTATTTTCAAGACCATGAAAAGTGGGAAGAAGTTGAATCATTCCAAGTTTAAGGTCCATGCATGAGGGCGTGAAAGTGCATGTGGGGTTAAGATAATCATTCAAAGTCCGCATCGACGTGCTCACTATAAGACATTGCGTTATGTGGTGTAGTGGGTGTAGCAATAGATGCAATATCAAAGATAGGGTAAAAGGGATTTTCAAACACTGGAAAATGTTCTTCGGTAGAGCTTCCTTGTTCGCCTCGACCCCTGCTCATAAAACACGAAAACTAAATTATATGAGAATAAAAAAATAACAATGAAGAAAATTAAATTAACTAAAAGCAAAAATAAAGAAACGATGTCACCATTTTCAGACGATTCCTTGGTGTTTTATACCGTCTCACCGGTAACGGCGCCAAAATTTGATTACGTCAAAAAATAATACGATAGTTGTAGCACAGCTTTGGGGTGTCGATTTCATATGGAGATAGAAAAATGTTCAAATAATTAAAAAAGGGATGAATTATTCTCTTCAAGGTGTAGTAAAACTCAATGTTTGAAATATGAAATTAGAATCAATAACTTGAGGTAGTAAAGCGTCGAAATTCCCTTATTTAGATTAGATCAATGACATCAATTATTCATTTCATAACTCAATTAGAGAATTTTCATCTCAACTCTGTAATCGGAGGATTTATCATGAAAACTAATTTAATTCACAAATATAATCCTAGAATCTAGACTTATGATATATTCGCACAATTGTATTGGAACAAGATCAAAAATCGACCATATACATCAAACATAAGACAGTAATCAATCTGCCAATAAAGTAATATTGAGATTAAAATTCAACAATTATTTCAATCATTCAATAGAAAGAGCACGACTAGATCTATAAAGGAGTTGATAAAAGTTAAACCAATCTCAACAATAAGTAATTGAAATTAAAACTCAACAAATAGTTTAATTTAACAATGGAAAAAACACGATTGAATCCATGAAAAATCTTATAAATGTTAAACCAATTTCAATGTAAATTAATGAAAAGAAAAATCTAAATACTAGAATTGTTCAACAATGAAAAGAGCAATTACATGAATAAATTGATGTGAAATCTCCGAATCTAACGAGTTCCTTCCTTGCTTCACCTTGATTTTTAGTTCCTCATGGAGATTCTTGAGCTAAAGAGGAGAAGAATGGTGTATGGGGGCATTCTCTGCTTTTTGGGACGTTCTAGGGCTTAAAAATCGAGAAAGAAGTTGTTTCATAAGAGTTTGACGTAAATTCGGAAACTGGAAATTGTACCTCGCAAATACTTTATGTGACTACATAGTTATAGGTGTTGGGGCCGCATGGAAGGCTGGAATTGGCTACTGAAAATATCTGGAAGGTACTATGCGACCGCATAGCTTTAGAAGTTTTTCATCGGACAATCTTTCGTATTTTTGTCATAACTTTCTCTCCTGGTGTCCGATTGACGTGATTCAAGATGGATTGAAAAGATAACCCAAAGGGATACAACTCTGCCTTAGATAAAATCTCCGAATTCGTTCGTTTTACATGGTAGAAACCAGCGTCAATATGAGGCTGAAAACTGGTGCAAAACTTTTCATCTTGAAAGTTGATATGTGATAATGTTTTGGATATATTTCATCCATTTGACTCCTTTCTTTATCCTATTGACATTTAACACTCTCAAATCGTCATCACAAGGTTAGAATATTTGCACTTTAGTCCATAAACTATCAATTTCCTCCATTTTGATCATTTTTCCCTCTTTTCTTCTAATTTCTATCGTATTCATCCATTTGCAGCCTAAACCAAAATACAAGTGTACTTAGAACATTTAGGCACCAATAAATCATGAAAATACAATTATTAGTTAATGAAAAATGTGATAATTGCACTATTATCAAGGTGTGAAGCTCATTGGTTGTGAATGTATATTTAAAACCAGGAGGGATTCAAAGGGCAATGTCAAGAGATATAAGGCTTGTCTAGTCACAAAAGGCTTTACTCAAAAGGAAGGCATAGACTACAAAGAGACTTTCTCTCCGTTATCTTCGAAAGACTCTTTTAGAACGATAATGGCACTGGTGGCTCATTTCGATCTAGAGCTACATCGTATGGATGTCAAGACTGTGTTTCTCAACAGAGACATCGACGAGACGATTTGTATGGTACAGCCAGAAAACTTTATATCGGGAGATCCAAAGTCTATAGTCTGGAAGTTGAAGAAATCCATCTGTGGTCTCAAATAGACTTCTCGTCAATGGTATCACAAGTTCCATCAAGTCATCATCTCATACGGTTTTAAGGTAAATGTTGTTGATAACTGTGTATATCATAAATTTAGTAGGAGTAAATATATCTTCTTGTTATTATATGTCGATGATATTTTGCTCGCTAGTAGCGATATAGGCTTACTATATAAAACCAAGAAATTTTTTACGAAGAAATTTGAGATGAAAGATCTTGGGGACGCTTTTTTTTGTATTAGGTATTCAGATAAAGAGATATCGTTCTTGAGGTATCCTTAGATTGTCACAAAAGAGGTATATCGATAAGATTTTGAGTAGATTCGACATGAAAGATTGTAAACCAGAAGACACACCCATCGCTAAAGGAGACAAGTTTAGTCTTAAACAGTGCCCCAATAATGATCTTGAAAGAAAAGAGACGCAGAAGACTCCATAGACGCCAGTAGTAGAAAGTCTAATGTACGCTCTAGTTTGTACTCGTCCCGACATAGCATTTATAGTGGGAGTTTTAGGCAGATATTTGAGTGATCCAGGCATACAGCATTGGAAGGCAGCCAAATGCGTGATACGTTATTTGAGGAGAACAAAAGACTACATGATCACTTATCGGAGATCAGACAGTTTATAGGTCATCGGGTTCTTTGACTCCAGTTTTGCGGGATGCCAAGATAGCAGATGCTCCACTTCAGGCTACATCTTTATGTTGGCTAGAGGAGCTATCTTATAGAAGTCTGCTAAGCAAACTCTCATATCTTTTTCAACCATGGCTGCGAAGTTCATTGCTTGTTATAAGGCACCTAACCATGGGATATGGCTGCAGAACTTTGTCACTAGGCAACGAGTGGTAAATGGCATTGACAAGCCATTAAAAATTTACTGTGACAATAACTCGGTGGTGCTTTACTCCAACAATAACATGAGCTTGACGAAGTCGAAATTTATTGACATCAAGGTTTCTAGTTGTTAAAGAGAGAGTTCAAGATAGACAAATTTCCATTGAACATATAGGTACAGATTCCATGCTAGCGGACCCATTAACCAAGGGATTAACGCCTAAGGTCTTTCATGAGCACACTACTCAGATGGACGTTATTTCTGAGGATGCCTTGGTCTAGTGGGAGTCATTTTTTTATGTATTATATGCTTGCTCTAGACATTGGCTTGTTTGATTTTCTGTAAAATAAAATTGTATGGTTTATGATTATGGTTCTGAGCTTGTTTTTGTTTTATATGTGCAATGTTCGCGTGCATTAAAGGATTTTGAAATTATCTCACTAAAGAATAAAGAAGTATCAATTGGAAATATGCATGTCTGAGATCACATTTCATGTAATTTCCATGCTACCATCCATATTTGATCTATGTCATTAAGTGTATTAGTATGGTGATCATCGTGGTTTAATCACGATTGTATTGTGATAAAAGTCGCGGTGGTTCCATTATTAATATATAAGATGAACCAAATTGTTTAAAGAAAAGTCTAAGGATAAATAGTTTATAGATGCACACTTGAAAAATTTGTAATATAATTGTTTTAGGAATAATATGTAACAAAGTGAGAGATTGCTAGGAAAACCTAAATATTTAGGAGGTTAGGAAAACCAACGATTTTTATATTTAATAGCAACATATTTAATTCAATTATATTACCTATTTAATAAATATGGGCTAATTGTGTAGATACCAATATTGTTATAGTTAGGGGATTATGGAAACTCTAGTTAAGCAATATATAAAGACCTTTTGGTTATGTTCCCTAATATACCAAATTATACATAGTTTCCTTCTCCTCATTTGAAAGAGAGACGACAGTCCCATTGAGAAAATAATGTGATTTGGTTGAGGAAGATCACAAACCACACCACTTCATTCGTGTTCATCGGTGATGGACTATCGTAGTAATTATGTAACAGTAAACAATCGTTCATAATGGATCCAGGTATATAATCTGAATCTGTGAATAATAATATTCTGATATGATGTAGATCCTAGACCATCTTGAAGTTTGCTAACTTCAGCTTCTAGACTCTCGATCCTTTCTCTGTTGGTCATCATGAGAATAATATGATGTTAAAAACAATTACAATGCAGCTCTGATACCAAATGATAGGTCCGAATCAGAGTTTAATTGCAACTGGGATTCTCTTAGGGTGAGAATTAAACCACGCGTAGAACTTTTTAGGAAAAATATATCCCTCCTTCATTGATACGTACTTACAGAATTTTAAAAAAAAAACATAAAATAACTACTTTCCTAGAAATTAGGTTCAAAGAAACTAACTTAAAAACATATGCCAAAATATTAGATAAACATGCTAACAGACGTGACAATATTCATATGTAGTGTGAGGCTTGGATAATGGTTTCCACTCCATTGACAACTTGCAGGCTTAACCACGTTCACCACAGCCCATGCACACGTCTTCAATTTTCCACGTACCTATGGTTCTTTCTGCGCATGCATTGAAATCGCCATGGCTTATCATGTGTGTGTCAAACATATTTCATATGTTGTCAAAAATAATTGCATAAAGACATCCACCTTTTTAATGATTAAAAATATATTGGTAGTGTTTAGTGTGTTGTAGAACTTAAGAACTTGACATTGGTAAATGATTGATTTTATCGTAACAAAAGGTTTCGAAAATAATACCTTCCTACATCTGGAATTTCTAGGGAACGGCTGAACTACTTGAATCATGATGCAGAATTTAGACTTTCCAATTTTATAAGATAATCGATTTATACCAAAAATGAAATTGCAATAGCAATTCTTTTTACATAGTTGTCTTGTGGTTATTGATTGCTTAATCCTCTCATGCTATTTGTTGGCGGAATCATAAATTAATTTTCTTCAGTAAATGAACATCCTCTCATGTTTTAGCAAGAATGCACCAAAACAGACATATTCTTGCTTTGTTGGATGAAACGGCAAAATTATTGTTGGAAATGGTGCCATAAGTAGGTCAACTTTGACCACAATTTTAAGTGGGACCCGATGTTCGATTTATTGAAATTAATGTTTAATTAAATTCTACGTTCTGAGTAAATGAGTGTAGAATATTGAATTGTGAAAAACCATTTCAATATAAATGAGAAGTTATGGTTGAAAGTTGGAAAATAAATAAGAGGAATAAATGGGAAAGAATTGGAAAACTGTTCTAATTCCACATAGGTTGCAAACACAACCTTGAACCACTTAATAAACTTCAAGTTTGGATATGGGTTTGGGCCCCAAGGGGTACCAATAGTCTTTGAAAGGGGAGAGTCTTAGACAATATCTAGACAAATCCAAGGTCACGCGTGCGCGCTGCCTCCGCCGTCCGACCGGCTGGCTCGGGTCGTGGGCCAGGCCCGTGTCAATATTAATTTTTTGGGCAAAATTTATTTAAATTTTATCATAATTCAATTAATTCCCTCCCTTTACAGTTTATTAACCGACCCATCAATTAATTCCCTCCCTTCTGCAAGTGTGATCGTTGTATCTTGGTAGACGTTTTACCACATACCGTAAGTACCGTGTGACGGGGTAAAACATCTTAAGGACAGAGAGTCTAGTTCTCGCCTCGATCATCCTATTCCAAATTCTGGATTTATTTCTGCATTCTGTTATTACTGTTTTCTCTAATTATTTATAATTATCACTGAAGTTTTTTTTTGGAAATTTCAACCAACAATCTTAAAACGTTTTTATTATTCATTTAGTAAATAATTTTTCCAGAACTATACTTGATTATTTCTAGAACGATACTATTCTACAGAATTTTATTTGTAAACTCTGATTTGTTGATCTTCTATTTTGAAAACAGAAATGGCTAACACTGCTGGGATAAATGCAATTTCCTCTACTATGGTTGTGACCCCTACTGTGACTCCAACTATGGCTACAGTTACGTCAACTATGGCTGGTCCGTCTGCTTCAACTCATATTCCTCACGGAGAGAAACCTGAAAAATTTAATGGGGTCGATTTTAAGAGATGGCGGCAGAAGATGCTGTTCTATCTCACCACTCTGAACCTGGCAAAGTTTCTCATTGAAGATCCTCCTTCTGTTCAACAAGGAGAAAATAATCGAGTTTCGATTATTGCCTTGGACACAAGGAAACATTCTAATTTCTTATGCAAAAAGTATGTACTGAATGGACTGAATGATTCGCTATATGGTGTATATACCGTAATGAAAACTACAAAAGAATTATGAGAATCTTTAGAGAAAAAATATAAAACTGAAGATGTTGGATCTAAAAAAAAAATCGGTAAATTTTTAGAATATAAAATGATTGACTCTAAATCTGTTATTTCCCAAGTTCAAGATTTGCAGGTACTCCTCCATGATTTACATGCTGAAAAAATGACTGTAAGTGAGTCATTCCAAGTAGCAGCAGTAATTGAAAAACTCCCGCCCTCATGGAAAGATTTCAAAAATTACCTTAAACACAAACGCAAGGAAATGAACATGGAGGAGCTGATTGTGCGTTTGAGGATCGAAGAAGATACTAAGAAATCTGAAAGGAGGAACGGGGGACCAAGCATGGAAGCTAAGGCAAACATGGCTGAATCAAGTTCAAAGAAGAACATGAAAAGGAAGCACTCAAACTTTGCTCTGAAGAAAAATGAAAGCAACCTGAAGAACAAGAAGTTCAAAGGGGACTGCTTCAACTGTGGCAAACCCGAACATCGTGCAATTGACTGTCCCAAGCCAAAAAAGCAAACTGACCGTGCACATATTGTTGAAACATAAAATCTGACTGAAGGTGTTCAAGAAATGCACCTATCTACTGTAATATCTGAATGTAATAGTGTTGGAAATCCCAGGGAATGGTGGGTGGATACTGGTGCCACTCGCCACATCTATACTGAAAAGAATGTGTTTTCTGATTAGAAAACTATCAATGGAGAACAAATGTTCATGAGAAATTCCTCAAGCTCAAAGGTTGAAGGACAAGGAAAGGTGGCCTTGAAGATGACATCTGGCAAGGAACTCGTCCCCAACAATGTGCTGCATCTGCCGGACATTCGAAAAAATCTTGTTTCTGGTTCTCTTCTTACCAAGAATGGGCTTAAGTTAGTATTTGTGTCTGACAAATGTGTACTAACTAAAAATGGGATGTACGTTACATGACTGATGGGATGTTCAAGATGAACGTCCTTACTATTGTACCTAAATTGAACAAGATGAATGAAGCTTCTACTTCTGCGTATATTGTTGATTCTTCTTGCTTATGGCATAAAAGATTAAGACATACAAACTTTAAATCTGTGCGCAAATTAATGAACTTAAATTTGCTGCCTTCTTTAAGTTTCGATCCTAATCACAACTGTGAAACTTGTGTTGAGGCTAAGTTAGCCAAAAGACCATTTCCTTTAGTTGATAGAAATATTTTACCTTTAGAATTAATTCACAGCGATATATGTGATTTGAAATTCGTACAAACTAAAGGTGGGAAAAAGTATTTCATTACTTTCATTGACGATTACACTCGGTACTATTATGTTTATTTGTTAAGAAGCAAAGATGAGGTTTTGGAAATGTTTAAACATTATAAGAATGAAGTTGAAAATCAACTTAGCAAAACAATAAAAATTGTTCGAAGTGATAGAGGTGGAGAATATAGAGCGCCGTTTGAAAAATATTGTTCTCGACAAAGCATCATTCATCAAACAACGGCTCCTTACTCACCTCAATCTAATGAAATTGCGGAACGAAAGAACCGCACGCTTAAAGAAATGATGAATGCTATGTTGATTAGTTATGGTCTGCATCCTCTCGGCAAATCACATTCTTAACAAAATACCACACAAAGTAAAGGATGAAACACCTTACGAGTTATGGAAAGGTCATAAACCTTCATATAAATACTTGAAAGTGTGGGGGTGTTTGGCAAAGGTAGAAGTCCCAAAACCTAAACAAATAAAAATAGGACCAAAAAATGTGGATTGCATATTTATTGGATATGCTCATAACAATAGTGCATATCGCTTGTGCATAAATCCAAGATTCCGGATATACATGAAAACATAATAATTGAATCAAGGAATGCAAGTTTCTTCGAAGATGTCTTTCCTCGTAAAGATAAAAGTGATGTAAGTTCAACAAAACGAACTTACGAAACTGCAAATGATGATAAAATTGAAGAAGAACTCAGATGGAGTAAAAGGGCTAGAAAGTCTACGTCCTTCGGCTTAGAATTTCTAACGTACATGATCGAAAATGAACCAAAAACATTCAGTGAAGCAATGTCAACACCAGAGGCTCATTTTTGGAAAGAAGCTATCAATAGTGAAATTGAATCGATAATGCAAAATCATACTTGGGAGTTGGTTGATCTTCCACCTGGAAATAAACATTTAGGTTGCAAGTGGACTTTCAAGAAAAAGTTAAAATCGAATGGATCTATTGATAAATACAAGGCTCGTTTAGTAGCAAAAGGATATAGACAAAAGGAAGGTCTTGATTTCTTTGATACTTACTCACCAGTATCGAGGATTACTTCAATAAGAATCCTTATTGCAATTGCTGCGATACGTAATCTTGAAATTCATCAAAATGGATGTTAAAACAGCTTTTCTAAATGGTGAGTTGGAAAAAGAAATATACATGGAACAACCTGAAGAATTTGTCGCTCATAGACTAGAGAAAAAGGTTTGCAAACTCGTTAAATCTTTATATGGATTAAAGCATGCGCCAAAGTAGTGGCACCAAAAGTTTGACAAAACAATATTCTCAAATGGTTTTAAAATTAACGAGTGTGATAAATGTGTGTATAATAAGAGTACATCGATAGCATATGTCTTAGTATGTTTATATGTGGATGATATGCTTATTCTAGGAAACATTCATGATATCATTTTATCTACTAAAAAAATGCTAACAAAACATTTTGACATGAAAAACATGGGTGTAGCAGATGTAATTCTTGGAATTAAAATTTCTAAAACATCATATGGCCTTGTTCTTTCACAATCTCATTATGTTGAGTCTGTGCTAAAGAGATTTGGAGTCTTTGATAAAAGTCCAGTCAAAACTCCGGTAGACACGAGTCTACACTTAGCAAAAAATAGAGGTGGACATGTACATTAATTAAGATATTCTCAGGTTATTGAAAGTCTGATGTATTTAATGAACTGCACACGTTCTAACATTGCGTTCGCATTTAATAAATTGAGTAGGTTCACATGTAATCCAAGCAATGATCACTGGAAGGCATTGAATATGGTACTTCGATATTTAAAACATACCTTAAATTTTGGATTACATTATATGAGATATCCAGCAATATTAGAAGGATACTGTGATGCAAATTGTATATCTGATATGAAAGATTCTAAATCCACAAGTGGTTATATATTTACACTTGGTGGTGCGGCTGTGTCTTGAAAATCCTCAAAGCAAACTTGCATAGCTCAATCAACAATAGAATCAGAATTTATAGCTTTAGATAAAGCTGGAGAAGAAGCAGAATGACTTCGTAATTTCTTAAAGGATATTCTGTGTTGGCCTAAGCCGGTGCCTGCAATTAGTATTCACTGTGACAATCAGTCAGCTATTGCAAGGGCACAAAATTGCATGTATAATGGTAAGTCTAGACATATACGTCGTAGACACAATACCATAAAGCAGTTGATCTCAAATGGTATTATCTCCATTGATTATGTGAAATCAAAGGAAAATCTCGCGGATCCGCTTACAAAAGGCCTACCAAGAGATCAAGAATATTATCTATCAAATGGAATGGGATTAAATCCGAACATGCATGAATCTTAATTATGGTAACCCAACATTGTTGACTGGAGATCTCAAGATCATGGTTCAATGGGACAACTAAGTTATTAAGACTCAGTTAAGCACTTAACCATCCTTTTATAAAAAGTGATGTCTGCAGAATGTAAAAAGTTAAGTTGTAACTTTTAATGATTCCTATAGCTTGGATAAACCGAGTAGAGTACAGTAGAATACTCTTAATAAGAGATCACCTATATAAGTGTGAAATATGGCCGCTTCTATGAGAATTCAGGGCTTAAAAGTCTCTAAAGCACTTATGAATCCAATAATTGTTCATGACCAAAATGAACACAACTATGAGAACCTAAGAATTGAATAGAAATGTTATTGTATGGATGTTGTTGCCTTGGTTTACACCAACGGCTGAACAGTTCAAGACATCAGTTCATTGATTAGCCAAGTAAACTCGATAGTATTCCATTAAGGCATGTTCAAAGCCAAAAGCTACCTCTCCTGATGCAATAAGTCTTTCGCCTATACTCTCTATTCGTGTCTGCATTGCATTGTCATGATAATTTTCATTCATGTGGGGGATTGTTGGAAATTGTGCCATAAGTGGGTCAACGTTGACCACAATTTAAGGGGGACCCGATGTCCGATTTATTGAAATTAATGTTCAATTAAATTCTATGTTCCGAGTAGATGAGTGTAGAATATTTAATTGTGAAAAACCATTTCAATATGAATGAGAAATTATGGTTGAAAGTTGGACAAATAAGAGGAATAAATGGGAAAGAATTAGAAAATTGTTCCAATCCCACATAGGTTGCAAACACAACCTTAAACTACTTAATAAACTTCAAGTTTGGAAATAAGTTTGGGCCCAAGGAATACCAATAGTCTTTGAAAGGGGGGAGTCTTAGACAATGTCTAGACTAATCCAAGGCAGCGCACGCGCCGCTGCAGTCTGACCAGTCGGCAGGCTCGGTACGACATGAGCACGAGCTCGGGCTCGGGCTCGAGCTCAGGTCGTGGGCCTGGGCTTGGGCCAGGCCCGTGTCAATATTCATTTTTTGGGCAAAATTTATTTCAATTAATTCCCTCCCTTTACAGTTTTTTAGCCGACCCATCAGTTTATTAAAACGGTGTGTTAAGTGGGTGTGAGTGGTAAGTTAAGAGTTGTATGGAAAATGCTCAACCGTCCACTCTCTCCTCTTTGTAAATGGTCCTCGGGCTTTCATTTCATACAGAGAAAATTCACGAATCATTCTGCATACATACTCCTTTTTCTTTTTGCATTAGTTTACAAAGAGTACTTCTGGTTCTGTGTTCATTGTCTTGCAGTCGAAGTGCTACTTCTGCAAGTGTGATCGTTGTATCTTGGGAGACGTTTTACCACATAACATAAGCACCGTGTAACGGGGTAAAAACGTCTTAAGGACATAGAACCTAATTCTCGCCTCGATCATCCTATTCCGAATTCTGAATTTATTTTTCCATTCTGTTATTACTGTTTTCTCTAATTATTTATAATTATCACTCAAGTCTTTTCTGAAAATTTCAACCAATAATTATTATATGGATATCATTAGAATTGAACCGAGTTTCATTACATCTGTCCTTTGCCTTCACAAAAGACAGAATAAGAAGATAGAAAGAATTAACTGCTACCCTACTTCTACGTTGGCTTGCGTTGTCAAGAAGGAGAAAAGACGAGAAAAAAAATACTCAAACCATAGATTTTTGCAGCGAATATACCTGTATAGCAATTGATCCCAAGTTTATGACTTAAATTTATCATATCATTCCGTTAAACTGTAGTTCACATTTTCTAAATATCAATTCCAAGGAAAAAGTCGTAATGATTTAAGTTTGATTATGAACCAGGAATTAAAGAGAAAGTCATATGATACCTTTTAAAATATTTCCTACAAATCATTAGGTAAATAAAATAAATCTTAAGAATTTGAGATCAGACTACAAAATAAATCTTTATCTTATTGCTAAGGAGTCATTGGAATCTGCACATGCTACACATTTGGATGCGGAGGAGCACAGAATTGGAGCAATTATGGCTAAAGAACAAGACACTCTGAACTGGGAGAATGAATTGAAGCAGGCAGAAGAGGAAGTAGAGAAACTAAATGAGCAAACATAGTCTACAAAGGATCTTAAATCAAAGTTAGATGCTGCTTCAGTCATATTACGATAAGCGAAATCAGAATTGGCAGCATACATGGAATCAACAGTTGAACACGAAACTTCTGAAGAAGAAAAATTAAGGGATATATTTGAGGAACTCGAGAAAAAAAACTCACTGTGAGATTCAAGTGGCCATTAGTACTGGAGCCAAGAAGGAAATTGAAGAAGTGAAGCTCAATATTGAGAAAGCAACAACAGAAGTGAACTACTTAAAAGTGTTGGCCACATCATTGAACTCAGAACTGGAGAAAGAAAAATCGGATCTCAACGCCATTCAATAGAGAGAAGGAATGGTGTCTGCAGTTACGTCTCTTGAAACTGAGCTAATCAGGACAGGGTCGGAGATTGCTCTTATTCACATGAAGGAGAAAGAAGAAAGAGATAAAGTGGTAGAGCTACCTTTTGGGGTTTAATACCCAATAAATCCCGGACAATGATATTAAAGAGTTTAAAATATATTTCATAGGTATTGGCCAATGAGTGAAGTAATTATCAATACAATCAATTTATATGTTCGACCCGAAAGCAACGTGGGCTACTAGTAGTAACTTAATTTGTTAATGTTACATTGGCCCAAATTCACTTATAGGATGGCTTTCTTTGTGCCTCAGCTCAATTTATGATATAACCTAACCTATATATACCCATTATTATAGTGTTGGAAACATGATTGTGCTTTGTGTTGTGAAGAGAAAATTGTTGTTGCTTCCCATCTTCTTCTTCTTTGTGCCTTTTGTTGTTTTTCTTTGCCTTTGTGGCTCGTAAATCAGCATGATAACCTTATCGCTTTGTGAGTGAGAAAGAAAGAAAGCAACCATAAGTGAATACAAGTTGTGAGCCGAAGTTTTAATTGATTGGTAAGTTTAAACTAAGCCAGGATTCCACAAATTGAAGGTCTATTCCACAACAATAGGTATCAGAGCATCAAGGAGATGGATTGTGAGCTAAAATCCGACTAGAAATTGATTTGAAACGAAGCAGAACCGGCTAGAACAAAGTGTCCAAAAAATTTCCCAAAAATAGGACCTACAATCGATGATTCCGATAAAACCAGAAGGTGGTTGAGGAAACGATTGATCCGAAACTAAGCAGAAACCGGCTGAGTAACTATTGCTTATGCTAGAAATTTAGGAATTATTTTCCATATTTGAAATGTTGGATTTAACTATAAGTTGATAATTGTTTATGTGTTTAATTGCTTGTATTACGTGAGAATTTGAATTTCGTTGACATACTTTCGTGTTGTATTGATTATTCCATTAGAACACCTAGACTTGACCCATTTGAATATTCCTTTGATCTAAGATAGAGAATCTTACGAAATCCTGAGAATCTACGGTGTATATTGTTGCCTTAGAATTACATTATGTGACTTATTTGTTTCACATTTCAAAGTTGGAATTTTCAATGAGAAAGAGAATTTTTCAATTGGACAATAAAAGATGAAGGAGATTTTAGTTCACAAAAAGTTTCAAAAGATATAGATGACAAATTTCCTACGAATTTGACAGAGGCACAAAAAAAGAATATGATGAACTTGCTTAGATTTCAATTATTTTACACCAATCTGACAATGTTTTGAGAAAAGTTCAAAAACTTGATTCTACAAAAGAACTTTGTCAAAAGTTGGAGAACTTATATTTTCTTAAGTCCATTCCTAATAAGTTGTACTTACTTGAAAGACTTTTTAGTTTTAAAATGGATCCTTCAAAGGATCTTAATAACAATCTGGATATTTTCGACAAACTTATTTAAGATGTCAATAACTGTGATGAAAAAGTGTTTGATACATATAAGGACATTATTTTGCTAAATTCTATACTTGATACGTATAGAAAGATTAATAATGTAATTAAGTATGGTAGGGACACCTTAACACCCGAGATTGTCATAGATTCCCTTAGAAATAAAGCGATAGAGATTAAAACCAAAAAGATGATAAGAAAAGTGGTGAATTACATATGATGATGAGTAGAATGAAGTTTAAGCAAATGAATTTGGGTAGAGCTAAAGACAATGATAATTCAAATAGTAACTCGAGTAATGAGGGTGGTAAGAAGAAGGGCAAAGGATAGGACAAGTCTAGTAGTAGACGGTGTTACAGTTGTGGTAAGACTGGACATTTTATTAGGGACTGTCCCAAAAAGAAAAAGGATAAGCAGAAGGGTAAGATGAGACACGAGACGAATGTGGTTATAAGGTCGAGTGATAACCCTAGTGAGGTTTACTAAAAGTAAACATATTTACTACATGTGCATTTGTGTGTAATCCTTTGTGCGTGTATGTTGATAAGTGTAGTTTTTACTCTTATTTGCGACGCTAAATCATGTTATTTTATTTGTATTTTGAATTAAATTCTATTTAATTTATGTTAAATTGTATTTTGTAGGTAAAATTTTATGTTTGATGAATAATTTAAGAAAAGAATGCAAAATAGTGGAAAAATGGAAAAGCCCAAAGTGCGAGGACTAAATTAGCATGAGGATGTACAAACAAATTTATTTTAAGGATTAACTTGCATTACATGAAAGTTTTTGGACTTAAAAAGATGAATGTATTTAATTAGGTATCGGAGTTTTATTGGGCCTCTAATTAAATTGGGAATTAGGGTATATATATACCTAGAGCTGTAAGCAAAAACCGCCAAACCGGAAAATCGAACCGAAACCGCATTTTAGAAACCGTTGGTTTGGTGCCACGTGGACCCGTCAACGAAATGGTTTTGAACCAAACCAAACCGGTCAAAATCGGTTTGGTTTAGGTTTGAGAATTTTATTTGCGGTTTAAAACCAAACCGGACCGGTGAAAAAATATATAAAAATAATGATTTTTTTTTTAAATCCATCCAAATATGCAAAATTCAATAGTTTTGTCATTTGTATGTATTTTTGTCAATTTATTATTTTCTATTACATATATATAATAATTACCAAATAATCCTAATTTATATCTAATAATCTCGAGACTAACATAATCTATCAAAAACTCTTTTCCTCTTTAGAATTCAAATTTCTACAGTTGCTTCTGAGTCTGCATTCTCAAATGTAGGTCAGATACTTGATTCATTTAGGAGTTTATTAGGTGCAAGGATGGTTGAAGCTTGTATATGCAGAAAGAATTGGTTGCAAATTAAAAATGAACCTGTAGTGTTGTGCCAATATTTAGATGAAATAGAAGCATTTGATAATTCAATGAAAGTTGTAGCAGGTGGTTTATATTTTGTATTGCCATATTTTTAAAGATTCTCTTATCTGTCTAGTATCTAATACTATGATGATATAACGAATGCATTTGTTTGACAATGGAGACTATGAATCATGTGTGACAACAATTGGTGTTTGAGTATATGTGAGAAACTGAATTTGTAACAAAATACAACGGTAAGTTTGTGTAATTGTTATGTTTAGATATTATAAACAATTGATTTATTATTATGGTTGGTTATTCTCTCTATCTAATCAGTAGTTTTGATTTTCAGATATGATGATCACGAGATCTTGTTGAACATCATTATATTTTTTGGGCTTTATATTTAGTTTAGTAAACTTGTATTGTAACGTTATCGTAACGTCTTAGCCTAAAATGACAAATAAAAAACTATATTTTAGTTTATTGTGATTTCACTTTGATTTAGTTGGTATGTAAATTTGTAGTAGATATATTTAATTTATTTTAGATTTATTATTAGTAAGATATAAATATATATTGAATTCAATAAATTAATGTCATAAAAGTAGACGGACAAAAAAATATACGGTGAAACCGGTGGTTTAAAACCGGACCAAACCGTTAGGTTTAGGTTTGAGTTTTTTTCAAACCGTTCAAAATGGTTTGGTTTAGGTTTGAGTTTTTCTCAAATCGGTTTAAACGGTTTGGTTTGAAAATTTGTCAAAAACCGCAAAAACCGGACCGCTTACACCCCTATATATATCCATGCACAAGGCAATTGAGAGAGGACGGCAGCAGAAGTAAACAAAAAAAGGGCATAGAAGAAGAAATAAGCTGCGGCAGCCACAAGAAAAGAAAATCACGCATAAAGAGCTTAAAGATATTTATACACACAACATACAGAATTGAGGGAGGAGAAGGACACACAACAAAGAGACAAAAGCAGGAAAGGAAGAAAGAAAAGTCAACCGGCAGAAAAGTAGAGAATTGGTCTCAGATATATATATATACATATATATATATATATATATATATATCAACACACAAGCTTTTCTGGGAAGACAAAAAGTGGCTGAATTTGTAATATATATTATATGTATTCACAACACGCGTGGCCGACAGAATTGATTTAGAAGGCAAAACTGAAGCAAATTCAAGTTTCAACTAAAATTAATCATGTTTCGTCAATTCTTGGTGATTTCTTTCCACTTTTTCATATTTAAATTCAATATTATGAGTGGCTAAATATTTTTATGTTAGGATGGATGATGTAACTTAGGTTTTTATTATATGTTTAATTTCAAAATTTTCATGTCATTTTAATATTTGTTAATTAATTATTGTGAGTTTAATGCTTTAATTGCCTGCTCAACAATTAAGTGATTTAGGGGATAATATTGAGATCGAGAGATGATATATAATTCTAGTTCATGCAATAATTGACATAGGCATTATAAGATATCGAGAGATAATTATAATCTATGCGATCTTTATTGAATTCCTACAGATTAATGCCTTCTTATGTGTGTGAATTTACATAGATAGAGATATAGTAAGTTCGGGCATATGAATAAGATTAGTGTTGCTCGAGAGAGATCACTAACTACATCAGGTTAATTCGATCGTTGACAGATATGAAAAATGACTGAATAATTTAGAATTAAATGTATGATAAATAATCTAAGTAAAATCGAAAATCCTAACTATCTCTTCACGTAATCTTTTCTCCAGATTTAATTTGAATTCGTTATTTTATTTAAATAGTTCGTTATTTTATTTATTAGAATTTCGCTTTTAAAACATAACTTTATTTGATTATTAATTGTCATTTTAATTTAAATTGAAACTAGATTAGTTTAAAACTTAATAGCAAATACTAGTCTCTGTGGGACGATATTCGGATTTAAAATAAAACTCACTTTATTACTTGTCACGATCCGTACACTTGCGGTATTTCACGAACATATGTAATTGCTTAATTTTGTTGCATGGTTATATGTGCATTTCAATGTGTTTGCTATGTGAATTTACATGAATTTGAGA
Source organism: Fraxinus excelsior (assembly GCA_019097785.1). Taxonomy (NCBI): domain Eukaryota; kingdom Viridiplantae; phylum Streptophyta; class Magnoliopsida; order Lamiales; family Oleaceae; genus Fraxinus; species Fraxinus excelsior. The sequence continues at coordinate 17,337,884 of CM032628.1, forward strand.
TCAATTTAATTACTTGGTGTAATTGTTTGCATGCATAGTGGGTTAAGATGCATCAGCAGTGTGTTGTATGTCTATTGGTGAGATGGAGCATAGATGTCTATGGATACATTGATGGTTTGTACCAGGGATGTGGAGTGTGACATTTGGATCAAGAGTGGAAAGTTGATTAAATATTGGAATCATTTATCTGTGAAAAGGCCCTGATTGGATGAAGTGTGAGAGAGGCACTTATATCACTTATGTTAGGTGAAGACCCATTATCCACTTAGTTTGGAAGAAGTGATGTGGTGATAGAAGATTATCCCAATGACTTAGAATCTATAAAAGGTCTACCGTTGACATGGATTTAGTGATTAGTCTAGTGAGCATGGCGGACGATGTGGTGAGATATGTGTTCTTGAGGTGTCGCAACACGGAATGGGATAGGATAAGTGTGGTGAGATCTTTTCGTGGGTCATTTATGTATTTGTTGCATATATGTTTTGACCATTTGCTTGATTAACTTAGTGTTAATTTGTCGCTCTGTGTGGTCATGTCTTTTTTTAGAAGATCTGTGTTATCTTATATGATATCTCCATCGTATGTTTATTTGCTCTTGACTGATTACCATGATTATCTACTTCTACTTGGGGTGTTCTTGACCTTAGTCCCGGTGAGTACATGGAGTATGTATAGTATGTGTTTCAGGTCTGAAACACGAGGTGAGGTATAGAATTCCAATTTTATTAGTTGTCTTAATTATGCAAGCTTTAACTTTATGTTTGATTGCTTGCAGATTGTTTGGATATCAATGTGGAGATTTGTTGGGTTTTGATACCCAATAAATCTCAGACAATAATGTTAAATAGTTTAGAATATATTTCATAGACATCGACCGATGAGTAAAATAATGATCAATACAATCAATTTATATGCTCGACTCAAAAGCAACGTGTGCTACTAGTAGCAACGTAATTTATTAATGTTGTCTTAGCACAAATTCACTTATATGATGACTTTCTTGTGTCTTTATCCATTACCTTGTGTCTTGGCCTAATTTATGATATAACCTAATTTAAATATACCCATTATCATAGTGTTGGAAATGTGTGTGTGCTTTGTGTTGTGAAGAGAAAATTGTGGTTGCTTCCCATCTTCTTCTTTGTGCCTTTTGTTGTTTTCTTTGCCTTTTGTGGCTTGCAAATCACCACAATAACCTTGTCCCTTTATGGGTGAGAAAGGAAGAAAGCAACCATAAGTGATTACAAGTTGTGGGTCGGAGTTTTAATTGATTGTTTGATATCAATTAGTAAGTTGAAATTGAGCTTTGGATTCCACAAATTGAAGGTCCATTTTGCGACACTACCAAAGAAACTACAAAGCTGCTCAAGAGGCAGATCAAGCAAAGGCACTTGCTCAAATGGCTTGTGAAGAACTTAGGAAGGTGAAGGAGGAAGCTGAACAAGCAAAAGCTGGAGCAAGTGCCGTGGAGAGTCAATTATGTGCAACCCAAAAGGAAATAGAAGCGACAAAGACTTCTGAGGAGTTGGCATTAGCAGCTATCAGTGCATTGCAAGAGAGTGAATCAGCTCAAAGGACCACCGATGAGGATTCAACAACTGGAGTAAGACTTTCTTTAGAAGAATATTACGAGCTTAGAAAGCGGGCCCACAATGCTGAAGAGCAGGCTAACATGTGAGTGGCTGCTGCTATTATCCAAATTGAAGTAGCCAAAGAGTCCAAGTTGAGAAGCTTGACAAAGCTAAGGAAGCCAACCAGGAGACGGCAGAAAGAAAAGATGCCTTGGAAATTGCATTGGAGAAGGATGAGAAAGTCAAGGAAGGAAAGTTGGGTGTAGAACAGGAGTTGAGAAAGTGGAGGGCTGAGCATGAGCGAAGACGGAAAGCTGGCGAATCTGTTCTAGCAGTCATGAATCCAAATAAAAGTCCGAGTGAAAGCTTCGAGGAGAGAGAAGAATCGAAAAGTTTTTCCACACGTGATCCTTCTACACTCCAATATAGGCCAAAGTCTAAAGACACATTCCAGCAACACAGAAACTGAATCATCTCCAGAAACAAGAGTCACAAAGAAAGAAGAAATCATTCTTCTCACGAATCTTCATGTTCTTGGTCAAAAAGAAGGTGCACGCGTCTAAATCATCATAATCCTCCATTCATACACCAAAAATGTAAGTAATTTTATATTTACTATGGTTGTGTTTGGCTTCACATTGTAGTTTGGTGTTCCTAGATGATCTGGTGAGTACATTTTAGTTGAATATCTATATTGTACATGTTGAAACTACATTGAATTATCTTCTTTTAAAAGCTCTTATAACTGCCAAAATCACTTTTATAAAATTAGCCCAACGAATCCAAAAGCTACTTTTAAATCTCAAAAACTCTTTTGACTATTCAAAAGTCATGTCAAACAAACCCTAAATTAACTTTCTCCAAAAACTTTTCTAACTATCAAAAACACTTTCATAAAATTAATAGCTGAATCTCAAAAACTCCTTTTGACTTTTCAAAAATCATATCAAACAAGCCCTAAGTAGAGTTTACCCTTTAAACCAACTTCGAAGGGAAGGGAGTTTAAAGTGCATGTGGTACGTAAGATAAGCAAAACGCAACAATGTGCATCAATAGTGTAAGGTTTATGAACACCACATATCTCCACATTGGTATGATATTGTCCACTTTGAGCCTAAACCCTCATGGATTTGCTTTTGGGCTTTACCCCCAAAAAGTCTCGTTCCAATGGAGATATTGTCGTACACTTATAAACTCATTATATTTCTCATGTCTAGCCGATATGAGACTTTTTTTACTCCCAACAAATAGGTCAATGCATGTAACATTAGTTTGATCAGATGTAAGTAGCCACCATTCCTACATTCATTGAAACACAAAAAGTAGCAAATCACATCTAAATTTTTTGTAACAAGAATATTTAATTTCCGAAGTTATTACAACAACAATATGATTGCTAGATGCAACCAAATTATCCTAAGATGGCGCAGAAGTGAAGGGATTTCTTTACATGCGCAACCTGCTAGATATGCTGAAGGAGCTAACTTTCATAGGGGTTGCAACCACCAGTGGTGCTTCGGGGGAGTCGCTGACTGCAAACTTCTCGTGCATGAAACGACTATCGACAATAGAGTCGTCTTTCAGAACTATCTTGTAGCAGTAGCAGCTTTTCAATCCCACCTGATTCACATAACATTCATGAGAACTGTTCTTCACCTGTTGGAAGTTCCATATCACACTGAACTTGCCCACGGTTGCAACGAGGTGGCGCTCCTGCTTACCGTTTTCAGTAACCTAAACAATTTTAAAAATATTCCCAGAATTAGTAACATTGTTGCGTGCATCAAGGGAAATCTTTTAGCTAATACCATTTGTAAAATGAAATGGGGTTAGTGGGAATAAGTACACGGAAGGTCAAGCTCCAGTTTATGTGATGCTGAAATCAAAGAGAAAACCTGATCTACTTCTTAGTCACTGAATGATAACCTATATGAAAATATGTTATTTGCTTGGCTTGTTGGCAAATTTTGAAAACAATGTACTAAACATTACACTGACCATCAACGTAGTTAGCAAAAAATTTAGTTTCCTAATCAACAACTTTGCGAATCAGTAGCCCCCGTGGCGTCGTGCTTCAATAGAAATTGGGAAAATTCAAAAACTTCCGAGCATAAGGCATTTGATAAGTTATTCTTTCTAAGATTTTTAGTTCAAAACTCATGTTTCTAAAAAGTATTTACTTACTTTCCATAAAAGTGCTTTTACTTTGTTTTTAAACTAAGCCAAACATGCTCTCAGACTCATTAATTAAATAAAAGCCACTCACTATACCATTCAGTATCTACAATTAATACTTATATAGATGCATCTTCATCAGCAACCTAGCAGACTGCATGAACATGTAACAGCTTGATTTCGGATGGATGGAAACTGAGGCAAAGTGCACTGTTTCAGGGATTCACTTACATCAAGGAAAAACAGAAACAGGAAAAGCAGAGAAATAATTATACACTATGATGCACCGACACGGACACGTGTGTCCGACACGATACGTGTCGGATACGTCGACACGCGATTTTTGAAAAAATTACAAACACGACACGTTATCGACACGTTGATTAAATTCTTAAAAAAATTTCATTTATATAGTATAAATTTAGTTTTATACTTATTATTAATTTTTCTTGTTGAAATCTTTTAAACATGATTACCTATTTATTACTTGCTAATAACTTTGAATTAATAATATATAATATTTCTAATATAAAAAGAAAAATGATTACGGTAGAGTGTCCGAGAAGTGTCGGAATCGACTCGTGTCCGACACGTGTCGGACACGGACACGGACACGCTGCCCTTATTGAAGTGTCCGTGCTACAGAGATTATACATGTGAAAAGTATAAGCTACCCTAACTAACCTAGTATACCACATAAAACTAAGAGCTCTTCAAATCCATGAAAAAGAAAAACATAAAAGCTGGGAATAAAGGAGGCTCAAATGTAGGACCATCCAATTAGGGCAAATCCTTGAACTGCAAAACCTACTAGAATTCGAAGAGATTTTTCAATAATACACAATACTAAGATGCTAAACAAATTTTGGTCCTAGCATCTAAAGAACAAATATTCATGAAAATACCTAACATGCGTATCATTAGAAAAGCTAGCTATTTATGCAGAGTCAAGGGAAATTTTCCTGAAACCCGTTCATCAAGAGAAGCAAGCAGTATAGAGCTTTGAGAACATATTTGCGATCATTTATAAAATTAAAACCTGTCTTCCAACACGTGAGATTTGTTAATTTCAATACACGAAATACATAGTACATTGCCATATGAATTCATCTAGACATTACAAAGCATATTATAATGTACAAAGGCACTCTGATCACAGTGTGTTGTACTGAAAGGTTCGACCTATCCAGGTTATATTAGATTGTAGTGAAAATTGAGGGGCAGGTGGTCCTGAATTTATTACAGATATTGTGTATGGGTATTTTGTAAGTTATTTTAGGTTGATTAGTCCATATTACAATAGAGATCATGCCAAAGTTTGATTAATATTTTGATCAAGTTATTTAATCACTGACGAATCAAAGTCCAACTTGATGGTGGGTTTGGGATCTAGCTGGTATCCATAATAACATACTACACATTTCAGGCTAACTAGTGTTACTTGGGATAGGTCGTGTATGCTATATCAAGCGAACTAAATAAGACTAGTATATTTGGGTCCAAGCTGGAAAGAAACAAAATTCAACTACTACCAATCCAATTAAGCAAAAGCACAGAATAAAGGTGTATCATAAACAATAAATTAGAAAAAAAAAAAAAAAAAAGTGATAAATGCAATAAGCATACATACCCAGGAAAACTGAGCATTGCGAAACTTATTGTTTGCTCCAGCCATATGTGAATCCAAAGGATTCAATTTCAACAATCTTGGAGCTGAGATCCTATTCCCCATACGACCAGAGAAACCAGTCTTCATCTTCCCATCCTTATCTGTAAACAGAGTGCATATAAGAATCAAATATGTATCAGTAGTCCCTAAAATCCATTTTCCATCATAGGTAACATCCACATGAGTAATAGGTGAACCAAGTCCTGGGAAAGCAGTCTTGGCCTGCCTCATAGAACTGCTTGAATACAGCCTAATCTTCCCATCAAGTGACCCAACCACAATTGATCCATCACCAGTTGTGGCAAAGCACTCGAAGTTAGTTCCCCTAGAAAACTGGTGTCCCTGAGTCCAATTCAACACAGGGGTGCTCTCATTTGCAATATTCTGAACCATACCATTGCGATCACGCATATCCCATCTACACAGCCTATTATCATCCAACCCTAAGAAAGTGGACCCAGAGGGATCCATCTGAGCTCCTTTACTTTCATTAGTAATATCCCTCATTGTAATATCAGTCCCATCCTTCTCGAATTTCCACTCACTCACAATTTTTCCAGTTTCAATATCAAACTGATGCAAACCCCTCGAATGTGGCTTCTCGCCATTCATTGGACTCATGAGAAGCATATTCGTCTCAGCCCTCATCAACAAAGCCTTCCTCGAAGTCGAATAGCTGGCATTAACACTCTTCCTCCCACTCAACCTCCCGTCATCAAAATTAACATGAATTCCCTTCCCTTGAATACCGTGGCTATAGTTCCTAACAACTTGAATACCTGAATCACTAACCAGAAAACTGTTGTCCAAAGCACCTAATGCCAAACTCTGAATGGCCTCACCTTTTGCCGCAGCCTCCTCAAACTCATTCATATCATGGCTTTCTTTCAAGGGAGTTTTTGTGGGAGTCTTATATAAACTCTCCTCGGCATCCTCCCACATCGAATCATCTGCCTCCTCTGGTTTTGCCCACCCTATAAAATCCTTCCCATAAACCTTCACTTTATTCGCATCGTTTGCTTCATACCCATAAGTATTCTCAAACAAGCACTCCTGATATTTCCCAACAAAAATCTCGTACTCTTCAGGGCTAAAGAACTTAATTGCCCAAACCCCATTTGCCACGAAATCAACACGCCTCTGGTCCTTAAACGCCTTGAACTGTAAACCTTGATCCACTTTCACCCTGACTTTCGCCCCGATCTTCAACACCCACCAATAATTCGGGTCGGATCCTTCGTTTTCTTCATCCTCTTCATCATCTTCCAAGCCGGATTTGTTAAAAGAGTAAGAAGTGACTTTCTCAGAAACGACCCATTTAGATTTGGGCGTGTTTCCATCAACGTGAAGGTAAAGCTTGATAGAATTCTTCGTATATTTACTTTGGGTCTGGTTATTGTACTTGAGTTTCAGAGCCTTAAGCCTCGATTCAACTTCATCTAAAGACGACGGCGTTTTAGGTTTTGGGCGGTCGGAGGAATAGGATGACGGCGTGCCGTAGTTTTCTTCCTCGTCGTCGGACGTGATTTCTTCGGATTCGGATTCAGCTTCCGATTCAAGCTCAAGATCTTCCCGACTGTGGTTCGCTCCCATCTTCGAAATCGAATTCGGATTCGTATTTTGGGTGGCGAAATGGATGGTAGAGAGGGGGGGAGAAGTTTGTGGAGCGGGATTTTCAAATTTTCAAATTTAAGCCTTGGTTTTAGGGTTTTTTTACTCTTTTTTTTGCCCCAAATTGCTGATTACGGAGTACCGGCTTGACGGGTTAAAAATAAAGACGTTGTGTGTTCACAATTATACGATTTATTTACAAGTAGAAAACGAGAAATACTATTCATAGTCTACAAATGCACTAATCAACGACGGCCCTGACTATAGACAGGATAAGTGATTGTTTATAGCACTTATTGAAGAAAAACGAAAATTATATTAAAGAAAATTTTAAAAATAAAATTATCATATCCAAAAGCAAAAAATTGATAAAATTTGGAAATAAAAATACATCTATTTATCACATAAATATATCGCAGTTATTACTTCAGGTCTCTATGAAACAATTTATCTTCCAAACCTCATTTTCTTTTTCTTAACCAAACAAAATGTCTTTTCGTCTCTTTAAAATCAATGTTCAATCACCCACCATAATTTTTGTCAACAAAACAAGCAATAAATTATCTCCCTTTGAATTAAAATTATGAAGATTCGAGTGGATGGGTCTTATCTCACATCCATTGGTTACAGGTACGATATTTACATTCATAGTTTTTATGTATTCATCCAACGTTATATTCATTCCCATTCAAATATTCAAATTTTTAAAAAATTACTATTTTCATCCATGTCAAATTTCATTATTATCCTTATTAAATTCATTCATTGGGAAATTTTTATATATTCACCCCACTCTAAATACAATCCTAATATTTTAAATTTTTAAAAAAATATATTATATTCATCGAATCACTATCAACATCTAATTACTTTTCATTTTCTATATATAGGTAGTGTTGTATCACATTCTAATATTCAAATGTATGGATTCAAAAATTGTAATGAAATTATCATTTTTTATGCAATTTCAAAATTTATTCATAAGGAGTCATTTTAAATTTTGTCAATCAATTTGCATAAATTGCTTGTTAAATAAAACACGACGGCAACGTTTTTAAACGTTGCCGTAGGATCCTACTTTACAACAACATCTCGATTTACAACACACGTTCAAACGTTGCAAAAGATCTACGGCAACGTTCTATTTTTGTTGTAGTGATATTGCCATGTCGGTGCTTTAATATTTCGTTGCAAAGGTTAGGGAATCTTTTCTCTTGAATATATCTTGAATTCTCTCAAGAGCACATTGTTCGAGCAACCAAAAAATTCCCTCCTCAAATCATATGTTAATTAATTTATTTTTTTGCATATAACCTAATATTTTTTGTTGTTTTGTTTTGGTTGGTAATTTTAAGTTTGTTTCCTTTTATAATATAAAAATATTAGGATAGGTGTTGAAACTTATTTTGAAATTTTTCGTATAATTTCATCTGTCTAACTAATACTTAAAACAAAGCACAAAAATAAGATTCCGTTTTCCATATCATGAAAGAATTATAACTAAAATAATTTTCTGAATTTTTTTTTTTTTTTTCAATTTCATTAGAAGATGGTATTTTATTATTATTAAGGTTTTATGATTTTAGTTGAAAATGATATTTTATCACTATTAGAATTCTAGCTAAATATAAACTCTAAAAGAATATAAAAATATTCAAAAGATTTTTTAAATAAAAACTAATGGATAAATTTAGAACGAAATAATAATATTTAATTTTTTAAAATGTCTATTTAGGTAAATTTACATAAGATTAAAATATAATATAATTATCTTTTTAAAAGTGGAAAAAGTGCCTATTTAACGGAATTTGTTGGTTTAACGGAAAAACTAACGGAATTTTTTTAATTTAAAAATCTTTTAACTCCATAATTGGGCTTCAAAATTTACAATTCTAAAGCCCATGTAGAAGTATTGGATGTCATGCTCATTTTATACTTTATAGATACACTTCTCTCCAAAAGTTTCATAAACTTCCAATGTGGGATTGTGCATTTTATATATGCTCTTAACTCCAATAGCTTTATAAATTTCCAATGTAGGATAGTGACAAAAAAAATGTTAAAATACTCATCAAAATCATTTTAAAATGCATGTCTAATTGACTAATTTGATTTTGAATTACAACTAATTAAATTGTAATATTCACTTTCATTCTTTCATTTATTTAATTTTTAAATTTAATTTAAATTGCACTTGATTATTAATATATTAATGTTAGATATTATTTTCTATAAGTTTAAAATATTTTAATTTAACAAAGTAAAATATTTTAACATATTTATTTTTAATTTTTAGTGTTGGGACTAATTGTAGGATATATAATGAATCTAATTAGTAAAGATAGATTTACTTTAAATTATTTTTATGTATTTATTGCATTCGGTTTGACCCCAGTTGAATTCCCACAAACTTCACGTCGGAATCATTCTCGATTGTGAATCAAAATCCTTCATCTCCATTTTCAGATATCGGAATTATCAAATCCGCAAACTTTTCGTATAAATCCTATGATTAATGCTCATGTTTAGTTCTTTAATTAATAATAAAAAATTAAAATTCTCCTAACACTATTTAGCAATATTATAGTATTATATTAAATGTTTAGTAAGTATTATTTTTAAATATTAGATGATTTTATGATATAGTAAAAAATCTATTTTTTTTTTATAATATAGAAAAAAACTATTTTTTAAAATAAAAATATATTTAATGTCTTAAAAATAATTAAAATAATATTAAAAATACGAAACGTATTATGACGCTTATTCTTCGTATTGACACGCCTAAACTTGTGATTCATGATTCTCAACATCGACTCGCAACGCATTACGCATTTTAGAACATTATTAATAAATAAATGAAAAATGCAAAAAACTTTGTACTACTATATTTTAGTCACTAGGAAAAAATGAAACTAAAAAAAATGGATGTGGATATTATCAATTTAAAAATGCTAATAGTTTATTTGGTAAGGTATATTGAACTCAATGAACAAAAAATATTTATTTATTTAGTTTTGTATTATAATGTTATCTATTATTTTATTATGTATAAAAAGTTCATGATTAAATACAAAATTTAATATAATATAATAGTACGAAACACAAACTTATACATTTTAATTTAGAATTTAACACTATTCAAATTAAAATTAATATATCACAATGTGTAATTATTTATCAATTACATAAACATTACATCATTAATTATTTAATGAACCAAAAAAATTACATATAACTAAGCAAACGTGCCTTGCACGTTGCTTAAACCTAGTATATATATATATATATAGTGAATATCTGGGTTGTGGAGGCAATGGGTCGTGTCGAGCGGCCCTCATAGCCATGAGCTGGCTCATCTGTCAAGTCCTTTATTTGAAAAAAAAAAATATATATATATATATATATATATATATATTTTTTTTTTTTTTTTTTTTTTTTTCTAGTTCGGGATCAACTACTTATTTTCTAGCAAGTAGAGTAAAATTGTACACGAACAATTTGTTACGCATATATTTTTTTGAAATCATTTTTTTTTTTAAATCAAACATCTGAGAACCCGTCTCAATTTTTCCAAGTAACAGCAATAAAAGCATGCTGACAAACACACTACGTGTATGTGTTTGTTAGCACGCTTCATTGTTGATATGTGGAAACTTGAGGTGGGTTTTCTGTTTTTGGTTTCGAATGATTGAGTCAATATTTTTTTGTTCTGCTTCATAACCATGCACTCAACTTGATTGCAAGGAGAATCATGAGGTTGAACACACAAGTCTTAAGCAAAAACTCGTAGAATAAAAAAATCTTGACCAATCATCCAATGTTTGACAATTGAGATTTGAATAATTGAAATCAGATTTGAAATTAAATTTGAAATATTTCTATTAAAATATTTTATTTTATTTTGAAAACCCTCGTTTTTTTATTCGCGCTTGGGACCGGCTACTTTCGAGTAGGTGGAGTTTAAATTGTACACTAACAACTTCTTATGCGTAAACCATTTTTTTTATTATTTGGTGCGTTATTTACTCTTCATGTCTCATTTTGTGATCGAGTGGCTATGCTTAGGATTTTATTTCTACATTTTTATAGTCAATTTTTGCACGACGTCCAAAATAGATGTATTAAAATTGATATTTTATTTTGTCTACTTTTTTATGATAATATTTTATTAACGGACTCTTGTTCTTATTATTTAGCAGTTGAAATATTTTCTGTCTATGTTGTTCTTCAACTATTTTAACGTTTAAAATTGAATTGATTTTATTCCATCTATTGCTACAATTGTCTACTACAAAGTATTTGCAATTAATATAGTAAGCAAAATGTTATAAAATGAAGACATGTCTATTAATACTAATATTAGTCATTTGAAAACACTTGTTTCATTTTTTTAAAACATATAGAGAAACTGAATTTGAATCTAATAAGATTATTGTTAAACAAATTGCTAATCAAATGAAAGTTGACCCTACTTTTTATGAAAAGCGTATTATTCATATAAAGAAACATTTTGACGAAAATGTCAACTATGAACTAACACGTTCACGTGAAGAATCATTAAAGTTCATTATTTCTTATATATAGTTGATCAAACCCTTTTTTGTTTGAATTGTTTTTTTTAAAAAAATGTTGAATGCAGAGATGATAGTTGTTTGAAGTGTTGGTTTGATAACTTTAAAGAATTTTTGAAGCATGACATGGATTCCAACATTGATTGATCGAAGTAATTTTCTGAGCTGCAAAATCGTAAGAAAATATTTGTCCGAAAATATTAAAAAGGCGATCGAAGTGTTGAACTATTTTCCAAATGTGTGTATTGTTTATAAAATATTACTGAATATATCAGTTGCAGTTGTAACTATCAAGATGAGCTTATTAAAGTTGAAATTGATTAAATTCTATTTTCGATCAATAATGTCACAAAAAAGTTTGAATGATTAAACATTGTATCTATTGGAAAAGAAGTTCTAAAGCAGATTGATTATAATAGTATAATTGTTGACTTTATATCAAAATATTCTATTAGAGTAGCTTTAATTTTGATATTTGAAAGTTTTAAATTATTATTTTTTGTAAGTTTGAATATTTATTTAATAATAATTATTATTATAATATATAATAATTTTGAGATGTAAATTGTGAGAAAATATTTGTCTGAAGAGACTAAAAAGGCGATCGAAGTGTTGGATTATATAAAAATGGTGGACCATTTTCCAAATGTGTATATTGCTTATAAAATAATATTGACTATATCAGTTATAGTTGTATCGTCAAGATGAGCTTTTCAAAGTTGAAGTTGATAAAATTCTATCTTCGATCAACAATGTCAAAAAAAATATTGAATGGGTTGGACAATGTATCTATTGGAACAGAAGTTCTAAAGCAGATTGATTATAATAGTGTAATTATTAACTTTCTATCAAAATATTTTGGAAGAGTAACTTTAATTTAAGCATTTGAAAGTTTAAAGTTATTATTTTTGTACTTTTGAGTATTTATTATTTGATAATAATTATTATTATATACATATAAATAGGGGCTTCGTATTTGAAATTAGCATAAAATCCCCCAAAATATCTGGATCGACCCTGATAGTAGTAATTTTATGCGACAGTTTGTTATTTATACATTAAATTTCTGTAATTTTTTCTTTTTGTCTCAAGTAACAAGTTAATGTCTTAAATAACAGACTGTCACGTAAGAGTTAACTACTACAGTTGATGATTGTGAATAGAATTACTTGAAGAAATTAGAATGTAAAATGATTTAAATTGGCATTATGTTGTTGTCATTTAGCTTGTGTCTCTTGCTAGACTTTGCTTTATATCAATACGACATTTTCTTGTCAAGTTACATTAATAAAACTAAAAAAAAAACAATTCTAGGGTGAGCTTCTATACTTGAAAGTTGAAAACTAGGTGCAGCATGTGCTTAAGAGCTTATTTGACAAATTTTTTAAATGAAAAATGAATTTTTTGGAGAATTTTTGGTTGAAAAATGGAAAAAAAAAAATTAAAATTGTGAATATCACTCTATGTATGGTTGAAAATAATTTTCGGAGAAAATTTTATTTTAAAAAAATATGTGCAACAAACATGTGGTCTTGTAGATACATTGTCACTTTTAACGAAAAGGACTACTTGCACAGCAATGATCCCCTAGGTGGTATTGGGTGAACTTTAGTGTGCTATGAGTAAGTTGTAGGGACGTAGTTATAATTGACATTAGAGTAGCGACAATAGCCTAATATTTCCATGATAAATAGAGGTGGACAATTTAATTGGAATTGGACCTCTTAAATCGGACCTATTTTTTCATAATTTATATGCTGAAAAAATTACAAAATTATTACTAGCTTAAACAACAAAGAGACTGCCCAATTCAGTCTAATGAAAAAACCCGATCAAAAGCTTCCGACCTATTTTTAATAGGACAATTTACAAAAATACCTTTAAAATTATGGATCTTTTAAAAAATCAGATGAAAAATATTTTGAAAGTTAAAAAATTTGTGTAAAATTAAGTAAATCTTTTTTAAGTTAAGTGCCACTTTTTTCTATTAAAATGTGTAACATACAATTAAAAAAGTAACGGAAATTCAAAAAAAAAAAAAAAAAAAGTGACGAAGATTTAAAAAGGTGACACACTCAAAAATTAACAAAATATCAATAAAGACCTCGGAATTAGTCACATAATTTAAAAAGTGACAAACACTTGTGACGATTTCGGGCTAGATTCACTTACCGAATTTGAGTGGCTCCATGTCACAACCATATAGCTTGTCACAACTCAACACTCCTTCAATCGAAAACTTTTCCTTACACTAGAAAGTGAGAGAAGGGCCGATTTTCTTGTTAAAAAAAAAAAGTGATGAACACTTAAAAAAGCAACAAACACATTTTATAGTTTCTTTCCAATTCCTTCTTTTAATTTATGATATTGATTCTTGATGAGTCTGCTTTATGTTCTTGATGCGGAGATGCAGAGACTAAAAAAAAGTGACATAGCTTGCGAGTTCTATGCAAATCATCTATTATTGAATACTTTCTAATGTCATTTTTCATGTCCTTGCTTCATCACATCTTCATCTTTAATGAAAAATCGAGTGTCACCCTGGATACCACTTGAAAGTTACGGATTATGAGATTAACAGTTACTAAGTTACCGAATGGTTATTATTATCCCTTTTTAGTTTGAACCCTACGTGCGGAATTAATCAATCAAAAGCAACACGTCACTTTTAATTATTTCTAGATAGTTAATCAAACAAGTCAATTTCCCTAAATTTGAATACCGTAGTAATAAAGAAAACAATAAATAATGAACACCAAAATGATGACGGAGAAACCTCAATTTGGTAAAAACTCTAGGATCAATCCAGTTACCTCCGCTATAGACAATACAGAGTGAGTTTACAGTCAGATGCTATCTAACCAACTCCACTAGATTTCTAGATCTATTTCCTGCTAACTCCAAGACCTGCTCCAAGATATGCTCCAAGATCTTCTGAGATTGTCTCTTCCCAACGGAATTCCAAGAACCTGCTCTAAGGCCTTGTGCTCTTCCTGTGTTTGTATTTCAACCTCTCTCAACCTCCAGCAACCTGTGAAGTTCAACTAGAAAGTACTTTCCAATGACCAATAGGAAGTAGGTGGTGTTTCACTTTAATGGGTTTGATGTTTTCCCCAAACAGGTGGTTATATGATATCAAGAAGAAATGATGAATCAAAATGAAAGAATATATTCTTGAATCTTTAGAGAATAAGATGAGGCAATAAAAATAATGAAAACTACCTTAGAGTTTCGTCCAACGGCTTGGATATTTATAGGAGAGTGTAATTAGGTTGAATAGGCCGAAAAAAATCTTTTTAAAAACACAAATTAGGGTTTTCCATATAATCATGTTGCTCGAGCTAAATTTTGACGATAGGCGAGGGATGGTCTCGAGCAAGAGCCAAGCGATGGAGATTCTGTTTTTGTCGCTCGAGCAGTGTCCAGATGATAGGCTAGCGAAAATATGGCGTCGTATTTCTCCTCTTTTTTATGCTCGAACCCTAGATCTCGTAACCCAATTTATACAAATTGCACCATAGGTCTTTGACTTTTACAACATGTTACAAATTAGTCATTTTGTTCACAGAATCGCCAACGCTAAAAACATAACAAACTTCTCATTTGGCTTTCTGTGACAAACCTACCCAATAAGTCAAGGAACTAAAAAAAACAAAATATAAACTACCCAAATTTCATCAAACTGCATGTCTCTTATATTTCTTATTAAATATGTTTCCTGAAATGAACAACTCAAATACTCAATGTAAAAGCATGTGATACAGAGAATATAACAATTAAACACATGATACCAAAATTAACTAGATTGAGACGTAAGACTAATGTTAAATCCAAACACCAACAAAAACATTAGCATCGCAAAAATTTCAAAAACTCAACCAGCCGAGCATTATGATATAGAATGCAATGAAATCAATTAATTTACCCCTAAATCAAAATTTAAAAACAAAAATTAAATTTTACTTCACTCTTCCCCTTTTTACTAATTTTTACCCCCCCCCCCCCCACTCTCTCTCTCTCTCTCTCTTCCCTTTTTTGTCACAAATGACGAATGGATAATTTTTTTTTAACATTAACTTATAATCACTCCAAAATGGAGTCGTTAGTATGCATTAATATAATCAATGTACAATAAACATTCTTACATACTCAATTCAAATTAACATGGAGTAAATTGTATAAGTGACTCATGTATGTAAATTGTCACTAATCCATTGTAAGCCGGACTTCAGACCTTAATTTTGTGAGAAATGACATGTTAAACATCACTTCCAATAAGTATATTACTCTACTTATGAAAGTCAAACCATTTAAAATTCATTAGAACCTATAAAGAAAAAACTCATTTTGTATGGATATTTTCTTTTCTCCCCTGACTTTGAGTATAATTTATAGGGCTGAATAAAAGTTTCTGGACCGAACCGAACCAAGCGGTTCTTCATAAATTAAATACCCGAACAGGTATCCGAATTGAGAACTGAATGGTTTGGGTCGGGTCTCAGGTCTAGACCGAAAACCGAAGAACCGAATAAGACTCGAATCTAAATATTTTTTTTTAATTTTTTATATTAGATTAATTAATTTTTTTAAAATAAATTAACACATTAATCTAGCCAAAATTATTTTTTATAATATATTTATTTATTATGCTGTTCAAGCCCATTTGAAAAATTATTTACAAAATTCAATTTACTATTTAGTAGCTTTTTCAAGCCCATTTAAAAAAAATTAAATGTAGATCATCGATATTTTAATATTAGTATCTACTTTTTGGTATTTGTGTTAATTGAATTAATCTTATTCAACATCTTGTAATTTATGTGTTTTTAAATTATGCTACGTTAATTAGTAAAAGTTACGAATGAAAATATCATTAGTTGTATTTATGTAGTGTTGTTGTAAATGTTAAAAAAATTTAATTTTGGTATGGAACCGAACGGAACCGAACCCGAACAGTTCCATAATTATATTTGGACCCGATGTTCCATTTATTAAATACCCGAAACTTTTGGAATTGAAAAAACCCGAACCGAACCGGCCCACTGCCAGCCCTAATAATTAATTTTCACATTTTTTCATATTTTAAACTCATTATTATTTTCACATCTTAAGTGCAGACTCTTCTTCATTAAGCGACTAAAATGACATATGTAGCGAGTTTTAGGCCACTTAACCCAAGTCAGTTTACCATAGGCATCAGGTTATGAGAAAACTTGCATACTTAATTGCTCGAGCCCAATATTAAAATCAACAATACTACCGTTGGAGGAAATGGGTGGGTCCCACTTGTCTGATAGCCGGTCAACAATTGCAGGCTGTAACGTTTTAAAAATTGATTTCCTTCCTCATTTCAGGGCGCCCAGACATGGCCTAGGTTCAAGGTTAGGCACATATTTAGATTGATTAGTACTAAGGACAAGTGTGGTCTTGGACATATTAGAAACATTATGATCATTTTTGTTATATCTTAAACCTCCCTTATTACCAGCAGGCTTGCTCATTCCTAGAATTTTATCCAGCTTCATAGAACCACTAAAAATGCAAGAAGTTGAGACTTAGGGCAGATTTAGGCTAGATTAAAATATAATTTTAATCCAAGTCAAAGTCAAATAATTAATATTAACCACGTCTTTTATAGGTCTCACAACTTTTCAACTACACATTTTAAAAACTTTTATCACAATCTACTAAAAGTCTAATTTTAATCTCCACCAAACACTCTCTTAGAATACTCTAGATCGCTTAGAAGATTTTTAACCTAGATTTCTAAAATTTCCTTTTCAACGGTCAGCTTATTAGCTTTCTTAGAGGTCTTCTCAAGCTCACTAGTGACATTCCTAACCCGAGTATCTAAAGATTCATTCATGGTTTTCAACTCACTCAAGATTGAGATAGATTCCTAAATGTACACTAAGAGTTTCTCATTTTCTGACTCAAGTTCCGTGACTCTCATACTCAAGGCTTCATTTTTAGTTAAAATCTTAAGACTCTCATCATACATCTTATCATAAGCATCATGGATATTTTCATCACTATCAGAATCTTCCTCACTATCAAAATCCTCACCACTACTTATATTCTCAGCATTCTCACTCCCTTATTAGATTCAGACCCTGTTTGAGCCATATTAAAATTTTTATTTTTATTTTTTTACTCATTTTCAACTACACATTTTTCAATAAAATAATATTTTCCATCACATCAATAACTTTTTCTTCTTTTTCAACCACACATTCTCCATCAATCTACTATTTCAAAATACATTCTATCAAAATAATGTGGCTCAAACAGACCATCATTCCTAATTCTAGCATTAAAGACAATATAGTTCCCACTTTCCTCACGAGTGGGTTTCTTACTTTGATTGTCCGAGCTAGACTCGTCATCAGTGAGAGTAGTATTCATAGCCTTATCCGAATTTCTCCTAATGCTAGGTCACTCACTCTTAACATTACCAAAACCTCGACAATCATAGCATCTCACAAGTTTAGAACTCTTCCTAGACTCACTATGACCACTTTTGTGTTTCTCTTGAGGTTTACTTTTATTCCTAAATATTTTTCGAATTTTTTTAGCAAGTACGCTAACTCCTCTTCATTAGGAGAATCTGAATCCAAGGACTCCCTATAACTATTCTTCACAATGTTTAAAGCTAAAGACTTATCGTTTGTGGGTTTATCAAATGTCACCTCATAAGTCTGGAGAGATCCAACAAACTCTTCAATTTTAATTGAATCTAAGTTCTTGCTCTCCTCTATAGCCGTGACTTTAGGCCTAAACTTTTCAGATAAGGATCTAAGATCTTTTCTTTCGATTTTAGGATCCGGGATTCTCTCACCTAGGTTGAAACTAGATTTCACTATGTCGTTTAAGCTTGCATAAAGCTCATCAAAAGTTTCATTCTCTTTCATCTTAATCTCTTCAAACCTAGTGATCAGCATTTGCAATTTTGAGTTCTTAACAGCCTGAGCTCCCTCATGCGTGATCTATAGAATATCAAACCTCTTTGACTACCTCACACATAGACACTCTCCTAAGCTCTTTCGAGGATACATCCATAAACAAGGCATGTAAGGCTTCACTGTTCCAATTACATTTATCTAAGTTCGTTCTTGTCCAATTAACAACAGGGGTGGGGATTGCTTCATTATTAACCGTAGAACTAGGTACAACCCAACCATTCACAAAACTAAGCCAGATACACTTATCTTCAGATTCTAAAAAGTTCTTATCATAACTTTTCAGTAGGCAAAATTACTGTCATCAAAATATGGTGGGACGGATAATGAGTTACTTATCTAGATAATGTGGGTTAAGAAACGAATTCGGGTTCCGACACCAATTGGAAAATCAAATGTTGCTGTGGATATCCCTTGAAAATTACGGATTACCAAATTAACAGCTACTAAGTTACCGAATGATTATTAATTATCCGTTTTTAGTTTTTCTTACGTGCGAAATTAATCAATCAAAAGCAACAAGTCACTTTAAATTATTTATAGATAGTTAATCAAACAAATCAATTTTCCTAAATTTGAATGCTACAGTAATAAAGAAAGCAATAAATAACGAACACCAAAATGATGACGGAGAAACCTCAACTGGGTAAAAACTTCAGGGCCAAGCCAGTTACCTCCACTATAGACAATACAGAGTAAGTTACAGTCAGATGATATCTAGCCAACTCCACTAATTAGTCATTTTGTCCACATAATTACCAACACTAAAAACCTAACATTTAACATCCTCAACAAGACTACACTTACGAATAGAACAAACAACATGTTAAATTCATTAATCTCCAGTTGCGTCTTCACTCTTACATTCTTCGCAATGTTTTTCGGTATACTGTCTCAAGATGATCGACAATACCTCAATAGGAACATATATCTTATTTTTTCTTTTCAAATAATCCAGCAAATCACACACAATCCAGAACTGCTTGACCGTGTACTTTATACTAGGTAGAATGAAATCATCTCTTTTCTAATTTCAACTTGAACACTAGAAAAAGAGATGAAGATATCACCACCACATTGAAGACGAGAGTATGTATTATAAGGTTATTTTCATCTACTGCCCTTCTAATGGAACCATAAGTGGAATTTTCTGCTCATACTATGACTTTCAATTATTATGTTTTTTGGGCTTTACTCTAACCAATGGCTCTTTTTAAGAGAAACAAAAGCTGTAACTTTGTTTTTAATCAGAATATGATTATACACTTGAATATTCAAAAAGACCTAATTTTGAGCAAATCTATATGCATAATTTTCATAACAAAATACTTATTAGATATTTGACTAATGCAAACACACTAGAGATGAACATAAAGTCCAAGTACCCATCATAGGAACATTAGATGTGCAAGTAAATAGCTGAAGAATTGGACATAAATTCAGGTAGAACAAAGTGAACAAGGAATTGGGAATATGAATCGACAATTATTTATTTGGATTTATGAAACTTTACTTTTCTAGCATTATAAGTTTATTATTCATCTACTTTGAATGTAAATAACTCATTAAATATCGCAAATCTCATTTTTATTGCTCGTGTTTCAAATCAATTTTCATTCCAATTGATAAATAATCTAATCAATACATCAAATAAACAAATAATTTGCACGTACCAACCAATCAATAGTTTAGATTCATCAAGGCTTAGATTGGTGTTGTAAATGATAGCCCAAGAATAACTAACCAAGAGAGGGTGATTTGATTTTTAAAACTTCTTCAAAAAATTAATATATAATCAAGTATGTAATAACTAGATAGATTAATTCAAATAATAAGCACATCTATGAAAGTAATAAGTAAAGAGGGAAAAAGAATGCAAACTGTATAATTATGGAGGTTCGATCCAACACAATGATCTACGTCCTCTGTTATCAAGCTCTCCGACACGAGCAATGCCAATTTTACTATGTTGATTGACTTGTGGTGCAATCCAACACTTTACAAAGCTCCTGGTGACTTACAAATAAGGAGCACCGATCCTTATACACCGTTGAACTTTACATCACTTCAACACGACCAACAAGTTTAAAGAAAATTGATTTTAAAAATTAAAAGTTCTCTCTTAATAAATGATATGATCACAATTAAATATCAAGAGAGAAATAAGCTAACACTTTAATAAATAACAATGAATGAAACTCAAATGTCAAAAAAACGTTTGATGTGTAGAATGATTTTAAAAATTAATTTGCTAAAAAGTTTTTCAAATCTAAAATGATTTGATAATAATAAATTATATGAGAAATCAATACAATTTTGCTTAAAGGAATTTCACTTGAATGCTCTATTTCTATATTTATGAATGACAAGTGAGTTGATATTTATAGGTTTTCTGTCGAATCGGACGATTATCCGAACGTTTGAAACAGTACCAGACAGCTGAATAGTTTTTATTTCGTCAAAAATTAGAATGTTAAAAAATCTGACTATTGGAGCTGAACTGGACGTCCGGTTTACCATTCGGATGTTCAGATGGACAAGAGCAATTTTCCTCCAATTTGTCCGTTTTGATTTTCTGACAAAGTAGGCTTTAGAATTTCCAAAGCAGGTGATGCTAATGGATTGAAAATTAAGTTGAAACTCTTACCTTTAAAAAAAATAATTTTTGTGCAAACGATTTTATGAAGTAAACTTTTATCGTGCATAAAGTTCGTCACTGAGTTTTCAATGAGTCATTGCTAAGGATTAAAATATTTTACCTTTACAAGCGAGTTCAAACATATTGTTCTAATATTTTCGATTGATTTGGTGCGAGTGCATGATTTGTTGCTCAATTTTTGAATTTGGCGCAAGTGATTGATTTGTCTCTAATTGAGAATGCTTGATTTCCAAACTTAATTGTGAATGCTCAATTTCCATCAAATTCACAACATGTAACAATGAAGCTTCGAATATAAATGTTAGATACAAAAATACTTTGTCTGTTAATGACAAACAAATGATGATTTGCAATACGAAAAATAATTTATCTTACATGATTCGTACATTGCTATACCATTCACCCTATCTTTTATAGATCAAGCATTCATATGTTGTTATTCCCCCTTTCTTATACAAGTCAAGCATGCATATCATCATACATATGTTTTCCCCCATTGGCATAAGCAAGAAGAACAAGAAGTATGGAATGAAAATAACCATAGGCAAAAAGAAGGAAATATAAAGTATTGCCCAAAGAGATTTTCATCAAATTGAAATTATAGTGAAATATTCATCATAAAGCAAACTAAAGCATAAAAAAATTAATCGTGAAGCAAAAATAAACATCCATCGCAAAGCAAATAAGGTGGAATTCATCATTAAAAAAATAACGACTACTGCTCCGGAAAAGGTGGGTGGAGGAGGAAAGTGGGCATAGAAATGGGCGTAGAAAGTATTCCGTTGAGCCTTCATTGTCGCCTGTTGTGCTTGAATGGATTTGTATTGAGCTAGTATAGCAGCTTGTTGAGCTTGTATGGTGGCCTGCTGAGCTTGCATCATATGAAACATCCTAAGAGGCTACAATTAAGGATGTGAGTGAGTCGATGCAGCAATTTATCATGTTGTATAGATCCTCGATAAACATAAAGCCACTTTCCAAAGAGCAAGGGATACTGGAGCTCGAAATGTCATGAGAAGGAATAGGAGCTTCCGGTACGTCATCGTTGTCACCCTCATCGTCTCACTCAAATGATAGAGTCGAAGGACCCAAGGTGGGGTCAAACCCCTTGGTATGTGCCACCCACTGACCATGTTCTTTAGTTATTTTCATGTGTTTGAGGGTTTGAATGTTTATAGTGTCGGTGGGTCGGAGTTGAACAAATGTCTCATCGTCCAATTAAACGTTAAACTGTTTGAAATTTTCAGTGAGAAGCATGTCATGTGGTAACACTTTAACATGTCGTGAGGAATGGACAAGCTACATGAGTCCTAATGCAATAGTGGGAAAATCAAGTTTCCTACCGACAAGAAAAGGGTCAAGAAGAAAAAGATCAAACGAACTTATTTCATCTCGAAGACCCTTCCGTGGTAGGATAACGTTTGCAATGATGTTTTGTAAAACATTGCATGGAAAACTCAATTAATTTTCACTAACTTTTGTGATATTTTCAAAAAATTTCCTGGTGACATGACGACAAGCCTCGATAGGGTTATAGCCGTCTAACATAGGATGTGCTTTGTGAAGAAATTTTTTTCTTTCCACTATACCATTTTGT
This sequence comes from Fraxinus excelsior, assembly GCA_019097785.1. Lineage (NCBI taxonomy): Eukaryota > Viridiplantae > Streptophyta > Magnoliopsida > Lamiales > Oleaceae > Fraxinus > Fraxinus excelsior. The sequence goes on from CM032628.1 coordinate 17,360,699, forward strand.
TGAATAGTTTTAGGAGCCGAAACATTATGTCCATATCCATTTCATTACAAAACTCATCAATGGTGAGATTATCAAATTCTCCATCGTGATCACTTCTAATGATTGTAATGGAGTATCCCTTTTCATTTTGGACCTTTTTGCAAAAAAAAAAATTTTAAGGTTTTTAGAGCTTCATATTTGAAACTTAAGAAAAGAATCCAAGTGAATCTAGAGAAATCGTCAACGATGATGAAAGCATAGTGTTTCCACCTAAACTAGCAGTTCTTGATGGTCCAAAAAGATCAATATGAAGTAATTGAAGTGGTTTTGTAATAGATGAGTGTGATTTGAGTTTGAATGAACATTTTACTTGTTTACCAAATTGACATACATCGCAAACTTTGTCTTTTTCAAACTTCAAATTTGGTAGACCTTTGACAAAACTATTTTTGGAGATTTTTGAAAGAAGATTCATCCTAACATGACCTAATCTCCTATGTTATAGCCAAGTATCCTCTTTCAAACTTACTAAACATTTTTCATCATTTTCAAAATCGATATTTATGATATAAACATGTTTGCTTCGGCTTCCTATAAACAATACTTATTTAGATGTAGCACCCTTAATGAGACATTTGGAGAAATTGAATTTAATATGATAGCCTTTATCACGTAATTGACTAATACTAAGTAAGTTATGTTTGAGATTATCTACCAATAGTACATTCTCAACAGAAGGGGGGAGATGATTACCAATGTTTCCAATTCAGATGATTTTTTCCTTTGCATTATCTCCAAAAGTGACATGACCTCCATCCTTCTATTTAAAGTTCGATAGTAAAGTTTTATCTCTGGTTATGTGCTTTGAACATCTGCTATTCAAGAACCATTTGCTCGTCATCTTCTTTGGTACCTACAATAATAATTCTACTTTTGATTTTTGGTACCCACACAAGCTTGGGTCATTGGTAGTTAGTTTTAGTGGATCCTCGAGCCCACTTGTTTTTGCTTTCAAAGTGTAGCTTCTTTTTGGTTAGACAATTGTAGGCAATATGTCCATCCTTGTTGCAAAAGTTACAAGTTGTTTTTGAGAGAATTATATTTGAGGCTTTGACGAATAAATTTTTAAGAAATTTTTGTTTCAAAAATAGTTTAAGTCCAATGCCTCTTTTATCAAAAACACATTTTTGATCACCGAGCATTAAATCAAAATTCTTCTTTCCTTGAGTGAATTTAAAAATAATATTTGTCAAGTTTTCAACTTTTTATTTCAAAGAGCAATTTTCTTTATACAATAAATCATAATCATTTTCCTTTTTTAATTTCTAAAATTTTCTCCATTTTATTTTTTAATAATTTGTATTTCTTTTTTAAGAATAGAATAACTAAGAGCTAGTTTTTCAAATTCTTCTAAAATTTCTTCATAAGAAGAAGATAAATCATCATATGACAATTTTTCAATAGAATTTACCTTATCATCGATTGCCATGAAGCACATGTTGGCAATCTCATCTTGACTTTCATTTTCATTGCGATCATCATCGTCGCTTTCATCCTATGTTGCTAGGAGTGCATTTTCTTGAAATTTTTCTTGTTGTTTAGACACCCGGTTCTCTTATGATCGAGTTTGTCACAATCGTAACAAACAATTTTCTTATTTCTTTCTTCGCTCTTTTCTTATTTATTTTGAAAGCCTCTCCATTTTTTGACAAGAAGCTCAAGATCATCAAGCTCTTCATCGCTCATATGTTCACTTGTAGTTCCTTCTTCAATTGCCGATTTGAGAGCAATTTGACGCCTAGGAGACTCATTTGATTATTTCTTACTTTTCCTCATCTTCTCCTTGGTTTTGGCGTTGTTGAGCTCGTATGTCATCAAGGTTTCATAAAGTTCCTACAAGGGATAAGAGTTGATGTCTTTAGTATTCTCTGTCAACATCCTTAATGAGCTCCAATATTTCGAAAGAGACCTAAGCATTTTACTTACAAGCTCACCTTCAGTAAGCTTACGATCAAGGCCCTTGAGACCATTAACAATATTGGTGAAACGAGTAATCATGTCAACAATAGGTTCATCTTGTTTCATGAAGAAACTTTCAAATTCTTTAACGAAGAGATTAATCTTGGTTTCTTTTACCTTACTCGTGCCGACATGAGTGACTTCTAAAGCATGTCATATATCATATGCGAAGTCACATGTGCTAATAAGATTAAACTTATTTTTATCTATGGCACAATAAAGTAGGTTTTTGGCTCTAACATTCAAGGACAATTTTCTTTTATAATCTTTATCATAGTCCTCTTTAGGTTAAGAATAGATTGATCGGGTTTTCCATCAATTTTAATAATTTTGGTGGGCATATAAGGATCATATTCAATGACTTCCCAAATATTATAATCTATTGATTGAATGTAAATCATCATTCTAGCTTTCCAATAATTATAATGTGTGCCATCAAAGAAGGGAGGTATATTTGTGGAATTCTCCCGATATTTTGAAGATTGTTGTGGGTAGCCATTGCTCGAGATTGTAAAGTCTTGATTTTAAAATGAGCACCTTACTCTTATACCAATTGATAGCCCAAGAATAGCTAACGAGAGAGGGTGAATTGGTTTTTAAAACTTTTTCAAAAAATTAATCTATAGTCAAGTACGTAATAACTAGATAGATTAATTCAAATAATAAGCACAATTATGAAAGCAACAAGTAAAGAGGTATAGAGAATGCAAACGGTATAATTATGGAGGTTCGATCCAACGCAATGATCTACGTCCTCCGTTACCAAGCTCTCCGACCCAAACAATGTCAATTTCACTATGTTGATTGACTTGTGGTGCAATCCAAATCTTTACAAAGCTTCCGGTGACTTACAAATAAGGAGCACCGATCTTTATACAATGTTGAGCTTTACGGGACTTCAATACGACCTAGTTTAAAGAAAATTAATTTTACAAATTAAAATTTCTCTCTTAATAAATGATATGATCACAATTAAGTACTAAGAGATAAATATGTTAACACTTTAATAAATAGCAATGAATAAAACTCAAGTGTTAGGTAAGAAAAGTTTTTGATGTGTAGAATGATTTTAAAAGTTAATTTGATCAAAACTTTTTCAAATCGAAAATGATTTGATAATAATAAATTATATGAGAAATCAATACAATTTTGCTTAAAGGAATCTCACTCGAATGCTCTTTTGCTATGTTTATGAATGACAAGTGAGTTGGTATTTATAGCAGTTGAAAAAATGATTTTTCTGTTGAATTGGACGATCATCCGGACGTTCGAAACAGTACCGGATAGCGGAATAATCATTACTTTGTCAGAAATCAGAATGGTCAAAAATCTGACCGTAAGAGGTGAACTGGACATGTGGTTTACCATCCAGACATCCGAATGGACAGAGAGCAATTTTCCTCCGATTTGTCCATTTTTATTTTCTGACAAGGTAGGCTTTAAAATTTTCAAGGTAAGTGATGCTAATTGATTGAAAATTAAGTTGAAGTTTTTAACTTTAAAAACATAATTTTCTTGCAAACGATTTTACAAAGTGAACTTTTATCATGCATAAAAGTTCATCAATGAGCTTTCAATGGGTCATTTCTAAGGATTAAATTATTTTACCTTTACAAGTGAGTTCAAACATATAGTTCTAATATTCTCGATTGATCACGGGTGCACAATTTGTTGCTTGATTTTGAATTTGACGTAAGTGCTTGATTTGTCTCTAATTGAGAATGCTCGATTTTCAAACTTGATTGTGAATGCTCGATTTCCATCAAGTCGCAACATGTAACAATGAAGACTCAAATATAAATGTTAGATATAAAAATACATTGTTTGTTATAATGAAAATATAAGATCGACCATAGGTCAATGGTAAATCTTGTAGTATTCATCAAGCTCCTCGTAATAAACGTCCCAAACACACCTTGCACATTTGCTACCGTAATAGTTCCTCAATAGGGGCTTTTCCAACGGCAATGACGACAGAATATTTGATTTTGACCTTCAGTTTTCTAATCCCTTCTCCACCTCATCTTTGCTTTCAATATTGGGCTCTTGAATATTCTTCTTATCGGCCATTCTAATATTTTCAATTAAAGTGAAACAATGGGTAAAACAAAAGGGCTTCTGGTGATTGAATATGGATTGACATGGAGTTGCGACGAAAACAAAAGTTAAGCGTATTAACTACAGTTATGTGAGGTTTAATTTATTTTAATGTATTAATCTAATTTTTTTTTTCCATTTTTAGAGTATTTGTTCTAATTTTCTCTTTCTATTATACCCAGCCCAAATAAATTTAACCGGCCAAAAATCAATCTAGGCCCAGACCAAAAATGAGAAAATAAAAAATTGCCAATCACAAACTCTAAAATCCACCAGCAATTTCATCTCTCCTTCCTACGTTCTTTTTTTTTTCCTTCTCATCCACCTTAAATCTAGTTGTCGATCGTTTTTGGCTCCAACAGCACATGTCCCGTTTCCATTAAAATTATAATACCTTTCTTCTCTCTTCTTTTCAACCCTACATTCTCCAATAAAATAATATTACACATAAATCGAAAAGTTTTCTTTCTGTTAATGTATATACATATATAAACAATGTACATGTTAGTTAGTCTCATATTGATTAGAAGTAAAACATTCCTCTCAAGTTAAACTATATATAGGATGCCTATTTTGTAAACAAATCATACTATTCAATACAATTATATTCTCTTTGTATTGTCTTATTTTCTCTCTTAAATTTAACTTAGTATTAGAGCTACTATTCTTAGTGGTTTTCGATATATCAAGAGTTGAGTATGGTCTGTGATTGCCACTATTAGTGGATCCTTCACATCAGAAAAACTTCTTGTATATCCTCGTCATACTTGTTGGGTCGTCACTATAGTCGGAGTCTTATTCTCCATCGACGTCATCTTAGCCACCACTCCATCAGTTCAATTCGGTTCATGTTATTATTATTATTTTTCTTTGTCCTCATAGTTCACATTATGGAGCATCTTGAGGCTTCACAACCCATTGTCATTATCATGGAAGGACTCAACTACACCATATGGGCTCAGGCTATGTCAAGCTTTCTTAAGGGCAAAAAGCTATGACGCTATATCACTGGTGATATCACTGAACCAGAGAAAGTCGTTGGAGAAGACAACATAAAATACATAGACCGTCTCGAAAAGTGGGATAGCAAGAACCACCAAATTATCACTTGGATTCGCAACACGTGTGTACGCTCCATCAGTCTCCAGTTTGGTACTCTACATCATATGCAACAATAATCTGGGCAATCCATCAATAGTTTCTTATCTGAGATGCACTATGTTTGGGATCAACTTGCTTCCTCAGAACCAGAGTTTACAGATGCCAAAAATGCTAAGAGATTTTCCAACTATCGAGATTAGTAACACTTGGTTCTCTTTCTCATGGCCCTCACTAATGAGTTTGAGGCATCTCTCCTTCACCGCAATCCCTTACCTACTTTAGATCAAGCTGTTACTGAACTTCTTTCGGAGGAAACTTGTCTTGCCCTTCGCAAAACAACCTCTATAGATGCTGTCTTCGCCATTCCCAGAGGACCTCAACCCAACAACAAAGGGCATTCATCTGGATCTTTTCAACACAACAACAAAGGGCATCCATCTGGATCTTCAAAATTCTGTAATTACTGCAAAAAACCAGGACACACTCTCTTGGAATGCTCGATTCGAGTTTGCCAATTCTGTCAGAAGCAAACCATAGGTCATCTTCAGCGTGATTGTTTTCAAAACCCCAACAGACACTCCCAGCAATACATGTCTCGCGGTACTCCTTCTAGATCTGTCGCCACTACTACTGAAGGTTCATCATTTACTACTTCCAGTAAGACGTTTTCTGCCTCTAACATAGAGGAAATTGTCAAACAAGTCCTTGCTCATTCTGGTAATATACCCTCTACTGCTATGTCATTCACCTCAGGTAATTCATCCTGATTCTTCGAATCTACATGTTGTAATCACATGACACCTAATTCTACTATATTTGCCACCGAACATCTTGCTAATCATACTCCGACTATTCAAACTGCTGATGGTTCTTCTATGAATGTGAGTCATATCGAAAAAATATCGACATTAAACACTTCTCTTCTTGATACTTATTGTATTCCCCAACTCACTCTCAATCTTATATATGTTGGTCAATTATGTGACTTCGGTCTAACTGTCCTCTTTTCTGCTTCTGGTTGTTGTGTGCAGGATCCAAAGATGGGACAAACTCTTGGAGTAGGCCGTAAGGTTGGATGACTCTTTGAGCTCATCAACTTCACCTTCCATCCCATTTCTCCTCATCAGTTCAAATAGTAGCCCCAGTCTCATCTACCCCATCCATCAGTCTATGGCATTTTCGTCTTGGTCACGCTTTTGTTGGTCGTCTTCAATCTTTAGCATCTAGTTGTCATTTAGGACTTGTTAATAAATAACAATTTGATTGTCTTCCTTGTCAATGTGCAAAACAATCGGCATTGCCATTTTACAAAAGTGATTCATTTTCTTCTGCACTATTTGATTTGATTCACTCTGATGTTTGGGGACCATCTCTCACTTGTACTAGGCTTGTAAGTAAAAATCGCAAAATCGAACTGAAACCGCATTTTAGAAACCGTCGGTTTGGTGCCACGTGGACCCGTTAACAAAATGATTTTAAACCAAACCAAACTAGTAAAAAACGGTTTGATTTAGGTTTGAGAATTTTAATTGCGGTTTAAAACCAAACTGGACCGACGAGAAAATATATAAAAATAATAAAACAAAAATAATGATTTTTTTTGAAAATTCACCAAAATATGTAAAATTCAATAGTTTTGTCATTTGTGTGTATTTTTGTCAATTTATAATATTTTTCTATTACATATATATTATCATTATTATTATTAAATAATCCTAATTTATATCTAATAATCTCAAAACTAATCTAATCTATCAAAAACCCTTTTCCTTTTCAGAATTCAAATTTCTACAGTTGTTTCTGAGTCTGAATTCTCAACTGGAGGTTGGTTACTTGATTTCTTTAGGAGTTTATTAGGTATAAGGATGGTTGAGGCTTGTATATGTGGAGAGAATTTGTTGTAAATTAAGAATGAACCTATAGGTCTGCGCCAATATTTAGATGAAGTGGAAGCATTTGATGATTCAATGAAAATTATGGCGAGTGGTTTATATTTCCTATTACTATATTTTTAAAGATTTTCTTATCTATTTAATATCCAATACTATGATGATGTAACAAATGCATTTGTTTGACAATAGAGACTATGAATCATGTGTGACAACAATTGATGTTTGAGTAAATGTGAGAAACTGAATTCATTATAATATACAACGGTAAGCTTGTGTAATTGTTATGTTTAGATATTATAAACAATTGATTTATTTTTATGGTTGGTTATTCTCTCAGTAGTTTTGTTTTTCTGATATGATGATCACGAGGTCTTTTAGAACATCATTATGTTTTTTGGGCTTTATATGTAGTTTAGTAGACTTGTATTGTAATGTTATTGTAACGTCTTAGCTTAAAATGGCAAACAAAAAATTATATTTTAGTTTACTATGATTTCACTTTGATTTAGTTGGTATTTAAATTTGTAGTAGATATATTTAGTTTGTTTTAGATTTATTGCTAGTAAGATATAAATATATATTGAATTCAATGAATTAATGCCATAAAAATAGACAAACAAAAAAATATACCGCGAAACCGGCGATTTAAAATCGGACAAAACCATTAGGTTTAGATTTGAGTTTTTTTTCAAACCGTTCAAGATGGTTTGTTTTAGGTTTAGATTTTTCTCAAACCAGTTTAAATGGTTTGGTTTGAAAATTTGTCAAAAATCAGTAAAATCGGACCGCTTACACCCCTAACTCCTAATATGGGAGGCTCTAGATATTTTGTCATTTTTGTTGATGATTACTCTCGTTACACTTGGATATTTCTTATGCACAATCGATCTGAATTACCTCAGTTGTACTTTGATTTTGCTACCATGGTCAAAACTTAATTTTCTTGCAATATCAAAGTGTTTCATGCTGACAATGTTGCTGAATACACGACTATAAAGTCTTTAACTTTCTTTACCAACATGGCACCCTTCCTCATCGTTCATGTCCAGGCACTTCTCAACAAAATGGGTGTGCTGAACGCAAACATCGAGATATTATCAATACCGTCCGTGCTCTTCTCATATCTGCTTCAAGTCCTAAACGCTTTTGGGGTGAAGCCATTCTTACAACTGTTTATACCAAGAACCGCGTGCCTTCTCCCATCATTGGGAATCAATCACCATTTGAGCGTCTTTATGGTCACCCTCCTAACTATAACACTCTTAAGGTATTTGGTTGTGCCAGTTTTGTTCTTCTTTAGCCTCATGAGCGCACCAAATTGGAATCTAGATCTCGATTATGTTGTTTCTTGGGATACGGTGTTGAACACAAATGCTACAGATGTTAGGATCCTTACACCAAACGTCTCAGAGTATCTCGTCATGTTGTTTTCTAGGAACACAAGATGTTCACCTCCATATCCAAGTTTCACCTTCCGCATGACAACACCTCTCTTCTATTTACTGATCTCTCCACAGATCTTTTTCCAGACACTCCTGAGACAAACTCTTCCTCTGAGTCAACCTGTAGGTGGAAGTTTCAACTTGTACGCGACCTTTCCAACCTTCGACTCTACTTCGAATGGACCAAAATACCTCGGAAACAACTTCTCAGATGCCTTTTTTGCTACAGATTTCTGGCGAAAAGGACGGAGCTTGAGATATACCAGATCCTCAAATTGGACATCACGGCGGTGCCCATAAGCTATTTCTTTCATTCTAGCCTTAGCTCTGGTGAGTTGCACCCTCAATTCCTTAGGATTGTATCTCGCTCAAGTAAGAGTTGTTACACCAAAGAATTCACTGGCATTCCCTTCTCAAAGTAAAGAATCTAAGGTGGCTCAAGCCTATAGACAATCTGGAAAGGGGTGTGCTTAGTGGTAGTGTGGAATGATATATTGTACCAAAACTCAGCCCAATGTAAAAATTGGCTCCACACACGGGGCTTGCTTGACACAAAATAGCGCAAGTACATTTCTAGACACCGATTTTACAACCTTCGTTTGTCCATCCGTTTGGGGGTGGTAAGCAGTGATGTGCTTAAGGGCATCCCCTTGTGCCCTACAGAGCGCCGTCCAGAACGAACTCATAAATATACGGTCCCGATCAGACACAATGGAACGAGGCAGGCCATGGAGTCTCACTACCTCTTTGATAAACACCACTGCCATTTTGGGAGTTGTAAAGGGGTGCTTCAGGCCCACAAAGTGCCCATATTTGCTCAAACGATCCACAACCACCAGAATTGTATCCACCCCACATGACCGCGGTAACCCTTCAATAAAATCCATTGAGATGTCTTCCCAAATTAGCGCTGGAACCGGTAAGGGTTGCAAGAGGCCACCTGGGGACAAGGCCGCATATTTATTTTGCTGACAAATGGCACAGTTTGCCACATATCACTTTACCGCCGCCTGCATCCCGTGCCAAAAAACTTCTCTGAACAGTCGTTTGGAGGTTTTAAGAAATCCAGAATGGCCCCCAATCATAGTGTTATGGCAATCCAGTAGCATCAGAGTCACAAACCGTGAGTTGCTGGGCAATACTACCCTTCCATGATAGCATAACAACCCATCCACTAACGTATATCCCACCTGGGTAGAAATCCCTCCCTGTAGGTCCTTCACTATTCTGCCTAGAACCTCATCTACCTCGACTTCTCTCTTAATATCGTCGATTTGTATCACCTTAGGGACGGTTAAGGCCAAGCAATTAAGGGCTGGTTGTACCCTAGACAGAGCGTCGACATCCTTTTTTTCCAGCCCGGGTCGATACTGAATGTAAAATGATATCCCATCAGCTTAGTGAGCCATTTCTAATGGTCTTCGCTCACTAAACGATGTTCTAATAAGAACTTCAGTCCGAACAATGAAATGTCTGCCCATTAAATAGTGTCACCATTTTTGCACTGCGAACACCACAGCCATGAGTTCACGTTCATATACTGACCTTTATCTGACACTTTGGGGTAAAACTCTGCTAAAGAAAGCCACATGATGGTTGTCTTGCATTAGGATCGCTCATAACCCATGCCCAAACGCGTCTGTTTCAACCACAAACTGCTTAGAAAAATCTGGCAGGGCCAACACTGGAACACTAATCATGGCAGTTTTGAGGTTTTGGAATGCTACCTCGGTCTCCTCATTCCATCAAAAATTGTCCTACTTTAACAATTCAGTTAAGGGCCATGTGATCTTAGCCTATCCCAGTACAAACCGCCTGTAATACCCGATGAGACCTAGGAATCCTCGAAGGTCCTTAAGAGTACTTGGACTTGGCCAATTAATCATGGCTGCGATTTTACTGATCTGCTGCTACCCCCTCCCCCCTTTCTGATATCACGTGGCCGAGGTATTCCACTTCGGGTTGGCCGAATAGACATTTCTTTTTATTGGTGTGTAGCTAATTCTTTTGCAATTCTTCCAAAACTACACCGAGATGATGCAAGTGCTCCTCAATTCTTTGGCTGTAGACTAAATATCATCGAAGAAGACAAAGACAAATTTCCACAAATATGGCTGGAACACTTCATTCATCAAATGCTAGAAGGTAGTTGGGGCATTGGACAACCCAAACGGCATGACTAGAAATTTATAATGTTCTTCATGCGTGTGAAAAGACGCCTTTGGAATGTATTCCGGTCTGACCCTGATTTGATGGTATCCTGATTTCAAGTCCAACTTTGAGAACACCTGCGACCCATGCAATTCATCCAACAATTCATCAATCACAGGAATTGGGAAACGGTCTGGTACTGTCACCTTGTTTAGGGCCTGATAATCGACACAAAACCTCCAATTGTCGTCCTTCTTCTTAACTAACAACATTGGACTTGAGAATGGGCTTTGGCTAGGCTGGATAATTCCTGCATCCAACATTTCTCCGACTAATTTTTCAATTTCACTCTTATAGACATATTGGTATCTGTAAGGTCTTACGTTCACTGATGATGTCCCCGACTGTAGCAGAATTATGTGATCACGCACTCTCAGTAAAGGTAGTTTATTCGGCCATTCAAAAACACTCTGATGAATTCCCAATAATTCAGTGATGGAGCCGTGAACTTCAGCAATTGGTGACTCTGTCTCCACCCCTAGACTCCTTAATTCCAGTAGGATACCCTGCTCTCTTTCCTTGTACGTTTTAACCATCGACTTCAACGACACTTGGGTCTTATCCAGACTGGGGTCACCTTGCAACACAATTGTCTCTCCGTCCACCTTGAATTGCATCGTGAGAGCGCTCTAGTTCACTTGCATCTTTCCAGTGTCTCCAACCATTTCATTCTCAAAATAACATCAGTACACCCCAATTGTAGTGGCAAGAAATCCTCTACAATCTCCACTTCATGTAACGTCACTACCACCCCTTTACATATTCCACCCCCTTTAACAGATAATCTAGTACCCATCACAACACCGTAACTGGTTGACTCCATGACCTTCAGCTTTAGCTTCTGGACTAGCTCAGATGATATAAAGTTGTGTGTGGCTCCACAATCGATGAGGACGACCACTGGCTCTCCATAAATTGCACCACACACCTTTATAGTTTTAGGCACGGTGAGCCCTACCCCTAATTTAATCGACAGCTCGACTAGCTCCTACATTATCTTGCTCACTTCTTCACCAATTTCCTCCTCGCCTCCTCAATTTCATCTTCCCTTACCAAGAGAACTTGCAACTCTCGATTTTTGCAACAGTGTCCAGAGGCATACATTTCATCCCAATGGTAACAAAGCCCTTTTTTTACTTAAGTTGCAGCTTCCTGTCAGTCAGGAGTCGGAACAGGGTCGCCACTCACTCAACCTTCGCCGTTCGCGGATTGAAGCCTCCTAGAAGCTTCGTCGCCCCCATTTGTGCCTATAGCCCATTGGAAATCGTCTGATTACTGCTTCTAGTGTAAGACCCCATATAATTTAGGCTATTTCCCACTGGGCTGCTCAGGAAAGTGTTGCTCATTTTAAACCTGGGTGGGCCGCCTACTGTAGAAGTCCATTTAAGCGAGTCATTTTGGTCTTCAACTCGTTGGGCCAACTCCATAATTTGGCCCAACCCCTGTGGCCTCATCATCCTCACCTCAGCCCTAATTAAGGGATCTAACCCATTCATGAAGTTCTCATCCAGCACCGCATCTGGAATATCTGATAAGAATGCCGCCAATAACTCGAACCAGCACCAATAATCCCTCACTATCCCATCCTGTTTCAAGGCCAGTAGCTTCTCTAGTGCACTCTCTTCCTGTGATGGCCGGAATCGCTGTAACAAAAGTATTTTAAGGTCTTCCCATCGCAATAAGGGCTGCTGACCGTTTTCCCACTAGAACCAGGCCAACGCTTCACCTTCAAAACATACAGCAACTGTCTCAATTTTTTCCCAATTTGAGAGTTGATTGACACTGAAATAGCGCTATGCCCGGAATATCCAACCATATGGTGCCTCCCCATTAAAAATCGACATCTCCAACCTGTAAATCCGATCGTCCCCCCTAGCCATCTCCTCCTATTGTGGTTTATGTAGAACTTCAGAACTTGGCGTTGTCTCTACAGTTTTAGATGAAGCCCCTTTTTCCTTCATCTCTCTGTCCTGATCGCCCCATTTTGTCATCACCATGTCGAATTTCTCCATTAAAATTGTAAGGTCTTTCTGCAATTCTAATTTCATGACTCCACTTCCCCTTGCAATCCGTAAAACCTCGATTCCAATTGCCCCCACTCGTTCCGCGATCATCATGCTCTGATACCAAATTGATAGGATCTTACCTATCAAATGCTGAATCTGCTGAACCAGCGGAGAATTGTAGCTTCCACAAAACTTCAAGGACTTGCTGTAATGGATTAGATTAGGTGTTCTAGAGAATTGATATTTAGAACAAATTATGAATATGTAGCAAGAGCTATAAACACGAATGAACAATGTATTGATAATTCTGAATTGAATACAAGTTCCAAAGCTTATAGAGAGGCATGGACTCTCCTCCACTACTCAACTCTAATAAAAATTGCATGATCTCTCTAATTCTATTCTCCCCCTTTTTATTCACGTTCCTTCCCTCACTTTACTATTTTACCCTCACCCAATTAACTAACTTCTAATGAACCGATAGCCCTTTCTTCTTTCGAGCATACGTGAACCGGATTGGGGGTCTATCAATACGTAAATCTTGCAATCAAATATAGGATTTCCATCATTTGTTTTAGGCAAAGAATAGGAAGGCGCAATTGGAGACAATAAAGAAACCATTGAAGAAATTCAAAAACTTCAAGATTTCTCCGCTTTTCTTCATTTATCAAAAATTCGGATGATATTCTATAAATCAATCACGATTTCTTGTGATTTTGTAATTTTAAGCTAGATTTTTATTTACTAAGAAATAGATGAATTCTTACTATGAAGTTTTAAATTGATTTCAATATTTTGACGCTCAATATATATTATTTCTTTATTTAATAATTTTCACTTACTTGATCACTAATTGAATTGATGTGTGACTTTTGTTGCTATAGTCATAGGATAGATAGCATGTTATAATAATTATTGTAATGTTTGATAAAAGATAGAGCTATATCACCATGCCTTGTAGGATTTTAATAAATGTTTTAATGCATGCTTTCATATTCTCATGTTTTATTAGAGATATATAAAGGTCACATGAGAAGGTATATATAATTCTACTCGAGATAAATTTTAAAATACCTTGGGAACATTGGTAAATAAGAATGCATACATATTCTCATGATATTGAATTGCATTAAATTGGATTAATAAAGAGGATTCAAAATCTTAGTAACCATTCAACCTAATCTTACCAAAACCTTCATAATTTGCTCATGAGAATAATTATCTTAATTAGTTAAATTAACATAAAATTAATAATTAAAATTGGCTATTTGATTAAAGTTAGAATTTATTGATCTTAGATTAAATACATGGTCTCCGTAGGATGATATCTTATTCATCATTTTATTACTTGTTTACGATACCATGCACTTGCAAAATTTCGTACAATCACTCCTCAAGTATGTGGCTTGCTTCAAAAGAAAAAATAGTGATGAGGACCATGGTACGAGAGCTAGCAAGGACAAGGACCCATTGATTGTGAAGGAAGGATCAATGACTAGGTCACGAGTAAAGAAAGTCAAGGAGGCCATGTGATTACTTGTTCAAGTTACGGTGAATGAAACATCGATCACAACAAGTAAAAGGACAAGTTTCATATTGGGCAGAAAGAAGAAACAAGATAGATTAACTTGGTTCAAGCAACGAAAGGATCTAAAGCGAAGGCCCATACGACGTCATGGTATAACCATATATGCGGTCGTATGTATCCATACCAAAACCAAAATGAGGGTGGAACAATGGTCTATGCGATTGCATCCAATAAGCCTATGCGGCTTCATAGTTGAAAATTAGGGCGCGTTTTTTCAAAATTTGTCTAGACTTCTATTTTAGTTAAAACTCTTTTATCTTATCTTTTTGATATCTTCTAAGCTCAGTTATGTTTTTAATTAGGTTTTATAGATTCCCTATTAATAGGATCATTCTTTTCATTGTAAAGGACACAATTTGAGACATATTATTGCGAGAAATATTGCTTTCAATTCGTTCTTCATCAAATTAATCCTGAACACATCAAGAATTAAATTCTAGTGGTGTTCAACAATTCAAGTAAGGTTCATAAGTTTTGTGATCACATGATCAAGGTATTGTTTGCAATTGTCTAGTTCTTTTATTCAATAATTTATTGGGTCGAGTTTTTTCAAATGTTGATTTTTGGCTTTCTTGGGTTTGATCTAATCCGTTGTGGGTTTCGTAGCTACAATTGTTACGTGAGTTCGCATCAATTGGTATCAAAATTTAGACTCCAAATATCAAGATTATATCATTTTTTTTTGTTTGAGTCTTTACATTCGTTTTTCGTGCTATTCATCTTTTGAGTCATCCAATCCAATTAAAATACCAAAAAAATTCAAAAGTTTGTGTACTAAATTAGTGCCCAAACCAATTCATTTTTAGTTTTTTTTAGGTTCATTGTTGAATTCTCACACGTTTACTGAAAAAAAAAATTCGAAAACTGTGAATTAACAAAATAAAAATGTAAAGTGTCCAATTCGAGTTCAAGAAACACTTTCTTGAATTTATTCTTGACGTTTTTATTCAAAGTTTAAATTCCTACTTTCTTGAGTTATTCTAGAGTTAATTCTTTGTTTGAACTCTACAAGTGTTGAATTTTTTTTATTGAGATTGAATTAGTTCTTTGAAGCGCTTGCAAGGAAGTACTGAGTGAAAAAAGGTTAAGTATAAGAATAATTGGGAGAAAAAACTAGATTGAGTTATACAGGAGTGTACACATGTGAGGCAAATATTATTCTAGATTTAGGATGTTTGACAAAGACGATTCTACTTCAAGCGGAAAGAATATGATTTGAAAGGTTGTTTGTTGATTTCCATAGGAACAACTTAGAGAAGTTCCTAATGCTTGGAGGCAAAGTATGTGGAAGCCTAGAGCGGATATTGGCGGTTAAAATGAAGTGGGTAGTATTGATGCTAACCCATGTAACAATTGTAATTACGAAACCTACAACAGATTAGATCAAACCTAAAAAAGTCAAGAATTAACATTTGAAAAACTCAACCCACTAAATTACTGAACCAAAGAACCAAGACAAATGCAAACAATATATTGACCCCATGATCACAAAACGCATTAACCTTACTTGAATTATAGAAATTGAGTTTTAAGAATACAATTTTTTTTTCTTTTAAATTTATGTCTTAAATTTTATTTTCCTTAATTCATTTGAGATTCATCAAATTCTCATATCAAATATTATTTTCATAGTACTTATAAAGTATTTCAAAATAACGTGCAATACACATTTAACTCTGACTAGTTTTCAGAAACGTAATGTTATATAGTCTAGTTAGTGTTTTAAAATCAATTTATGTAGTCGTGCATGATAAGTTCAATTAAATTAAATATGGTCCTATATTTAGCTTATTTTAATTGTCAAACATTGTTATTTAGATTGATATTAATATACCCGTTAGGTTATATAGCATTATTCATTGAGAAAACTCTCCAATTCCCCTAAAAATATGTTAGGAAATGAAAAGATGCTCTACTTTATTGTGAAATGTGGCCTCAATTGTAGTCAACAAAAGCAATGGTATTCTTTTAGAGATTGCTCTTGTGCTGAGGGGCCATACACCCACCAACTCACTTGACCAATCACACACTTACCATGTGGCTGAATATAGTCGAGCCAGCCCAGGGAAAAATAAAACCCCCCACAGAAAACACACAAATAAGTGGGGCCCTTTTTTGACAATATTTAATTCACATGGCCCACCCCCATGTGAGTATTAGTTCATTTTTTGTCTGATTTTTTCTGTACAAGCAGAAAAATATCAATATAACGTCTCATCACAACTAGAACTTTATGAAACATTTCAAAACGTGGCATCCACATACATCACCCAACATCATATTTCACATTGAATAATGTTATCCAACACAAGCGGTGCTAGAATATTAAATTAAATGGTCACACTTAATAAATTAAATTAAATAAATCATGTGATATTATATTAAAATGAATCTATTATTTAATGTCATGCAGTTACCACCTAAACTAATACTTGATATCAATGATATTGAATAATATTACTTTGAGGGAAAATTTGCAAAAAGAGGGATGCAAATTGTGCGATATTTTAGTTCCACATAAATTAGAAGTTCCCAAGCTCGGCTCCTCCAATATAGAGCCAACCAGGAAATTAAATCGATCATTTTGACCAAATGACTCGACTAGTTTATCGGAGAAAAATGATAAACAATTCTAAACATGGCGACAATTCAGCATTTCAATAAGTAAACTACTTGTGGCATGACAAATATCATAAACAGAAGGGAAAATTACAATCATTGTACCAAACATTTTATTTAGTTGAAAATTTTGTTCGAACCTTTCATTTGTGTTACCCACGATATCAAACATTTAAAAAACTCGCACCCGAAATCCAATATAACAGAAAATGTTAGTTTGACCGTTAGTTGATCGAATAATTGACATTGACCATAAATTTGACTAATTTTAAAAAGATAAAATGGTAACTTTACATTTTCTATAATAAAATAAGGATTATTCTACTTCACCCGAATGGATTATTCGGTAAAAAATTCGGGTAGTATAACAAGGTCGATAAAATAAACCCAAACCAAAATAAAATAAACCCAAATACTCACCGCACCCAAACCTAAAACCAAAAACAAGAAGGCATCTCATCACATCACATCCCATCACATCCCATCCCACCCCTGATTCCAAAACCAACCGTGGAATTCGACACTATCTCCTCCTACATAGACTATTCCAAAATAAGCATAATTATTAAGACATGTCTCATGTCAAAAGTGAGAAATAATCTAATTCAGTGCAAGCAATGAATCTTCATAAGCAATTGGGAGTGGGTACACGATTTTTATTCTTTTGTGGCTTGAAGCCATTTCTGATTCCATATATAATTCTTGATTTTGGAAATTCTGAAGCCATTGGGGTACGATTTCGATGGCTTCAATTGTGAAAAGTTTATGGGCATCAACCCATTTTGCTTTGATTGTGAACAAGAAATGTCATTCTAGATCTAGTTTTCAATGTTCAGCTAGTGGAGATTCGACTAATGCTGCATTATCTCCTGAATCTATTAAAGTAAATGGGATTGTTAATGAGGATTTGACATTTATGTGGAGCTCGCCATTAACGGTGGCCTCAACGGTGTAATTTCTGTGTAATTTGTATGCGTGTTCATTTTGAATATTAACAGAGGGGAGGGTTTTGGTTGGGAAAAGATTGAACTTGTTTGGATGGGGCGTCAGTGACCATGCCGTCATTGCGTGGGAAATGTGAAGGAGATAATGTTACATTTTCCCCTTTTTTTGTTATTTAAGTTGTTATTAAAATTGTGAAGTTACTATTTTGTCATTTTTAAAAATTGATCAAAGTTTACTATTACGGTCAACTAACTGTCAATGGATGATTTTCATCTATTTGGACTTTGCATATGAATTTTTTTAAAGGTTTGATACCGTGAGTGAAACAAATGAAAAGTTTAGACAAAATCTGCAATTAAATGAAATATTTGGTATCGTGACTACAATTATCCCTAAACAAAAACATAAGGACATAAATGTCTGAATTGAAATGAAAGAATGGAATTAATAGAAACCATCGACATACTCCTTTTCCTTTTTCTGCTTATTATTAGTTATTTAATTAATTTCACAATACTTGACTCAAAAGAATGCTCTCTTGATTTTAGTGAAGATGAAAAGTGTCCACTTTCCATTTTCTCCGTACACAGACCTTTCTCAAGCAAATTTCCTCGAGAAAAGTAATAATTGAATTTCACTACACATTCCAGCAAATACAACGATTTTTCAAGTTAACAAAGCCAAGAAACAAGATAATTCAACCGAATCAAATCTTTTATCTTTCTGTTTCATTAATACTTCAATTTCAATACCGACTCTACAATAAAAATAATACAATATTTTGCTAGCTTTAACCGATGAGAGAGATGAATATAATTCTTCATCGATTAATAGTTCATTGATTATGAACATATATTAATTAATTTTGAGGAAAAAAGGCCATGCCCATATTAGTTTGGAGGGGAAATTGGATTGGAAACAGAGAGGAAAAGTGAGAATTAGTCAAGGAACAAGTTTTGGTATATCCTGCTTAATCGGTTGATTCTTGTTTCCAAAATCTGGCAGGGAGTCCATGCAAAGGGATGGGGAATGGAGCATATTCAATCCCACTTTGGGATCCCACCACTTCATACCTGCAAACACAATTATCAAATAATACCAAATATCACATACCACTCCCCCAACATCGTCACATAGTTAGTAAGATAAACTACATAGTATAACCCAAAAATGGGGGAAGGGAAATTATGGGTTTTGCTAATTGTACATCAAATTTGTATAAAAGGGGTTACATAATATGATGTGGATGAAAAAAATGGATGAAAAAGTTAATTGTATTTTAAAGTGAAAAATTGTAGAATGTCATGCGATATTATGTAACTTATTATATTACCTCTGATATACATGTAGCAAGAATCGGGGGATTATATTATTGTAATCAAATCTTGTGATAAATTGTACGTGTATAAAATATATATGATATACGCGTAGAGCATGTAATAGAATTGATTATTTATGATTTAATTGGATTTTAAGAAAACAAACTTCTAAAAATACTTGTTTCAGTTTGAGAAAGTACCTGAATTGAGAAGCTAGATGATGGATCATAACGAGCATCTCTAGCTTAGCAAGTTCGTTACCAGGGCAGGCATGTACTCCACTGCCAAATGGCATAAACGTATTGGATTTCACCACGTCCTACAAGAAAAACCGTAAATATTTGTTACTTAATATTTTGACAAAAGAAATGTTTTGTCCTATCATACTTTCATAGGATTAAAAGTAATAATTTGATAAAAGTTTAGTGAAAAGTTGATAAAATTCTAACAAAATTTTATGCAATAGGAATTAAATATGCACTTAAAGTCAACCATTAAAAATATAATACTAACTCCTACCTCAAATCTAGAAGGATCAAACTTCTGAGGGTCAACAAAGAAATCAGGATTGTGATGAATATTCCTGAATAAAGGCATGACCTTCCATCCCTTTGGAATCAAGTACCCTGCCACCAAAATTCGTACCAAAGTTTCATGACCAAAACATTTATTTCAAATATAAGTGGATTATTTGATAATATTTGCAAGAAAGCCTACCTTTATATTCCACATCTGTCACTGCCTCTCGAAATGTGAATGATATAATGCTTGCCATTCTCAAACTCTCTAAAATCACCTGAAAAAAATACAGCACGGAACCGTCCCATCAGATTCACCGACAAGAATGAACGCAAATTGTAAATGATTTTGTAACAAAATTTTGGCGTTATCTGTGATATGGACTAGACCTTAACCGACCTAAATGAAACGAAATATACCAAATATATTGTTTGTAGCAGTCAAATACCTTGTAAGTCAATGGCATATTTCTTGTTTGATTCCATGTTAATTGACCATTTCCATTTTTATTTGATTGGTATATTGCCTTCTGTTCAGCCTGCATGCAAATCAGAAACATATTATCTACGACGATTACAAAGCAAATTTAAGCATATAAAGTCAAGAAATGAAAATGATCTTGAGACAAGAGAATAGTAGAATATATTAATTTGACCACCACAAACAGAGTGGAGAACCGCGTTTTTCTTATAGAGAATTCCAGAGCAACGCGTTGGACTCTTCTAGATCTTTACCTTGACTGCCTCGAGAAGTTTTGGGTAGTCGTGAAGGTACTTGAGAATCCATGTCATGGAACTCGCAGTCGTGTCTCGTGCTGCGAAAAGTACTCCTATGATGTTGTCAGCAAGTTGATCCTCATTTAGAGTTTCACCATTGTCATCTTTAGAATTCAGCAGAAAACTCAACATGTCCTTCTCAGAAAGCGTCTTCTCCTTTCTCTCTCTCATAATGTTACCAAGTATTTCACTCAGCCTCTTCCTTGCCTTCATGAATTAAAAAGGGTAAATATGATTAGTAAAAAACGAGTCCATTTTCAACACGTGTTTGTTAAGGTAGACTAAACAGTCTTACATGTAACAGATTATAATTTAGCATTTCATTACCTTCCTTGCCTTTTGGTATGGAGTTCCGGGTAAGTTTGTTGGAAAGGAATTGTACCCTCTATCGAGTATACTATAGTTCTTCTTTAGTTCTTCTTTATAATGGAACTCCAAATGACCAAAAATGGAGAGTATACCAACTTCAAATGTGAACTGCAAGGAATCAGATGTAAATGACAAACTAGATTTCTCGTATGAAATCTTAAACAAAAGACAGATTTGTTAATTGAAATGGTAGTTTTTAACACGTCCTCCGTGAATGCCGACATCATTTTTCATTAAAGAGGTGATAGGTGCACAATTTTTATAAATGGATTTTAGCGTGAATTCAAAGAGACGAACCTTTTTCATCTCATGGAAAGTGTTGATGACATGGCCACCGGCCCACGAATCCATTGCAGACACTGCTATGGCTTCAATATCTGCCACGAGGTTGCGGATTACCTCCGGGTAAAAGGCACCTTGAACCAGCTTCCTAAGCCGCATATGGTACTCCCCCTGGTGAAAAAACAGCGCAGAATGGCCGATCAAGTTTTCCTTGCTCTTCGGATATGTCGGCTTGAACAAATGTGCCTGAGTGAGTAGCACGATTCGGGCTGCTTCTGGGCTCGCCAACATTATACAAGGGCAACCCAGTACACGAGTCTTGAAGATTTCTCCATACCTGCATAAGAACATCCCTTTTAGAAATATTCTATCAGGGGATGTTACAAAATTGGACATTAATCGGGAATGAGAGCAAAAAACCTTTTTATTCTGTCAGAAAAAAAGACATTTGGATCTTGGGAGTAGAGCTGAAGAGTTTCTCCAATATAAGGCCACCCCATTGAGCCTGGAGGGAGCTTAGTTTTCCTCTCTGAATGTTTTCTTTTCATTTGCAGTGAAATTACATATAAAAATACAGTAAATACAAAGGTGAAAACAGGAACAAAGAATGCAATAATCTTCTCCATCTCTCTCTCTCTCTATCTCTCAATGCCTTTGTATTCTGTGTTGATATTTGAGTCACTGAGAAATGGAGGTCTGCTGGTATATATAGGCGCAGAAAGGTAGATACAGAATAAGTTAAAAGACAAACAATTCTATATATAATTGATTACACATTATAGAGATTACCTTTTTCTTTGGGAATCTTATTGTAATTTCATAACCTATTGAAATCTATTCCTAATGGTTTTAAGTTGTCGAACTTTTATTGGATTACCCCTCATGTTACTACGTTCGTAGGTGTAAAGTCGGTTTGGTTTGATTATTCTGAGAGTTCGAAACTCGCACAATTCTCATTTTCTACTTGGCTAAGCTTAAAAATGTGAATCACCACAAGGCGACAAGCCACAAGACCCAACACATTTTTTATTAAAAGAATTTAAAATTTTCCTCGTGGATCTGCCCACGCCTGCCCGACCCAAATTTCCTCGCTAACTTGACCAATTCATTTATTTCATCAGCATTTGTTACCTTACAAACTTAAGTAATATGTTCAATAAAGTAAATGGATATGTTGAGAAAACATGAATAACTCGATTAAGAAATTGATGCACGCCAGTTATTCATTTGTTTATGTCATATCTCCTTTTTGTTTTAAAATAATACTTGAACTTGAAATTTACGCAATTCGACTCTAACAATACTTAAGAGGGTGAATATGTATTTAATGCGGAATTAAAAACAATCACGGATTAAATAGCAACAAGTCATTTTTAATTCATATCTAGATGGTTAATCATGCACGTCAAATTATTTTATGTTGAATTAACGCAGTTTACATATCATAAACAACAAAAAATAAAGCAGTAAAGAACACAATAATTGTTCACAGAGAAATCCAACTGGAAAAAACTCTGGGTACTTTGTCAGTCAATCCACTATAAATGATTATGTACTTACAGTTTACTGGACTAGACGACGACATGATCTATCTGATCTCCTGACTGCAATTCTGATAGCTCTATTAAATTTCGTGCTCATCTGCACTAATTTCAGCTGCAATAATCAACGCTCTCCTGGAACTCCGCTATCCTGCACCAGCCTCTAGCTTGGTAGAATTGTCTATCTCATGTGGATCACAAAGAATAACCTGTTCTTCAATGACTAGAACTCCAGTCGTCTTCCTCGATCTTCAGCACTTCTGATAGATATGTAGGAAGTTTGATTTTTGGTATTTAGATATTGAATCTAATGTTTTTCCGACCAAAACACTCATACAAGATGAATGTTGAATGATATAATTAATAGATCTCTTAATGATGAAACTCTCTCAATTAACAACCTTAAGAAAATCGTTATGTACGTGTTCTGGTATATATAGATTGAACAAGAAATCAATAGGCCGAGAAAAAAACATTTAAAACGTGAAATAAAATTTTCTCGTATAAAGCTGTCGCTCGAGCGAAGAGCAGCGACAATCGAGCGATAGGGTGTCGCTCGAGCGAAGAAGAGGGAACAGTCTAACGACGTGT
Organism: Fraxinus excelsior; assembly: GCA_019097785.1. NCBI lineage: Eukaryota > Viridiplantae > Streptophyta > Magnoliopsida > Lamiales > Oleaceae > Fraxinus > Fraxinus excelsior. The sequence goes on from CM032628.1 coordinate 17,383,995, forward strand.
TTCTGCTTTTGTAACTCGAGCCAACCCCTAGCCACAGTCCAGTGAAAATCCGCGCTGTTTTCCTCTTTGTTCAAAACTCGAAATCCTAAACTTATTTAACTAACTTTTAAACAAATTGCACATTATTCCTAAAACTTTTACAACCTATCAATTCAAGTTATTTTGTTTACAAAATTTGCCAATTACAAAATCAACTAAAACCTAACAAACTCGCCCTTTGACATTTTGTGACAAAACACTAATATATGTCAAGACAGTAATAAAATAAAAGTTACGATTCAAAACAACAATACAACATAAACTACAAACAGTCTTAAACGAACTCTACACTACCAATTTCCTGAAAAGACAACTCAAATACCAGTGTAAAATATGTGGAAAACAGTATCAAAAGTAATCACACTTCAAACAGTTCACTTGTAGCCTGTAGGTGTCATTTAAGCAATTGTAAGTAATTGCAACTCAAATAGCATATTTTTCAGTTTTAAATCACAAGCTAAATTAAGACACAGTATCAATGCAACTCATCATACCAAAATGAGACATTAACACTATAAAAACATCAAAAACTTAATTTAGCGAAACAAAATTCAAACAAATATGCATGTGCTCCTTCTAGTTGCAAACTTTCAATATGTTTAAGCAGTAGGTAAAAATACTTATGTCTCATCCCAACGACCCCTTAGACATAAAAGTGATATTAATGTGTAAATATATCTATGTCTCACCCCCAACGATCCCATTGACATACAATTCTAATAAAAAATCTAACATGAATTATATATATATGTAACGTTGATTACATAGATTTAGTGAAATCATATAATGTGTAAGCACAAAAATCTTTACACTCTTCCAATCAACAAAAAACTGCATATATCTACTCTACTTTCCCTTTTTGTCACACAATGACAATGAGAAATCCTAAGAAGCACCGACAGCATCATCAGAGTCCGTCCTCTCCTCGGAAACATCATCCCAGTGGCGACGAATCCACCGTAAACCACGCTATACATAGCCAATAGCTCCGCAAAGAATAGTGACCTCAACAGTGAGACGATCTCCTATAGCACGTAGCTGGGTGATCTTTGCCTTCATACGAGCATGTTACTCGATAAGCACGATCATCTGTTCCAAAAGAAAGACCGACGTGTCGATGGGAGTAGATGCAGAAGGAGCAGACTGGGGAGGAGGAGGAGGTACGCGCAAAAGGAGGAGGAGTCGAAAAAGTAGACGGGAGATCGGAGGGTAGAGGAGCAGAAGAAAAGTCAGACGGGTCAAAAGAGATTAGGTCATCAATGGGATCAACCGGTACAGTCGAGTCAACTGACTGTGCTGGCTCGGATGAAGCATGAGATCGACTCTGTGCGATAGTGGTATGGCCTCTGGAAACTCTTCTCGAACCCTCCGTAGGGAAACTAGCTCCTAAAAATGTGACTAACCTATGAATAATGCACGCATAGGGAAGCCCAACACTCGTACCTGTCGTATGAAAAATCCTCAAGATCTGCTGGCAAATGAAAGTGGGAAGATCAATAGAATTGTCTATAGCAAGGCGTAAAGGAAATGAGTCTTCTCCATCGGTAATGAAGAAGTGTGAGAAATCGACCACAGATTTGTGTACAAAATGCGCAACAAAAATTGTCGGTCAGTGGGTAAAGATCTAGTGCGCATTGCACCTGGACCACCCTCCACCAATGTGTTTAGCACCGTGGAACGGACTAGAGTGTCCGAAGAAAGTAAATCGCGTGTAAGATATGGAAACAGGGGATGGACGACTCTCGGAATGTGAATAACAATGGATATAACGTCCGGAGTAATCTTAATACCCGACCCTGAAGAAAACCCCGAAAAGAAGAGCCACAAATATCATGGATGTTAGCGTAGAACTCTTGAACAAGAAGATTCGGCGAAGGTGACAAATCAACAAGCAAAGGTTCCAAGCACCGGGAAGTGAAAATGGCAGCGAGGTCAGGGGACAGGTCAGACATAATGACCTCGCGCTCAAAAAGGACAGGGCGTTAAGAGAATTATGACCTAAAAACATCTTGAGCCACAGTAGAAATGAACCTAGTTCGACTAAACGCAATTGAAGTACTAGGAGTAGAAGGAGTAGTGCGTGTTATCTTGGGCGGCATTTGAAAGAATTAAATCACAAAACCATTACAACCTCGATAAACGACAAATGAAATCCTGATATGCATGGCATGCATAAATGCACGCAAAACGAGACAAATGGAATAACATGCAACGTGCCCTATAGTGAATGCATGACGACGTGCAATGATGCCAGACATAGGTGACGTGACGACATGACACGTGCTATGGTGTTTAGATGTAGGGATGTGATGTCATGACGAAGGGACGTGACACCATGACAATGTGACGTGATGTCATCGTACGATGTCCCCAAACACACGACTCCAACACACAAACCACCCAACCACAATCACAACAACAAACATCGACACTTAAAATTAAGCATGCAATCACAAGTTGAGTAATATCAAAAAGACTTTCCCACATACGCAGTTAAGTTTAAGATGGAGTAAAGTGTATAAATGACTCATGTGTGTAATGTGCCACTATTTTCTCGTGAAAACGACTCCAAATCTTAAATTTGTGAGAAACGACATGCAAAACATCACAGTTAAACAAGTATGACCTGCTGATGAAAGTCAAATCCGAATAAATTTTAGGACCTGAAAATGAGCTCAATTATATGATATTTTTCATTTTCTCCCCTTGAATTTGAGTAGATTTTATTTTTTATCGATTTCTCGAAAATAATATCTTATGTACAGACCATGTTCATTAAACAACTAAATTGATCCATGTAACGAGCTTTAGGTCGGTTAACACAAATCAGATTACCATAGGCACCAGATCATAAGAAACCCCTCACGCTTAATTACTCGAGTCAAATAGGCTTCAAACAAAGTATAAGATGAACCAATGAAGCACTCAATTTTTTTTCATCATAAATGAAACGACGCAGAGAGACTATCACGAGCTAATGTCATCTAAATGTAGGTCAATTCATGTTCAAGGTCACCCTACTAACATGTGATTATCATCTCAAGTCTCATACATGCAGTTTTGACTTATTCACAATATCATAGTATGTGCAGTGCAGAAATTTACATGATGACACATACTTGATACTCCATGTTATACTGGACCAAGCAATGAAAATAATAGTGCAAAACATACTATTACTTACTTGATCATACATAACATGTTTAAAATTATGACAATATGCCGTTTGCAAAAAAAATATTTTTGTATTTTTCTCATTTTCAAACTTTCTTTAAAACAATACTTAAAGCAAATAAATACAAAAGAAATAGAAACAACAAAAATAAAAATAAATAAATAAATGGGATGCATGCATGAATGAATGGACACAATACACTACACATGCATGTATCTAAACACCAATTCAGGGAGAAATTTGAATGCCCTTGCCATGAAGAGTACAACCATTTTAACGACCTTCGCGATCACTCATCTTGACCCAAACTTTCTTAGAAGCAGAAGATGATTGAGTTAACCGAGTTATCATTTCAGTTAAATGGCTGACTTGATTGGTAAGAAAGTCAACCTTACTAGTGAAATCCAGATTCTTACTTCTATTCACACGGTTACGGCACCTAGGTCGAATGTGTCCCAGTGCACCACAGTGGTGACAAGTGGGAATGGACCATGGTTCAAACCTACTCGGTAGTTGATGCTGATAAGTAGTACGATTGACCCTACTCTATTCGATAGGTCTCGATCAAATGACATGCTTACCTTTAGGTTTCGGATAAGCAATCTCACGAGCTGTGTTTGTGGCAGGAATGAACGTGGTCTTAGATATACTAGCTGTAGCATCACGGTTATAAACATAACCCAGACCATGCCTATCATCCGCAAGTTTGTTCATCCCAAGCAGATTATCCAGCTTCTGTGAGTCACTTATGAATGATTGGAGTTGAGCATTAGATTTATCAAGATCGGAAGTTAATGATTTTACTTTAATCTCCAAGTTTTCATTGACGAGTTTAAGCTCATTCAACAATTTTTCACGTTCAAGCTCAAGCTTGTTCACATTTTTTAGAACGGCTTTGTTAACCTTCTTGATTTTAAGACTCTTCTCAAACAATTCACGATAAGACTCGTGAATGTCCGTCTCATCATCAGACTTTTCGTCAGACATCTTACTCTCATTCTCCCCTTTCCCATTCTCAATCTTACGGTCGGATTCGATTGCAGTAATCGAGGTGAATGCCATAATTTTTTTTTCATCCTCACCACCAGATGCCTCATTCTGAGAACTGGAATCCAACTCCTCATCACTCATGGTCACGGCTAAAGCCTTACACCTTTCCTTATTTGAGCTCCTATTCAAATTAGGACATTCATTCCTATAGTGACCGTACCCTTTGCACTCATGGCATTGGACAAATTAAGTTTTCTTAGCGGGAGTTGTAGAGGTGTTATTCTCACGTCTACCTCTCGAGAGTTTACTAAGGACTTCACTACTCTATGCCTGAGGCTTTCTCATATTCCTTATCACATTCTGGAATTTTTTAACGAAATATGCAATTTTGTCGTCTCTAAGTGTCTCAGTATCGGTTGACTCACTCTCAACTTCTCTAACAGTGTTCATTGCGATGGATTTAACCTTTTTAGGTTGTGAGATAGTAAGTTCGTGGGTTTGAAGTGATCCTACGAGTTCTTAAATTTTAACAGCATCCAAGTCCTTACTCTCTTCAATTGCAGTAACATTGGGTCTAAACCTCTCGAATAGTGATCTAAGGAATTTTCTAACAATTTTTGACTCAAGAATCCTCTCATCTAAATTAAAACTTGAATTGACTATGTCATTCAGTTTAGCATATAAACTCTTAAAACTATCATCATCGGTCATCCTTATTTCTTCAAACCTAGTGGTTAATATCTACATTTTAGAGTTCTTAACAGTTTGAGCAATCTCACGTGCCGCTTTCCTGCTTGTTCCAAACTCGAAATATTAAACCTATTTAATTAACTTTTAAACAAATTGCACATTACTTCTTAAACTTTTACAACTCATCAATTTAAGTCATTTTGGTTACAAAATTTGTCAATTACAAAATCAACTGAAACCTAACAGTACTAATATGGTGCTCCTATCGTTTTAAATTTATCATAGCATTTTATGTATAATTTAGACTAGATGAAGATAGTTTCTATAGAATGTATAACATAAAAAAAAAAAAAAATTCTTTTTTCCTTGAGGACACTGCTTGTACTGATATGGTGCTCCTATCGTTTTAAATTTATCATAGCATTTTATGTATAATTTAGACTAGATGAAGATAGTTTCAATAGAATGTGTAACATTTAAAAAAAAAAAGAAAAAAGAAATCAATTTCCTTTTTCCTTGAGGAACAAATACATAAGAGTCCGTTTGATTGTAATGATGAAAAATGGGTGAAAAAAAATGAATTTTAGGGAAAGTAATTGCCTAGAAATTGTTTTGCAGGGAATTGTTAATTTAGTGTGTTTGATTGGTATAATTCTTCACTTGGAAATTTTTTAAATTTTGTGTTCGTTTGACTTTGTTTTATATGAAAATTGTCCATTAATGTGATAATTTTTTCCACAATTGGTTATAAAATTTGTTTCCATCACCAAAAAGTGAAACAAAAAACAAAAAAAAAAAAATTCCTAAAAAATTCAATTTTTTTCATCAAAATTTAGTATTCGGTTGACTTTATTTTACATGAAAATTGTCCATTAAAGTGATTTTTTTTTCACAATTGGTTATGAAATTTTTTTTTATTGTTTAAAAAAAAAATTGATTTTCCCACCTTCATTTCCCTCCACGCCTAGAAGTACGCGTGGAGGGAAAATTTTTCCACCCAAGGGTGGAAAAACTTGGGGCATCAAACACCCTTAAATTCCATTTTCCATGGAAAAAGGGTGTTATCAAAAGCACCCTAATTTTCTTGCATAACAAGACTCCGCTCACATCATTTTACACACACATATATGTTCACATGATTCTTTCTTGCCAAATGCCAATAACATTTACAAAGTTTCTTGATTGTACTAGTTTGTTGAAACTAATATAGCATTTTTCGAGGTTTTTTCATGTTAAAAGATTTATTAGTCAAGCTTTGTCTTGTTCGTAAGTAGGACATGTACATGTAATCAGAGAAGATGTCACTGAATTCTTGATTCATTGTACCTTCCAATACGTTAAAACTTTGACTCAATTTTGGCACGTGGATGATTTGGTAATGAGAAAATGGACAAAATTAGAGATTTGATAATGTTTCAATCTCACAGGTCTCTCTTTGTTTTTATACCAGGATTCAATATATGAACATTAACTTGCACTTAAAATTAATCGATGATAAGATTATCACATTTGTGTACGCGCTAACGGTAAATTGAGAGTAAAAATATTATCCGTCTATCTTGATTATCGTTACAATCTAAATCCAAGTCCATCGTTCAGCTACCTTGCGCGCATTGGCTACACCACTCGGGATAAATATAGGTAATTAAATATGGTTCCAACAAACTAACCCAATAATTTTAACCTTTTTTCTTTTCCTATTATTTTTTTTTTGTTTTTTGTTTTTTGTTTTGTTTTGATAATGTTGACATCATAGTATTTCGAGACGTGTTCATCGAGTAAATGTAAATAAGTTCAGCCCACCACAAAAGGATGGGAAAGCTCAGCCCTAATTTAACTCTTAAAAGCTTAATTTACCATAAATAAGTTCTGAAATAACTTTTTTTTTTTTCAAATAAAAAGTAATTTACTTGTGTGAATAACAAAGTAATTTCAAAATAAAGTCTATGTTTGGTACACAAATTTTCATTTTCATTCTTCTACTTATTTTCAACCACCCATTTTTGAATAAAATAATATTTTTCATCACATAAATAATTTTTCCTTCTTTTTCAACCACACATTCTCCATCAATATACTATTTAAAAATAACGTGGCTCAAATACACCCAAAAAATAATTTACTTGTAAGTTCACTTTTTTATTTTTCGCGGGGTTTTCCTATAGTGTGTGGGTAATCAGAAAGGAATGCCCCACAAGAACCCGGCAGTGCTATACAGCACACGCGTCGGATATCATAAGATTTCCATGTCTCCAGATTGGATAGTGTCATGGGCCCCACATACATCCCCTAATTCTTCGGGCCCACTTCTAAATAACGCATACGTGGTATGCTCGTAATCATGGACCCATTTTCAATTATTATTATGCCATTTTGAATATAAAAGATGGTTTTGTCGCACTCCGAACCATCTGGATGACACTTGTCGCTTTCTCAGTAGTCCATTTCCACATGTATATCCTAGTTTACACTCTCGTTGCGAAAATTTACGATTGACAAGATCTCACACAATCTTCCACAATCACCACAATTAATCAAACCGCTAATTTTCTACCACATATTCATCTGTACACTAAGGTGTACAACTTTTTTGTGCAAACAGCTTTAACCCCATGAATTTTGCTAGTTGTACGTAATAAGGTACATAATGAATTACATAATATAATGTAGGGAGAAAAAATTAATTGTATTTTAAACTGACAAATCATATCATAATCTATTATATAAATCTTAATGTACATGTAGTAAGAATCCCTCCAGTTTGGAAGGAGCCCAAATTATTCTTGATAGGCTAGTTTAATAACAATATCAAGGGCCATTTCGGTTCATCAAGCTTATTAGAATCGGTACAAGAATAAGAGAGGTTTCGAAATTGAGTGCTCCCCAGCAACACATGCATGACATTGTTCGAGTAAGTGCACAGAAATCTAGTCTAGTCTAGCAATTAATTGGTAACGATCCAAGCAATAATAGCTTTGATACGAAATTGTATCAGAAACCATTTTCTACTGCAAGGATATATATTGAGAGTGTTTTTGATTGGGAGGAAGCCATAAATTCTCCGAACTTAAGTATCAGGCAGTCCCTTAATGAGTTGGATTACAAAGCAAAATAAATAAATACTGAAAATAATGAACTAGAAACATTAAGTGTCTTTTGACTTAGAAAACGAATTCAAACGTCCAAAATCTCTCATACGTCAAAGCGGTAAGTTCAATGGGAATCGTTGCGAGCTTTCCGGAATGAGGTCATGAGCCCAAAACGGACACTATATGCAAAAGTTACGCAATTTTTTTCGAACGCCGACCATCAAAACGTTCCAAATACGCAAGTGTCTGTTCCTCCACACCAGCCTCATCAGTATGTCTAGGTCAAATATAATGCGTGTTTTTTTTTTCTCCCAGTCTTGGATGTTGTAAGCACTTTTAATCGTTATTAATAAAATGTCACCTGAATTGGCAAAAAATAGTGAAATTGGTAACTTGTCCATGTAATTTTCTTTTCAAATCCCTAACCTTTTCACATGCATGTGCGAAAGAATTGAATGTCCAATATCTAAATTATGCTTGTCCTAATTAGGAAATGTCTCCCAGTATTTATATTATGCTTGCCCTAATTTGGTTATGTCTCCCTTTCAACGTGAGGAATGATGTAAATATATGAATACTATGAGTAATCATGGTAGATTTTCCGTATTTTTTTTGTCCAACTAATAGCATTCATCAATTGAGTCAGATGCTTATGATCTCAACACGTTTAATATTTTCGTCGAGTTGATTTATTAAAAAAAAAAAGGAGTTTAGGAACGATTCAAACCAACTATCATGTTAGGTTCTCGAGGAACAGCACGTTTAAATATTATCTATTTATTATTATCCCCTCTAATTGTATGCATAAAGTTTTATATGATTCAATCCGAGGTAACAAAATTATTCTCAAGGATTTAAAGTGATGTATATGTACCTCCAATTTCACAAATCATAATTCCGATCAAGGAATTTTGAGATCAAAAGGTCTCCACACATTTGTGAGTTTTTCTTGTGTGTATATTTAAGAAGACTTCACTCGTTTGTGTAGTCATTTCAAACATTATACGAACGAAAATTATATATATATTTTTTTCTATACGTGATTACGTTTATAGATAAATACACAAAAAGGTATACATAAAATTGATTTCATACTCCTACCTCTAGTGTGTAGAATAAAAACTTTCCACACAAAGAAAACTTTAAATGATGAGGTTATCTGAATGAATGTATGACTGTTGAAGAGAGCCTTATGTAGGGATCCCCTACCCCGGTGAGCAGTGGATAGTTTATAAAGTATACATACATATACGTCAATTCTTCAATTTTCTTAGCGTGAGATTCTTGTGGACAAAGAAATTTTTTTTGGTGGGGTGACATGTAATGGAAATTAATTCAAATGACGCAATATCGACGAGTGACAAGATTTATGTTGCTCAGGTTCCTTGATTTTTCGTAGTTGAAAATATAATGATATATATATTTATATACATGCGTTTAATTCTGATCATTGAATAAATCTAATTTTTCTGTAAAAATGGTTCGGAAGATTATGCAAATAGTGGTGTTTAACGACAATGTGCAAGTTATAATCTCACGAAAGTGTCTCCAAGTACGAGTGGAAAGAGTATATTGCTAATTTATTCGTATGATCTAGTGAAACCATAAAAATAATAAGCGAAATGAAACTTCTATTGTTCATTTTTTAATTATAAATAGGGTTATTGTTTTAGGTAAAAAAGGATTCTTATTTGGACCATGCTAGAATAACATAATATTCTACATAATCCTTTACATAATGGCCAAATGACAGCCCTTATGGGGGAGCCTATGCATATAGACCAATTCTTCTTATTTTATATAAAATAACAATGGTCTCAACATCGTTACTATGGCCATTACAAGGATGGTACAACGATGTCACTATTTGAACAAATTAATATATTAAAAAGAAATTGTTATAAAGTTTTGTCATTTGTGTATAGTAAATGAGGATTTTAGAAAGTTTTAAGGTGAAATCCTAAACTCAATATAGTGGAGTTTTCAAAAAAAATAATAATAATAATAAAAAAATTGTTTACACGAACAACTCGATTCTTCTAAAGCTTAAACGAACAATTATCTGATTTTAAGATTTTTGTCAAAACAAATTATCATCGTTTGGAAGTCTCTAAACTAATAAATTAAAAGATTCTTTACTCATTTTGATAAAGTTAACTTTTTAAGATAAAATTCTAATATTGAAATGACAATAAAAGTTAAAATTGTGTGAAGTTATGTCAAAATCAAGGATATTTTTATCAGAACATGTGAAATTTAGTTTATCATGACATGTTCGATAAGGTCTCCACTCCATGAGAAAATTGACAATATATTCAGCTCAACATGCAGGATTTCCACTGTCTGTAACAACCATTATTATTGATTAGGCTCAGCCATTGCTGCACCTGCATATTTGTGAAATCTAAAAGGGAGATTGTGTGTATTATTGCAGTGAAGATAAACACGTAAAAAGTGGCTTGTGTTTGTTTCTGGATTTGGTTGTACAGTAAGAAAGATTCACTCCTTGAAAGAGAAAGTTCAAAATCTTTCCGGATCTTCACTAGTGACAAATGAACCGCCAAAGATTAACGAGACCGCCCACACTGTCACAGAATATGAATGTTGAGTTGACAACTGAGTCTAGCTACGGTTGTACCGGTTTAACACTCAACCGAATTACACCAATCTTGAATCAACAACTAAATCCAACCATGATTCTATTGGTCGATCCTCAACTTTTTCGAGCCGTTATCTCAGTATGGCTTGAAGTTAGACCAGGAGGGTTTGCTTGTACTTGATAAACCACAATTGAATATATGGCCAAACTACTGTGTCAAATGTACGAGAAATTTGATCATTCACCTGAACTCTATCCAATTCACTTTTCTTAAACATTAAAGGCACTATACTTCAAATAAATAACTATTTCAACTCTTTAACGATTTAAACTTTTTAGGTAAATATATATGTATCTTAGTAATTCTTAGTGTAAGAATGATGGACTGGAAACCTATAAGTGAACAAATTCATGAATTTCAAGATTTACAACGATACGTAGAAGACTATAAGGTGTCATGCCTCATAGATAAACTTCCAACTTCTTGGTCGGGTTTTGAAGACGTAAGCAAGGGATTTTTACATTGAACCAAGTATTCAATTCTTCGAAAGTAGAAGAGCATCATATAAATCATATGAACCAAGTTGATGATCACAGGCCAAAGCAAACATGGTAAAAAATTCAAAACCCCCCTACTAGCTCATCAAAGCAATCTAAGTCTTGAGGTAATAAGTTTAAGAAAAACTTTCAGCGTCATAGGAAAAACTTCCAACCTAAGATCAATTACACTAGAGATAACACAAGTAAAAAGGAGAAAGGGCCATGCATCTTGCTCAAGATTGCTACTGCAAAAAGACTAAGGAGTACAAGCTCAAGGACAAATTCCAAAAGGATCAAGTAAAATGTTGAAGGATGGTGAACCTTCTATTAGATGTGAATTATCAACATCTTTTAGTCAATTTTACTTTTCGAGTAATGAATGGTACTGGTTAGACTCCGGAGTAAAAGTTCATGTTTATTTTGATGAGAGTTAGTTTAAATTTTTATTAGACTTCCAAGTGGAGAAAGAGTAACTTTGGAAAAAGACTTTGTCGCTTGTGTATTGGGAATTAAAAGTGTCAAGCTTAAGATGACTTTTGGAAATATTTTAATTTTAGATTATGTTCGACATGTTCATGAAATTAAAAGAAATTTAGTTAGTGGATCATTATTAATCCACCAAAATCTTAAACGTGTAATGTAGTCAAATAATGTTGTAATAACATAAAACTGTTGGAAAATGCTATATTAGTGATGGATTTTTAAATTGAATATTGTTGATGATCTTTATCATGGTTCTTAATTTTGAATTTAGTCGTTTGGGGCGTGAAAAATTTGGCCATGTTAGTCATAGGAAGACCAAGAAACTTATGGATTTAAACTTGATTCCAAAAGCTCAAGTTGATAATAATAGGTGTGAAGTTTGTGTACAAGCCAAACAAACTAATAAACATTTTAAATTCGTTTGAAGGGACACAAACCATTTAAAATTAATTGATAGTGATGTTTGATCTAATATCTTCAAGACAAACAAGTAATAAGTATTTTTCTACAATTATATATGACTATTCTGTAATAAGTATTTTTCAACATTTATATATGACTAATCTAAGTATTACTATGTTTAATTATTTTATGTGACTTGCTTCAAGGTAGTAAGACAATATGATGTAAATGAGTTTTTAAAAAGAAGTTGAAACCTGAAGGAAGTATAGAGGTTTGTAATTAGAGGAGTCACTCAAAAGAAGTTCATTGTTTTGATGCATATTCTCCTCTTACAAGAATAACTACCATTAGGACATTGTTAGCATTAAGTTCTATTCATAAATTGATCAAAATTAAATGGACATTAAGACTGTATTTTTTGAATGATGATTTACATTATAGAACAACTAGAGGGTTTAAGGGTCAAAGGACAATAACATAAAGTATGTATAATGATGAACTCATTATATGGATTAAAGCAAGCTTTTAAATAGTGGCATAAGTAGTTAAATAGAGTTGCACTAAATTATGGGATTATGATTAATGCACATGACAAGTGTATATATGGCAAAGTACTCTTTTTATGTGTAAATGATATATTAATATAGGGATAAATTTAGGTTTTGTTAATGATGTAAAGAGTTATTGGTCTAATTTTGAAATGAAATATTTGGAAGAATCTCATCTAAATTTAGAAATGAAGTTAAGGAAACCATTTGAAAAGATTTCACTAAATCAGTCTAGTGCTATCAAAAGAAGTTGAAAAAGTTTGGGTATTGTGTTAATAAGCCACTTTCTACTCCGTATGGTCAAATGTACATTTGAAGAAGAAGTTAAGTGGACATTTTTTAGTTGATTTTGTAATTGGTAAATTCTGTGAACAAAATGACTTAAATTGATAGAGTGTAAAAGTTCAAAGAGTAATGTGCAAATCCTTAAACTACAAAAATAAAAACTGCATCGCTAGATTGTTGTCCCTCATTCGCTCGAGCGACAGGGTTATACGAGAATATTTTATTTCTCATTTTAAATGTTTTTTTCCCGGCCCATCTGTTTTCTACCCTACCTATAAATATTCTAAAGTCACATAACGAAATTTTTTAAGGTTAAACATTGAGTAAACATTTTCCTTTCATATTCTTTTAATCTTTGAAGCTTTCAATCTTCGTGTTTCTTTGATATACTGTTCTTAGTGGCGAAAAGCATCAGATTCCTAATCCAAATATCAAACCATTTCTTTCCGCATATCTGTCAGAGTTGTTGAAGATCGAGGAAGGTAACTAGAGTTCCAGTTGGTGAAGAACGAGCTGTTCTTCAGGCTCCACATGAGATAAACGATTTCACAAAGTTAGGAATTGCTACAGGAGGGCAAGATCCATGAGAGCTTTGAAAATTGCTGCTGAAATTGGTGCAGGAGCACATAATTCAGGAGAGCTGTTGAAATTGCAGTCAGTAGATCAATAAGTACGTGTATTCGTCTAGTCTGATGGACTGTAAGTCACGAATCATTCTTGTGTTTTTTACTGCTTTACTTAATGTTTATATGAACTGAGGTATTTAAACATAGGATTAATTGACTTGATTGAATAACCATATAGAGATAATTAATTGGCAACTTGTTGCTAATTAATTAATAATTTTAATTTCGCATAAAATACATATTCACCCCTCTCTAGGTATTGTTAGGTCGAACTGTGTAAATTTCAATTGGTATCAGAGACTTAAATCAATTCATGGCCCATTTTGTTAATTCTAAATGAGTCAGTCTTTGTCCGTGTCTCCGTTTTTCTACGGAAGCAATTATGCCTACAGGAAAGTTCAAATGAGAGTTTTTCTTAAGGGTTTGGACGAACGTGTTTGGATTAGCGTTCAAAACGGGTGGGCTCCACCTTTAACAACTGTTGATGGTGTAGTCACAGCCACTGATATTTCACTGTGATCGAAACGGATTTGGATAAGTGTAATTAGGATAGTAAGGGCCTTCATGCCCTGTTCATAACTGTGTCTGTTGAAGAGTTTAGGCGTGTATCGATACGTAAAACTGATAAGGAAGTTTGAGATATTTTAGAAACTACACACGAGGGAACTAGAACTATTAAGAACTCTAAATTGTAAATGTTAACTATTAGGTTTGAAAATATAAGGATGGCGGATGATGAGACATTTGATAGTTTCTATGCTAAACTGAATGACATAGTCAATTCGAGCTTTAATTTAGGTGAGAGTCCACTGACACTGAGACCTTTAGAGATGACGAAATTGCTTATTTCATTAAAAAATTTCAGAAGGTAATGAAGAATAGGAGAAAGCCTCAGGAGCAAAATAGTGATGTCCCTAGTAAACTTTCGAGAGGTAGACATGGGAAAAACACCTTCAGGACTCCCATTAAGAAATCTCAATCTGTCCAATGCTATGAGTGTAAGGGGTTTGGTCACATTAGGAATGAATGTCCTAATTTGAAGGGAAGTTTGAGTAGAGAACGTCGTAAGGCTTTAGCATTCACCATGAGTGACGAGGAGTCAGGTTCCAATGTTGAGACATCTGGTTGTGAGGATGAACAAAAATTTATGGCATTCACCTCGATTGCTGCAATCGAATCTGACCGTAAAACTGAGGAGGGAAAAAGGGAGGATGAAAGTGAACAATCTGATGAAGAGTCTGTGAGTGAGGAAGATATCCAATAGGCTTATGATAAGATGTATGAGAAGAGTCTTAAGATTCTTACTAAAAACAAAGCCTTGAGTGCGAAAAATAAGGAACTTGAATTGGAAAATGAGAAGTTAGTAGCGCACATTAAGGAATCTACCTCGATTCTGAGTGAACTAAAATCCATGAACGAAACTTTAGAAACTCAGGTTAAGAACCTCACTAGTGAGCTTGAGAAGTCCTTTAAGAGAGTCATTGAGTTGACCACTGAGACTGAGACCTTAGAAATTCAGGTTAAGAACCTTCTGAGAGATCTAGAATATTCTAAGTTTCAACTGCTTGCCTTCTCTAGTGGTTCTGAAAAGTTAGATAATATTTTAGGAACGGGCAAGCCAGCTGGAAATAAGGAAGGTCTAGGTTTTAAGGAGAAGAGTGCTAGTACTTCTAAGACCACATTTGTCCATGTCACTGACCAGCCCAAACATGTGCCTAACCCTGACCTTAAGGATAATGGGTTTGTTAGACCGAGACCTACTAGACAGCGTATGACTTGTTGACCTAAAAATAGACGTCAACGTCCACATAACATTGGTCCTAGGTTTATCCACACATGTTTTCACTGTGGTGAGTTAGGACACATTAAGCCTAGATGTCGTCAATTCTTGAATAGAGAAAGAATTAAGAGCTTTAATAAGAATAGAAATTAGGAGTTTGTTGGTCAGATTGAATTCCTTACTAATTAAGTGAGTTGTTTGACCAAGTTAGTGACACACTTGTCTGGGAATGTTCCTGTCACTAGGCAAGTATGGGTGAAGAAAAGTGTTCTAGAAAATTATGAAATAGTTTACGGTGCTCTTAAATGTAAGAGCATTTGCATACCTAATTGATTATGTATTTTTGGTGCATGCTCGTATTCGATATTGAGTTATGCATACATCATGTTTATTTATTTATTTGTTCTCATGTATTTCTACTTTCTGTTTTTGTGTTTTGTTTGTGAATTTTTTTTTTTTTTTTTTTTTTTTTTTTTTGTGTTCATAGTGCATTCACGTTTTAATTGAAAAAACAAACAAAAACAAATTTTCATTGTTATGATTATTTTTTTTAAAAAAAAGGAGAACAAAATAATTTTGATTTGGAAATTGATTTTACAACATGATATTCATTGCACTTTATTTTGTTGATTGTAATCAAGAATGAGTTTATTTAGTGAGTTGTAATATAGTTTCCATGATTAGCTTAAGATACTTATGGGGTATTTAATATAGGTCTCTTCATATACCAACACTACACACTATGATCTTAACAGTGAGATTCTACCGCATGTGTGAAATTTGAGATGACGTCACATGTTAATAGGGTGACTTTGAACATGAATTGACCATTTTTATTAGACCTAAACTCGATATTATCCCTGCATGAATCAATATCTATCTTGAAAAAATAATCATAAGGGACTCAAAATCTTAATACTTCTTTTCGAAGCCTACTTGACTTAAGTAATTAAGAATGAGGGGTTTCTCAGAACTTGGTGCATATGGTCATCTGACTTGGGTTAATCAGCCTAAAACTTGTTACAGGGATTAATGTAGTCGCTTAATAGAAATGAGCATGCACTTAAGATGAATAAAAATATGTGAGCATTCCTATTGAAAGTTGTGATAAAAAGAAAAATATTTGTGCTAAAAGTCAGGAGGAGAAAAGAAATTCTTCATTAGAAATGAGCTTTCATATGTAGGTTCTAATGTGCTATACGGTTTGATTTTTCATAAGTAGACGAATATACTTATTAGCAGGGATATTTAGCATGTCATTTCTCACAAATTTAAGGTTTAGAGTCTTACTGTCAGATGATTAGTGACACTTAGCACATATGAGTCACTTATATCATTTACTCCATGGGTGCTTTTAGTTGGAATTGTGGGAAAGTTTACTATTCACTGCATATACTTGTGATTGCTTATACCTACATTATTGAGATGTTGTGTGATTTTGCTTTGTCTCTTATCATTTTGTGACAAAAAGGAAGAGAAAAATTTTGAATTACAAAAGTGAATTGATATCAGATTTTTTTTTATTATAATTTACACTTTTATGTCTGAGGGATCGTTGGGGTGAGACATAGATACTTTTACACATTGATATCATTTCATGTCTGAGGGGTCATTCGGGTGAGATATAGATACATTTAACTACTGATTAAACACTTTGAGAGTTTGCAGTTAGGGGGAGCACATGCATATTTGTTTGAGTTCAGTTTCGCTAAATTAAGTTTTTGATGTTTTGATAGTGTCAATGTTTCGTTTTGGTATGTTAGGTTACATTGATACTATGTCTTAATTTAACTTATGATGTAAAACTGAAAAATATGCTTTGTGAGGTACAATTACTTGAATGACCCTTACAATTGAACTGTTTGAACTCTGATTATCATTGATCATGTTTTCCAAACATTTTACACTGGTATTTGGGTTGTCTATTTCAGAAAATAGGTATTGTAGAGTTCGTTCAAGACAGTTTGTAGTTAAGTTGTGTCATTGTTTTGAGTCTATAACTTTTATTTTATTACTATCTTGACATAAATTAGCGTTTTGTCACGGAATACCAAATGATGAGTTTGTTAGGTGTTAGTTGATTTTGTAATTGGAAAAATTTATAAACTTAAATTGATAGAGTGTAAAAGTTTAAGGAGTAATGTGCAATTTGTTTAAAAGTTAATTAAATAGGTCTAGGGTTTCGAGTTTTGAACAAGGAGGAAAACAGAGCGAATTTTCGCTAGACGTCGCCAAAGGTTGACTCGAGCTAAAAAAACAGAAACTACATCGTTAGACTGTCACCCGAGCGACAGCGTGTCGCTCAACCGTCGCTAAGCTCTCGCTCGAGCGACATGGTTATACGAGAATATTTTATTTTGCATTTTAAAGGTTTTTTTCCCGGTCTATCTGTTTTCTACCCTATCTATAAATATTCTAAAGCCACATAACGAGATTTTTTAAGGTTGAACATTGAACAAACATTGTCCTTTCATATTCTCTTAATCTTTGAAGCTTTCAACATTCGTGTTTCTTTGATATATTATTCTTGGTGGCGAAAAACATCAGATTCCTAATTCAAATACCAAATTATTTATTCCCACATATCTGTCAGAGATGCTGAAGATCGAGGAAAGTAACTGGAGTTCCAGTTAGTGAAGAACGGGCCGTTCTTCGGGTTCCACCAGAGATAAACGATTCTACAAAACTAGGAGTTGTTGCAGGAGGACAGAATCCAGGAGAGCTTTGAAAATTGTAGCTGGAATTGATGCAGGACAACAGAATTCAGGAGAGCTGTCGAAATTGCAGTCAGGAGATTAGTTAGTACGTGTCATCATCTAGTCTGGTGGACTGTAAGTCACGAATCGTTTATAGTGGATTGTTGATGGCAAAGTGTCCGAAGTTTTTACCCAGTTAGGGTTTCTCCGTTATCATTCTTATATTTTTTACTGCTTTACTTAATATTTATATGAACTGCGGTATTTAAATATTAGATTAATTGACTTGATTTAATAATCATCTAGAGATAATTAATTGTCGACTTATTGTTAATTAATTAATAATTTTAATTCCTTATAAAATGCATATTCTCCCTTCTCTAGGTATTGTTAGGATCGAACTGCGTAAATTTCAAACTTGTTTCGCAATTTAAGTATTCTCAAATCATTGGATCTTAATTATAAATAGCAAATAAAACAAAACTTCATATAGTCTTCGATATTGAGAGACTTAGCATATATACTAACAATCTAAGTAAAAGACATTAGAACGCACTAAAGAGAGTGCTTAAATAAGAGAAATTGAGAGAATCTTCAGACGCCCCAAAAATACTATCCATAGTCATTTTCAAATATTCAATTGATCGTATCTCCAAGGTACATTAGATTATTCTATAAGTTATAGAAGTTATCCAAATATTATTGAAAGATATAACGATGTGAACGAGATAATTGATAATGTAGATATTAAGTCTACTATAGGAAAGGTGTTGTTGAGTCATATCTTGAGGTTCAAAAAGACAAACTGTTATCTTGATAAGTACTTTAGAGTCAAATTTAATAGCATTGGATAAAACAGATACTAATGTTGAGTGGTTCAAAGATATATTATTAGATATACCATTAATAAGTAAGCAAACTTCAACTATTTTAAGATAATATGATTTTTCTCAATTTTGTGAGATTTGAAAATAATTTGTCACACAATTTACTCAAGACTTTACCTAAAAAGGTTGTTAATGAATCATCGACGGGGATGGGTTTAAACCGACAAGGGAGTCATCTACGGAATTAATCAAACTTTTATGATTGGAGATTCCATGAAGAATATTCAATGGGTGGAAACAACCTCGACTATATGACTTGTAAAAGCACTATATTATTTATACTCATCCCTATGGTGATAGTTTTAATGTTTGTGGTGTCTCTAAATGAGTACGAGACGAGAATTCTCACGAGGTACATGTAACCCATCATATGTAAGAGTTGTCATGAGGTGTTAGACAATATCTTCGAGACTCTTACTAGATACAATGCTTAGTCATAATTCAATTATGGCTTCCTCAAATAAAAATTGTTATCTCTAAGCAATGTTCAAGTTCAGAAAACACCTAAACCTATTGCATTGTATGATGTAATTACCAATATATGTTTGTCTATTTTAAATTTTAAACATTGTGAAGAGTTGTTGTAAAAGATGAAAGTTTTAAACTTTAAATTAAATAATTATTTTAATTTTTCTTATTTTTCTTTATTTTTATTTTTCGGTTTTATCTTTGTTTTAATTTTACATATTTAGGCCATGTTTGAGCCCTGTTTTTATTTTTTGTATAGAATACATTTTGGAATAGTAAATTGATGGGGGAATGTTTAGTTAAAATTGAAAGAAAAACTTTTGAAGTGCGTGTAATAATATTTTATTGAATGTGATTGAAAAAAAAAAGAGTTAAAATATATTTTCAGAAAAAATGAGTATCAAACAAGGTCTTAATATAAGATTAAAGATCATAATTTTAGAATGCAACTTATATAGTAGTGGATTACTTTTCATTATTATGGGGGTTGGATTTTTCATTGTTTAACACATGGCTTGAAAGAATACTCTCTATACATTTTTATTAAATATTCTCTTATAGTTCATGATAACTTGATACAAGATTCGTTATTTCTCTTCATGTAATTATGCCAATAAAAGGAGAATCAATTGCGAGCTATAAAAGTTTTATCTTGAAATCGTGCTTTGTCGATAGTCTTGCAGGAAGGTAAGAATGCACAACTTTAAATCAACAATTTTTACAACTCTCTTAGGCCAATCTCTCTAACTGTCTTCTCATCTCTATGTTATTTTATTTGTTTGAAGTTTTATTTTATTACACAAATCACTTGTTCTTTTATAAAAATAAATAAGTAGTCCATTACACAATGATTTAAAATAAAAAGATCATGATTGCTTACTTCATATTCATAGTTTAGATGCTAGAAAAACAGTGGAATTCTCTACAATAAACCATGACAAGAAATGCCCACAAAATGTTTTCCCTTTTCCTTTCCCTTTCCTTTTCTTTCTTTCTTTCATTATCTTCAGTTGACGCCTTAAAAATCAGTAAAAGAAAAACCCTATTTCACAAAATTGAAAAGAAAATACTGATTGGGTGGCCATGTAAATTTCCTTTTTGACTGTCTCGATCCTGTCCCTTTGAAGCTCAATTAATGATCTTAGATCATATAATGATTTAGATGTTACTTAAATTCTATCCAATAATTCATTAACTTTTACAAATCCCTCCAGCTGGAAATGGTTCAAATTGTGTGGGGATGAACCTAAATCTGTAGTCTCATTGGTTTTAGGGTTTTGATGGGATCTTGATATCAACTAATTTTCATCTCTACCACAGAATATTTTGATTTTTATTTTTTCTGTATGTGTGAACATAGACCAGATATTTTTTTCTCTTTCTATCGTTCAATCATGATCATTAAAACTCTATCAAACTTTATCACATTAAAGCATTCAACGTAAATTTCTTTTTCTTTTCACTTTCCGTCTTTTTTTTTTTTTCAAGAATTATCGTCTCTTTGATTTGGCGGCTAATAAATCTTTAGAAGAGGCAAGAAACACTAAAAAATAAAAATATTGTAAATAATATATATATTAGTGAATGACAATTATACCACTGTAATTGTAATCATTATTAGCATTATATCCCAAATTCTTCCATATAAATGTGGAGATGTTGTTCTCAATCAAATACACACAAGTTTATCGACTTCTTCGTTCTCCTCTCTTTTTAACTCTATTTCATAGCAAAAAATAAAAACTTATGAAGCTACTTTTGAAGTCAATGAAAGTTAACAAACGAAAATACGTAAACATAGATAAATTTACTGGACTTATGGCTAGAGAAAGAACAACTAGCAATACAAGGAACATAATGAATTTAGAACTATGTTTGGTAGAGATTAAAATCAAAATTTTATTATATTTTAATAAAATTTAATAAAGTGAGTAGTTAAAAAAAATTGTAAATCAATTGTTAATTTTGATTTAAATTTAAATCTTGATTTTAATCTCCATCAACCATATTATAAATATCATCTTGAAAGAGGACTCATATCACACACTATTAGATTGTTGTCTTTTATTTAATATAATATAATAATGTTCTGAACATTGAAGCGAACTGATGGATTTGTCGCTAACAAAAGGTAACCTCAAAGATGAATACTGCCGCGATCAGCAAGTTGCAGATGTGTCATGCATTGATAAGGATAGAGCTGCCAACTTGAATTTTTGTCATATATATTCCAAAAGGATGAAAAGTATATGATGGTAGTGACAAACATGTTAACGAGTCGAGTCCAGTCGCGAGCTGAAATTCAAAATTCGAGCTTTGCTTGAACTTTTTTGAGCCTGAACCGAGCCGAGCAAAAGTCCAGCCAGAAAAATAAGACTCAGCCCGAGCCTTAACTGGCCGAGCAGCTCGAATGTTTTTTTTTGTGTTAAATCTACATTTCTTTGGTGCACACAGGCAGCTACAGCTGCCTTCCTTTTAATTTTTTTTATTACCGGCCCCGTGAGGTTCGTCGAGCCACACGGGCTGGCCCGGGCTCGAGTCGACGCCCCAAAATGGGGCTCGGCCCGAGCTTTGGCTCTGTGTAACCGACCCGGGCTTTTTCATGGTCGAGCTTGAACCGACGAACTTTTTATCATTCCTAGTAGTGACAGCCAAAATAACCAAATGAAATCAAACCAAACAAGAATCGAAAATCGAGCAGTTCAATTCAATTTTACAAATAATAATAATAAATGATTTTGGTTCTTAGAATCGAGAACCATTTAATTTAGGTTTTAGAACCAAGATTCCAATTTAGTTTTTTATATATTTTTTTTTTGTTACAAATCAGTCGGGAAAAAAAAAAAAAAAAAAAAAAAACCCAACAACTTTGACTTTTGATGAAGAATTTTATTACACATTATTTCATTTGATGAATCATAATTTGAACTTGTCGATTGTTTGATGTTTATTTTTTTATTTAGGTATATATTACTAACTTATAAATATTGTGATATATTTCAGTTTATATTTATCATTGAAAAATTTTAAGTAATGAAACCAAAGCTGAATGGTTCAATTCCGATTTTGTTCCATATCTTAAAAAAAAAAATCCATTGGTTTCATTATAAAAAAAACTCTTTGATTCATAGTTCGGTTTGATTCTCTTGAAACTAGAACCAAGGGTGTGTTTGAACCACATTTTTTTTTTGAAAAAAATGTATTTTGGAATAGTAGATTGATAGAAAATGTGTGATTGAAAAAAGAAAGAAACATTATTGATGCGATGAAAAATATTATTTTATTGAAGAATGTGTGGTTGAAAATTCGTATAAGAATGAGAATGAGAAAGAAAATTTTAATGTGTACCAAACATGGGCTAAATGAACCATGTCCACCCTACGGGATAGAGCTTCGCTGCCTCTTAGGTAATATATCGTACATTTTCTTAACTCGGCTCTTTGTTAGGTTTTAGTTGATTTTTTAATTGGCAAATTTTGTGAACAAAAAGACTTAAATTGATAGGTTGTAAAAGTTCAAGGAGCAATGTGCAATTTGTTTAAAGTTAGTTAAATAGGTCTATAGTTTCGAGTTTGGAACAAGGAGGAAAAAGTCGTGGAATTTCGCTGGACTATCGCCAAGGGTTGGTTCAATCTACAAAAGCAGAAACATCGTCGCTAGACCGTCGCCCCTCATTCGCTCGAGCGACACCTTGTCGCTCGACTGTCGTGGCCATTCGCTCAAGCGACAACTTTATATGAGAAATTTTAATTTCGTGTTTTAAAGGCTTTTTTCTCGACCCATTGATTTCTTGACATATCTATATATATACCAGAACACGTACATAACGATTTTCTTCACGTTGTTAATCGAGAAAGCTTCATTTGTAAGAGACATATCCATTCAATCATTCAACATTCATCTTGTGTGAGTGTTTGGTCAGAAAAACATTAGATTCAATATTCTAATACCAAAAACCAAACTTTCTACATATCTTTCAGAGGTGTTGAAGATCGATGAAGGTGACTAAAATTCCAATATATGAAGAACAAGGTGTTCTTCGTGATCCACATGAGATAGACAATTCTACCAAGTTAGGGGCTGCTACAGGATTGCGGCGTTCCAGGAGAGAGTTGGAAATTGCAGCTAGAATTGGTACAGGGGAGCACATAATTCAGGAGAGCTGTCTAAATTGCAGTCAGGAGATCAGATAGTTCGTGTCGTCATCTAGTCTAGTAGACTGTAAGACAAAATCGTTTATAGTGGATTGATTGGCAAAGTGCCCAGAGTTTTTCCCAATTGGGTTTCTCCGTGAACAATTATTGTGTTCTTTATTTCTTTATTATTTATTGTTTATGATATATAAATTAAAGTAATTCGACATAGGATAACTTGGCTTGCATGATTAACCATCAAGATAAAAATTAAAAGTGACTTGTTGCTGTTTAATTCGTGATTGATTTTAATTCCGCATAATGTTAGCCCAAGAATAACTAATCAAAATGGGGGTGAATTGGTTTTTGAAACTTTTTCGACACTTAGTCTCAAAATTATTCAATACACAAGAAACAATTTTAAAGTGTAATAAGAGAGATAAATATGCAAACTCGATAACTTAATTCAAATATGAATATAGCACATTGACAATGTAAAGTAAAGTGCAATAATGTAAAGATAACAAACCAATTTAATAGGGTTCAATACACAATGTGTTCTACGTCCCCGTTGCCAAACTCTCCTTCACGAGTAAGGCCAAATGCAATTGTAACTTACAACAAGGAGTACCAATCCTTAAGTGACTTACAATAAGGAGCACTTATCTTTAGGTGACTTACAACAAGGAGCACCTACCCTTAAGTGACTTACAACAAGGAGCACTTATCCTTAAGTAACTTACAACAAGGAGCACTTATCATTACAATCGAGTTTTCACAAGACTCTCGAAACCATCAAGTATAAGTGATAATTTTACAATTGAAGAAACTCTTTTAATCAATGATATAATCAAGTTAAATATTAGAGAGTTAGATAAACACATCAATAGATAGTAAATAATAAAGCTCAAGTGTTTTGTTGTAAACTTTGATGAATGATGGATAATGAAAGAGTTTGTATCTTGTATCAAAGTTTTCAACCAATGATCTCTCTTAACAAATAATATAAGTTAAGTATGAAGAGAGATTTTACAATTTAATAAAAGTGTTTGACAATGAAAATCTTTATCAAGAATTGAAAGAGATGAGATTGAAAAGTTTCTTTGCAAAATAGAATTTTTTATGAAATAAATGAAATTAGTTTTGATCATTCAAGAAATTCTTTGTATCAAAGTTTTTTTCAACCAATGATATCTCTTAACAAATAATACAAGTTAAGTATGAAGAGAGATTTACACTCAAATCAAAGTGTTGGCAAAGAAAACTTTTAGCAAGAATGAATAATAAATAAAGTTATGAAAAGTTTTTGCTAAAATTGAATTCTTGAAAAGATGAATAAAATAGTTGAATCAATCAAGAAATTCTTTTGTAATAAATGAAATAGAATTTAGGCTCAAGTAATCTCAATAATTTCTAATAAACAAGCTCTTAAAAAATTTCTTGTAAGTTGGTTGAATTGAATGCAAAAGAGATTGATATTTATAGAGCAAAAAGATGCACTTTCGGGTAAATTAGGTTGAGCAAGTTCGGTCGACCGGACGTTTTCGATTGACCAAAATATAGCCGTTGCAAAATATTCCCGTTGGACTTTTGGTTGACCGAAGTCAACTGGTTGACTTTTTTTTTTTTTAAAAATTGCTTTTCAAAGTCTTTCATATTTTAAATAAAAACATTTTTATGCAAGTGATGAATTATGAAATAATTTGAGCTTTATGCACTTGCTAAAAAATCGAAGAGTTAATACTTTTACATTTAAATTTCGATAAACGACTTCTAAGCTTTACTCTTCAAAATTCTTGTTCTTGTCGTTCTTTTGGCTTGTATCTTGATTTGCGTCTTTTGCGAATCTTCAAGTTCCAATTCGATCGTCACATGCAAATCTCTATCGTCTCGAATGCTAACTATTCAATTTGTTCTTCATTTCGAGTCCGGTTTATAATCTTGATAGCTTGAAAGCTTAATCACTTAATTTCAAATGTTAGTAAATAAAATGACTTGTTTGTTATAATCACAACATTAAGGTTATAATCAACCATATGTCAACAATTTCTCCCTTTTTGATTATGACAAACGAGATGATTTGCACTGTAAGATTTGAACAATTAATATCATATTGATAAAGGAATATGCATCATAAATTCATCATGTAATTCATATTCTCCATTTCTTCAACAACTAGACATTTAATGTATATTATATTTTCAAATCGAAACATGCATAATCATCATCTCATATTTTCCCCCTTTTGGCATAAGCAAAAAGGCATAACATGTAAGATTAAAAGACAACCATATAGAACGATAAAAGTCTTCTCCCTTTTAATTTATCTTACTCAATCTCTCAATTTAGCATAAGCAAAGTGATATCACCAATGAGAGGAAGAGCATGACACATAAGATTAAAAGACATTAAATCAACCAAAAAAAAATATATTCCCTCTATTTTTTTTTATATAAACCAACAATTTAATGAAAAATATTCGATTATCGTCAATCATTTCGATTATCATTGTTAAGCATATCATCATTCATATCTTCTCTCTTTGACATTATCAAAAAGAATTTGGGGTCCATATTATTTTTCATAAAAGTTAGCGTGACATTTCCATTTTTCAACATTTCCCCTATCATGCAAAAATCATGTTTTATATTTCTTGCTCTTTATCATGCATAATTATCCATTCATCTTCTCCCTTTTGTCATAAGCAAAAGGGATAGCATGTAATATCAAGTCACAAATTTTATATTTACGATAGCACATATGAGAGGAATAGTATTGCATATAAGATCAAAACTATTAAGTCAACCATAGAAAATAGTAATATATTCCCCTTATCATTTTCACTTATATTCCCTCTTTCAATAGGAACCGAGTTTGTCTCTATTTCATATTCCATATAAAGATAGTATAATATTTAGAGACATGGATTTCCACAACTCATGAAAATAATGGAAGTCATAATTCAAGTTACAATGCATAGATTAGAAGTTATATTTCATAGCAATTAAATCACATACAAAATATAATATCGAGTTTATTTGCAATTTAAGGAAGAGAGTTAATCATACCTCGATATTTTTGTTATGCATATAGAAGTATCTTGATTATCCTTGTCCATTTGATTGATGAGTTCATTGGAGTGTTCATTTGTGTTTACCTCATCTTCAATGGCCATAAAGCACATGTTGGAAATTTCTCCTTGACCTTTATCTTCATCTTGATCATTATCATCGCTTTCATTCCATGTTACTTGGAGAGTCTTCTTAACTTTTATCTTCTTTTGAAATTTTTGATTGTTTCGAGAACCTCTCCATTTCTTGACTAGACGGACCAAGTCATCGAGCTCTTCATCGCTCATGTTATTTGTTGTTCCTTCATCATTCATATTTTTGTTCGAAGTGCTTTCATCAACAACGGGTTTGAAAGCAACTTGGCGTTTTTCCTTTTCTATGCTTTTCAGCGTTTTCTCCTTCGTCTCGGTGCAATTTAGCTCATATGTCATCAATATTCCATATAACTCTCTTCCAATGGATATGTGTTGATATCTTTGGCGTTTTCTATCAACATTCTCAATGGACTCCATTCTTCCGAGAGCAACCTAAGCATTTTACTTATAAGCTCACCATTAGTAAATTCACGATCAAAGCCTTTGACGCTATTAGCAATATTGGTGAAGCGAGTAATCATGTCACAATAGGTTCATTCTCTTTCATGAAGAAATTTTGCAAAATCTTTAACTAAGTGATTTATCTTAGTTTCTTTTACTTTACTAGTTCCAACATGAGTAATTTCTAAAGTATGCCAAATATCATAAGCCGAATCACATGTACTAATACGATTAAATTCATTTCTATCTAATGCACAATAAAGCATATTTTTGGCTCTAGTATTTAAAGACAATTTTCTTCTATCTTCTTTATTGTATTCCTCTCTAGGTTTAGAAATTATTTGGTCCGATTTTCCTTCAACTTTAACAACCTTAGTAAGATTATGAGGACCAAATTCAATAACTTCCCAAATATTATAATCTATGGATTGAATAGATATCGTCATCCTAGTTTTCCAATACTTTTAATTAGTACCATCAAATAAAGGAGGATGATTTGTAGAACACCCCTCAAGAGTTTGGAAAAAGTGGTTAGCCATTACTCAAGATTGTGAAATCTTTAAAAAAAAAAATGAGCACCTTGCTGTGATACCAATTGTTAGCCCAAGAATAACTAATCAAGAGGGGGGTGAATTGGTTTTTGAAACTTTTTCGGCACTTAGTCTCAAAACTATTCAATACACAGGAAACAACTTCAAAGTGTAATAAGAGAGATGAATATGCAAACTCGATAACTTAATTCAAGTATGAATATAACACAATGACAATGTAAAGTAAAGTGCAATAATGTAAAGATAACAAACCAATTTAATGGGGTTCGATACACAATGTGCTCTACGTCCCCATTGTCAAGCTCTCCGTCACAAGTTAGGCCAAATGCACTATAATGGTAACTTACAATGAGGAGTACTAATCCTTAAGTGACTTACAACAAGGAGCACTTATCCTTAGGTGACTTACAACAAGGAGTACATACCCTTAAGTGACTTACAACAAGGAGCAATTATCCTTAGATGACTTACAACAAGGAGCACCCATCCTTACAATCGAGTTTTCACAAGGCTCTCGAAACCGTCAAGTATAAGTGATAATTTTACAATTGAAGAAACTCTCTTAACCAATGATATAATCAAGTTAAGTATTGGAAAGTTAGATAAACACTTCAATAAATAGCAAATAGTAAAGCTCAAGCGTTTTGTTGTAAATTTTGATGAATGATGGATAATGAAATAGTTTGTATCTTGTATCAAAGTTTTCAATCAATGATCACTCTTAACAAATAATACAAGTTAAGTATGAAAAGAGATTTTACAATTTAATAAAAGTGTTTGTCAAAGAAAATCTTTATCAAGAATTGAAAGAGATGAGATTGAGAAGTTTATTTATAAAATAGAATTGTTTATGAAATAAATGAAACTAGTTTTATCAATAAAAAAAAATTGTGTATCAAAGTTTTTTTCAACCAATGATCTCTCTTAACAAATAATACAAGTTAAGTATGAAGAGAGATTTACACTCAAATCAAAGAATTTGGCAAAGAAAACTTTTAGTAAGATTGAAAAATAAATGAAATTATGAAAAGTTCTTTGCTAAAATTGAATTCTTGAAAAGATGAATAAAATAAGTTGAATCAATCAAGAAATTCTTTTGTAATAAATGAAATAGAATTTAGACTCAAGTAATCTCAATGATTTTTAATAAATAAGCTCTTAGAAAATTTCTTGTAAGTTGGTTGAATTGAATGCAAAAGAGATTGATATTTGTAGAGCAAAAAAAAGCACTCTCGGATAAGTTCGGTTGAGCAAGTTCGATCGACCGGAAATTTTCGATTGACCAAAATATAGCCGTTGCAAAATATTCCCGTTGAGATTTCGGTTGGCCGAAGTCAAGTGGTTGACTTTTTTTTTTTTTTTTTTTGGAAAATTGCTTTTCAAAGTCTTTTATATTTTAAATGAAAACATTTTTATGCAAGTAATGAATTATGAAAATAATTCGAGCTTTATGCACTTGCTAAAGAATCGAAGAGTTAATACCATTACATTTAAATTTCGATAAACGACTTCTAAGCTTTACTCTTCAAAATTCTTGTTCTTGTCGTTCTTTTGACTAGTATCTTGATTTGCATCTTTTGCGAATTTTCAAGTTCCAATTCGATCGTCACATGCAAATCTCTATTGCCTCGAATGCTAACTATTCACTTTGTTCTTCATTTCGAGTCCGGTTTATAATCTTGATAGCTTCAAAGCATAACCACTCAATTTCAAATGTTAGTAAATAAAATGGCTTGTTTGTTATAATCAAAATATTAAGGTTATAATCAACCATAGGTCAACACATAAAATACCTATTCACCCCTCTAGGTATTATTAGGGTCGAACTGCATAAATTTCAGTTGGTATCAGAGCCTTAAATCAATTCCTGACCCTTTTTATTAATTCTAGATGAGTCAGTAGTTGTCTGTGCCTTCGTTTTTTGACGGAAGAAATTATGTCTATTGGAAAGTTCGAATAAGAGCTTTTCTAAAGGTTTTGGATGAATGTATTTGGATAAGTGTGCAAAATGGGTGGGTTTTGCCTACAATTACTATTGAAGGTGTTGTCACACCTACTAACATCTCCCTCTGGTTGAAAACGAATCTTGATGAGTGTAATTAGAACAATAATGGCCTTCATGCCCTGATCAAGGCTGTGTCTGCTGAAGAGTTTAAACATGTATCGATGTGTAAATCTATTAAGAAAGTTTAGGATATTCTAGAAATCACACATGAGGGAACTAAAACTATTAAGAACTCTAAACTGCAGGTGTTAACCACTAGGTTTGAAGAGATAATGATGGTTGATGATGAGAATTTTGATAGTTTCTATGCTAAACTGAATGACATAGCCAATTCCAGTTTTAATTTAGGTGAGAAGATTCCCGAGTAAAAAATTATTAGAAAAGTTTTTAGATCACCGCCTGAGAGGTTTAGACCAAAGGTTACTGCGATTGAAGAGAGTAAGGACTTGGATGCTGTTAAAATTGAAGAACTCGTAGGATCACTTCAAACTTATGAGCTCACTGTCTTACAACCTAAAAAAGTTAAATCCATCGTCGTGAACACTGTTAGAGAAGTTGAGAGTCAGTCCTCTTTCGTTAAAAAATTCCAGAAGGTGACGAGGAATAGAAGAAAGCATCAGACGCAGAGTAGTGATGTCCCTAGTAAACTCTCAAGAGGTGGACGTGAGAATAAGACCTCTAGGACTCCCTCTAAGAAAATGCAATCTGTCTAATGCCATAAGTGTAAGTGTTACGGCCACTATATCAATGAATGTCCTAATCTGAATAGGAGCTCGAATAAGGAAATGCGTAAGGCTTTAGCGTGACCATGAGTGATGATGAGTCGGATTTCAGTTCTCATAATGAGATATCTGGTGGTGAGGATGAACAAAAACTCATGGCCTTTACCTCGATTGCTGCAACCGAATCTGACCGTGAGATTGTGAAGGGAAAAAATGAGGATGAGAGTAAACAATAAGATGTAGAGTTTGTGAGTGAGGAAGATATCCAAGAGGCTGATGATAAGATGTGTGAGAAGAGTCTAAGAATTTTTACTAAAAACAAAGCATTAAGTGCGAATAATAAGGAACTTGAATTAGAAAATGAGAAGTTAGTAGCGTACATTAAGGAATCTATCTAGATCCTGAGTGAACTGAAATCTATGAATAAAACTTTAGAGACTCAGGTTAAGAACCTCACCAGTGAGCTTGAGAAGTCTTCTAGGAGAGTCAGCGAGTTGATCACTGAGAAAGAGACCTTAGAAATTTAGGTTAAGAACCTTCTGAGAGATCTAGAATACTCCAAGTCTTAACTACTTGTCTTCTCTAGTGGTTCTGAAAAATTAGATAACCTTTTAGGAATGGGCAAGCCAACTGGAAATAAGGGAGGTCTAGGTTTTAAGGAAAATATTACTAGTATTTCTAAGGCCACATTTGTCCCTGTCACTGACCAGCCCAAATATGTGCCTAACCCTAACCTTAAGAATAAGGGATATTAGGACAGAGACCTAATAGACAGCGTAGGACCCACCAACCTAGGAATAGATATCAACGATCACATACCATTGGTCCTAGGTTTATCCCTACATGTGTTCACTGTGGTGAGTTAGGACACAGTAGGCGTAGATGTCATCAGTTCCCGAATAGACAAAGAATCAAGAGCTTTAATAGGAATAAAAATCAGGAGTTTGTTGGTCAGATTGAACTCCTTACTAATCAAGTAAGTCGTTTGGCCAAGTTGGTGACACACTTGTCTGAGAATGTTCATGTTACTAGGCAAGTTTGGGTGAAAAAAAGTGATCTAGAAAATCTTGATATCGATCATGGTGCTCTTGAAAGTAAGGGCATTTGCATAACTAACTGATTATGTGTTATTGATTCATTCTTTATTCTACTATTGTATGGCATTGAGTTATGCATGCATCATGTTTATTTACTTATTTGTTCTCATGTATTTTATTTTATATTCTTGTGTTTTGTTTGAATTT
The DNA here is from genome assembly GCA_019097785.1 of Fraxinus excelsior. Classification (NCBI taxonomy): domain Eukaryota; kingdom Viridiplantae; phylum Streptophyta; class Magnoliopsida; order Lamiales; family Oleaceae; genus Fraxinus; species Fraxinus excelsior. The sequence goes on from CM032628.1 coordinate 17,415,554, forward strand.
TTATATGTTTTGTATGTTTGGTTCATTCATATTTTTATATGAAAAATCAAGCACAAACATTCTCTCTTTTTTTTTATTTGATTTAAAGTTTTTTTAAAATAAAAAAAATTGTTGATTTGGAAATTGGTTTTACTGCATAATATCTATTACACTTGATTTTGTTGGTTGTAATCAAGAATGAGTTTATTTAGAGAGTTGTAATATTATTTCCATGACTAGCTTAGAATTCTTATGGAGTATTTAATATATATTTATTCATATACCATCTGCACTATACATACTATGATCTTGACAGTGGAACTCTACCGCGTGTGTGTGAGATTTGTGATGATAGTCACATGTTAGTAGGGTGACTTTGAATATGAATTGACCATTTTTATTAGACCTAAACTCGATATTATCCTTACATGAATCAATATTTATTTTGAAAAAATAATAATAAGGGACTCAATATCTTAAAGCTTCTTTTTGAAGCCTAGTTGACTTGAGTAATTAAGTTTGAGGGGTTTCTCATAACTTGTAGCTTATGGTCATCTGACTTGGGTTAACCGGCCTAAAGCTCTTTACAGGGGTCAATGTAGTCCCTTAATGGAAATGAGCCTGCACTTAAAATGAATAAAAATATGTGAGCATTCTTATTGAAAGTTGTGATAAAAAGAAAAATATTTGTGCTATAAGTCAGAGGGAGAAAGGAAAATTTTCATTATAAACGAGTTTTCATATGTAGGTTCTGATGTGCTATACGGTTTAACTTTCATAAGTAGGGAAATATACTTATTAGTAGTGATGTTTCAAATGTTATTTCTCACAAATTTAAGGTTTAGAGTCTTACTTCCAGATTATTAGTGACACTTAACATATATGAGTCACTTATATCATTTACTCCATGGGTACTTTAAGTTGGCATTGTAGGAAAGTTTACTATTTACTGCATCTACTTGTGATTACTTATACTTACATTATTGAGATGTTGTGTATTTCTACTTTGCCCCTTGTCATTTTGTGACAAAAAGGGAGAGAAAAATTTTGAATTGCAAAAGTAAATTGATATCATATTTTATGATTTGCATTTTATGTCTAAATGGTCGTTGGGGTGAGACACAGATACATTTACACATTGATATCACTTTTATGTCCGAGGGGTCGTTGGTGTGAGATATAGATACATTTACCTACTACTTAAACACATTGAGAGTTTGCATTAAGGGGAAGCACATGCATATTTGTTTGAATTTAGTGTCGCTAAATTAAGTTTTTGATGTTTTTACAGTGTCAATGTTTCGTTTTGATATGTTGGGTTGCATTGATACTGTGTCTTAGTTTAGCTTGTGATTTAAAACTGAAAAACATGCTATTTAAGTTACAATTGCTTAAATGACATCTACAAGTGAACTGTTTGAACTGTGATTATCTTTGATACTGTTTCACACATTTTACACTGGTATTTGAGTTGTCTATTTCAGGAAACAAGTACTGCAGAGTTCGTTCAAGACAGTCTGTAGTTTAGGTTGTGTTATTGTTTTTAAGTCTGTAACTTTTGTTTTATTTATGTCTTGACATAGAATAGTGTTTGTCACAGAATGTCAAATTGGGAGTTTGTTAGGTTTTAGTTGATTTTGTAATTATCAAATTCTGTGAACAAAAGAAATTAAATTGACAGGTTGTAAAAGTTCAAGAAATAATGTGCAATTTGTTTAAAAGTTAGTTAAATAGGTCTAGGGTTTCGAGTTTGGAACAAGGTGGAAAACAGTGTGGATTTTCTCTGGACTGTCGCAAAGGGTTGACTCAATATACAAAAGCAGAAATATCGTCGCTAGACCATCTCCCCTCCTTCTCTCGAGCGATACATTGTCGCTCGACTGTCGTTGACCCTTCACTTGAGCGACAACTTTATACGAGAAATTTTTATTTCGCATTTTAAATGTTTTTTTCTCGGCCTATTAATTTCTTGACCTATCATATATACGAGAACACGTGCGTAACAATTTTCTTAAGATTGTTAATTGAGAGAGCTTCATTTGTGATAGATTTATTCATTTCATCATTCAACATTCATCTTATCTGAGTGTTTTGGTCAGAAAAAACATCAGATTCAATATCCAAATATCAAAAACCAAACTTCCTACATATTTGTTAGAGGTGCTGAAGATCGAGGAATGTGACCGAAGTTTCAATATGTGAAGAACGAGTTGTTCTTCGTGATGAGATAGAGAATTCTACCAAGTTAGGGGCAGCTACATGATAGGGCGTTCCAGGAGAGGGTTGGTTATTGCAGTTGGAATTGGTGCACGAGAATACAGAATTCAGGAAAGTTGTCAGAATTGTAGTAAGAAGATCAGTTAGTTCGTGTCGTCGTCTAGTCTGATAGACTGTAAGTACATAATCGTTTATAATGGATTGACTGGCAAAGTGCACGAAGTTTTTCCCAATTGGATTTCTATGTGAACAATTCTTGTGTTCTTTATTGCTTTATTATTTATTGTTTATAATATGCAAACTGCGATAATTCAACATATGATAACTTGACTTGCATGATTAACCATCTACATAAGAATTAAAAGTGACTTGTTGCTTTTTAATTCGTGATTGATTTTAATTCCGCATAAAATACATATCCACCCGCCTCTAAGTATTGTTAGGGTCAACTGCGTAAATTTCACTCTTTTTTCTTTATTTTTTTTAAGGTAATTATCTATTAAAACTGATATTTTCTTCATGCGATTCAATTCTCATGAAATTCTGAAATGTCCTTTAGATTTATAACTTTAACACTACTTGAAATGTACTATCAAAGACTTCTAGTTTTCATCGGCAAAGCTTCGAATTCTGTCGATAAATTTTTTTGGACATCGATCGTCTGAAACTTCTCTTTGGGTATATGTGACTAATTGTCAAAAAGATATTTTTGTAGACCTTAGTAGATCAATTTTAATTCTATAGACATGCCCGAGTGCATTACCAAGTCAAGAGATGGATAGCTACCAGTTCTTGTTCTTGTCATTCCTACTAGTCGGATAGGAACAACTAACTGCTTCTGGTACATTTGGTGATTATTTTTTGAATTATGCTAGTTGTACATTATTGGATGACATTGTGTAATGTGTGGAAAACTATGCCATTGATTTGAATCAGTATTGTTAAAATCAATGGCTCAAGTGTTGCCATATCAAACAATGTCATTCATGATGTCAAACTTGATGTAGATGTAGCAAAACTGTTACGTTTTTACCTAAATGATGTGTAACTTTATCGTCGATGGTTTGGGGATCGTTCGTTTAATTTCTTCTAGAACAATCTTTTAATTACAATATAATTAATATAATAACATGAAATCGTACTTGACACTTGACATAGATATGATTAATCGTGACATGATTTTGATGATAATGAAAACTAATTTATTTATTTAACAGAAACAGAAAAGAAAGGTACAAAAAGAGTTTAAAAAAAAATCTATTGTCATAAAAAAAGAAAGTGTGCAAAAGTCGGTTTCCTTTCATTGCTAATAACAAGTAGTAACGTAAACAGAGTGCATTAAAGGGATCTTCGAAATTAAAGAATATGCCTATTTCTTGAAAGGAAATCCATAATCGTCTGAGAGAAGGCGTCATGTGTGGTGGCCAGTTAATCTGAAGAATGAGTTTTTCTACTTCAAAACCCCGAATGCCTCGTGATCAGATAAGGTGAAATTCGGGAGATATCTAATATATTTGTTTATTTATTTTAATTTCTCTAGGAAGGGTGCATTTGTTGTCCAAACATGCGTATCGCCTTCAAGTTAACTAACTGAGTAATATTATTCAATATCACTGGTGTCAAGTACTAATTTAAGTAACAACTGTATACATGTCAATTAATTTAAATGTAATATCACGTGATTATTTATTTGAATATATCATACTAATTTAGGTGACAACTATATATATGTAAATTCATTTAAATGTAATGTCACGTGATTTATTTAATTGAATATATCAAGTGTGATCATTTAAACCGGTGCTTTATTACCATTGGTGCAAACGGGCTTATTTCAAAGTTACTTTAAATTTAAATCTTGTACATATCTGATTATATAGGTTCCATTTGATTTACATTATTAACTCATTAAAATAAAAAATATGACCGTTGTCCATCATATCAACATTTAAATTCAAATTTTCTATATCTTGTGTGGACCCCAATAACAACTATATTTTTCATTCTCATTCTACAATAATGTGCATCAAACGGAGGCATAGTGTCTTTTTGAAAATTGCTAATTGCGCGCTCATTTTCTATAAATGGTACAAAAAAAAAATAAAAAATACTCCTTTACCTACATGTCAAAAGATTTAGTCCCTATTTAATTCAGCTAAAAATTTTGATTAAAATATAAGTTGAAGTCATCAATTATTTTGTAATCACACATTTATGAGATCTACGACTTTTCAACTATAATTTCATCAACTTTTATCAAAATCTACTAAAATCTAATTTTTGTTTAAACCAAACAAGAGTTTAAGAAAAATTAAAGTATATTGTTGCGTTTTTATATCGTAAGTGTACAATATCGTAACAAGTAATAAGTGGACCTTTGAATCCGGATTATCGTTCTCACGAGAACTATACTTTGGGTCTTAATTAGATTTTTCTAAACTCTTATTTGACAAAAGTAAAAAAATAACTATGATATTTTTTCTTAACTACTTTTGATTAATTGAAAATATAAAAAATTGCAAACATTGGTTAATTGAAAATTCAAATATGTGATGAATATTAGGGTATAACAATCTCATCTATTGATCACATTTATTCTTAATTCAAGATTCATAATCTAATGTAGTGTTCGATCGAATTCTTCTATTGTATTCAATTTACCCCTCTCGAGTTCTCATTGAACCTCTTTAAATAATTCAATTCCATATCTCTATGAGAATCCATTTTAGTTAAACGAAACACTAGTTCTAAGAATTCATATTATGATCGCAATAATTAGTATATGTATCTCTACACATTATACTAATTTACCAAAATTTATTATGTGATCTACATCTCAAACTCACCACTCGATTCGTAAGAAACTTACTTAATTATCAAATTATTGATCATGTAATTTAATGCATTAAACTCATAATAAAACCAACACATATATAAATAAATCACATAAATCTCGAATAAAAAAAATAAAGGATCATAAGTCGACTAAATTGTTTTCCCCAATATAAAAATTAGTTATTCATATTGGAAAAATAAAAAAACACCAAAAAGTGAAAAGATATCATCAAAAATTGACGAAACATGAAAAATTCTGGTGTTTGAAATTTCTTTTCTTTTTTCCTTCTTTTTTCTTTTTCTTTCTTCTTCTCTCTACATTCCTTTCTCTGTCGACTTTTTCTTCTCTCTTTTTTATTCTTTTCTTTCTCGCTGGCAGCTTTTCCTTCTCTTTTTTTTTGGTTTCTTTTTCTCTCTTCTCTTCCAGCGCCACCTTGTGTCCGTCTTTCCTCTCCTCTTTTTCTGTCTCCTCTCTTGTGTATATATATAGGTTTAAGTTGGATCTCCACTTAAAATTTTCAATACAAATGTATTGAGGCTCATTTAACTCGAACACATTTAATGTAGTATTTCTCCTCAATGTTTCATCTTTGAATTTTACCATTTTTCACCACTTTTGCCTTTTTTTTTCCAATTTTTCATTAAACATAAAATTTTACCTACAAACATAATTTAAAATAAATTAGGTAAAACTCAATCCAAAAGAAAATAAAATATAATGATTTAGGGTCACAAATAAGTGTACAAAATACACTTATCACACCCCCAACTGAATATTTGTTTGTACTCAAACAAAATTAAAACAAGCACACAAAAAAATAATGCTAATTACCTAGTTGGTGGCCAGTCACTCAAGTAAAGCAATAAAATTTAGCTAACTAACATGACTTTTTATCTCGGGATTGAAATCATAATAACAAATCTATGCATAGCTTAAAAATCACAATACAAAAATTAAAATCCATTTTTCCAATGTAAAATCGATGTGTGTGAAGAATTAAGTATAGTATTATGAATTCATAAGTTGTTTCAATTCTCGACCCTCAGTGGTCAAATATGTTCTTTCATCATTTGAAAGATTTACATACCCCCAAACTTATTTTTTTCACTCTTTTCCAGTGTACTTTGATGATATTTTAGTATATAGCAAAGAAGTTAATGAGCTTGTAGAACATCTTAAAAGTGTATTTATAGTTTTAAGGAAAGAACAACTTTATGCTAATTTTAAAAAGTGTATATTTTGTATGGAAAATGTTGTTTTCTTAGGATTTTTGATGAGTGCTAATGGGGTAGAAGTTGATTAAGAGAAAATAAAATCTATTAAAGAATGGTCAACACCTAAAAGCATAATTGAAATTAGGAGTTTTCACGAATTAGCTAATTTTTATAGGCGTTTTGTAAAAGACTTTAGCACAATTATTACAACACTCACAGAGATTGTTAAATAAAGTGTGGGATTTCATTAGGGTGATGAACAAGAACATACATTTAATACAATTAAGGATAGGTTGTGTAAGGCACTGATTTTAGCACTTCCTAATTTTGATAAAACTTTTGAGATTGAATGTAATGCATTGGGAATAGGTATTGGTGCTGTTTTGATGCATGATAGAAGACCAATTGCGTACTTCAGTGAAAAGTTAAGTGGAGCAACACTTAATTATCCCACATATGACAATGAGTTATATTCACTTGTTCGTGCCTTGGAGACATGGCAACACTATCTATGGCCTAAGGAGTTTGTGATGCACACGGATCATGAATCATTGAAGCATTTGCGAGGTGGATGGAGTTTGTAGAGACATTTCCTTATGTCATCCGACACAAGCAAGGTAAGAAAAATGTGGCGGCGGATGTATTTTCTTGAAGGTATGTGTTATTAACTTCTCTTAGTTTTAAGTTACTTGGTTTTGAGCATATTAAGGACATGTATGTTAGTGATTTGTGTTTTTCTAAAATTTATGCATCATGTAATAAGGGGGTTGTAGATAAGTTCTTTAAGTATGATGTATATTTATTTCGGGAAAATAGATTATGTGTTTCTAATTGTTCAATGAGAGAGGTTTTAGTGAGGGAAGCACATAATGATGGATTGATGAGACACTTTGGGGTTAAAAAGACTTTAGAAATGTTGGGGGGACATTTTTATTGGCCTGAAATGAAAAGTGATGTTGAAAGAGTTTGTAGCCGATGCATAACTTATAAGCATGCTAAATCTAATGTTTTATCTCAAGGCTTATACACACTGTTACCTAAGCCTAGTGAACCATAGGTTGATATCTCAATGTATTTTGTTTTGGGTTTACCTAGGACTAGGAAGAGACGAGATTCAATATTTGTGGTGGTAGATAGATTCAGTAAGATGGGACATTTCATAGCATGTCATAAGACCGATGATCCCACTAACATTGCTGATTTATTCTTTAAGGAAATATTGTGTTTACATGGGGTACCTAAGAGCATAGTATCTGATCGGGATGTGAAATTCTTGAGTCATTTTTGGAGAGTATTGTGGGGTAAGTTATGCACTAAGCTTATGTTTTCAACAACTTGTCATACACAAATCGATGGTCAGACTGAAGTAGTGAATAAGACCATGACGCAATTATTACGCACTGTAGTCAATAAGACCTTGAAGAGTTGGTAAGAGTGTTTACCATTCATAGAGTTTGCATACAATAGGGCCACCAATTCTACTACTTCATTTTCGCTATTTGAAATTGTTTATGGTTTTAATCCGCTAGCACTTTTCGATTTAATACCCTTACCTGTGAATGAACGAGGTAGCTTAGATGGTAAAAGAAAGACCGAGTTGGTGAAATCACTTCATGAAAAGGTAAAGATGCAAATTGAAAGTAAAAATAAACACTTCGCATCATAAGAAAAGGAAATCAAAGTTGCAACCACGAGGGGATGGTCCATTTCAAGTCTTGGAGAAAGACAATGACAATACTTACAAATTGGATCTTCCGGGTAAGTATAATGTTTCAACAACTTTTAATGTATCTAATCTCTTTCTTTTCGATGCATGTACAGATTCGAGGACAAATCCTTTTGAAGAGGGAGGGGATGATATGATCCAAGAGTCGAGCCATATGAGGACAAGCCCGGGACATGACCCGTTGATTATCGAAGGAGGGCCATGACACGTTAAAGGGCAAAGCGAGTAAAAGAGGCGATGGGATTGCTACTTAAGCTATAGTGGACAAAGTCTCAAAGTTAACAAATCAAGGAATAAGTTTCATGTTGGGTTGGAAGAAGAAACAAAATGGATCAACTCGATTCAAGCAGCAAACGAGCAGCATGGATGAAAACGGGTATAACTTTCAGCTCGATTGTCGAATTTTTGCCCATCAGTACATTCCGGAAACGACTCAAATTTTACACAAGGTTACATGGACGCATGGTATTTTTAGGCTTGCAGTCGCACAGAAACATGCTAAGAACAAGTTGACAGAAAACTTTCCTTTTTTTGTGAATTTCCTTGTTAGACTAGAATTCTATTTTCTTTCCAATTTTACAATATTTTGTAACCTAATTACATTTTGACTAGGTTATCTGGCCATTAGTATTAATAGGACTTCATTATTCAATGTATGAACATTTTGACAAAATTATTATTAAGATATATGTGAGAGGCTATTGTGCTTTTTAATTTCGTTCTTCTTAGAACAATTTGAACTTATCAAGAGGATTTTTGTGGCGTTCAACACCGAGTGTGGATCAATGTATTATGTAATCAAGAGGTCTTTCAAGCACTGTTTTTGATTGGTTGCTTGATTCATTTAATTCTTGGTTCAAACTCAAAATCGGGATTATCTTTTGGGCTTTCTTATTGTTCATTGCTACGTGGTTCTCATCAATCACTATCAACCTCCATATCTGATATGCCAACGTCGCCCGGGTCCATTATTTCAAACGACATTGCTCATTAAAAGAACCAACTAGTCGCAATATCACTTCCTTGAAGAACATATTCGCCACTTGTCAGCCAAAAATCATTGAATTTCTTAAAACTGCTTAACCAATGCCACCAAGAGGCTAAAATGAATATCAATGAAATTCAGAATAAAATCATGTAGTAGTAATAGCATATGCCAGAGACCACAAAGCAAGTACAGAAAAATAAGCCTGGTTCATAATAAACTTGGGGTGGCATCAAATCATAGACAAAATGAGAAGTCTAAATACTCCACAATCTCCATAAAAAGAAACAACGTATACATGACAAGGGGAACCATAAACTAAAAAATATCATATGCTAGGAAAACTGTCAGCTAAGAGCAAAATACTATGTACCAACATACCATAATTAAAGTAATGGAACCATTTTAGCCTACAATATGAAAAAGGACTAGGCCGTCAAAGTTAAACATAATATTTATAAAATTATATTTGCCACATCAGCAGAGTAACATATTAAGTGACATCATGGACACATGTAAGCAAATTGCACAAGGTAGCCACCATTGGCTGAATACCTTTTGATAATGTAATCCTACTGAGCCTCGATCTCGACCTTAGTGACTTGAGCTTAGCCTAAAATTTTTGGGCTGTTTCCAAGGTCGGGCCCAATAATGAGGTTGGACCCAACATCTCACTCGCGTCCCCTTGACCCTACCACACGTTTCCTAGGAACGACCAGACCTACTTAAACACAAATTCCTAGCTTGCTACAAATTTAACCCTAACTCAAATTGTGCACTCATTACACAACACAAACACCTTAAAATAATTAAGGATAGACCTGCAAGAAGATGAGCCCTTTTAGGACTCCACCTTTAATATCTTTAAATACATGACCCAGCTTCATTATTCGGGTACGTTTTTCATAATATTCCAACATACATCCTCTTGTGTAATTTTCTGACTTAAGTATCAGAGTGGCGATGAGGACACGCCTCAACGCATTTTTTAGGTATTGAAGATCGGATAATGCGGAGTTCAACCATCCAGTTCAAGTTTATCCAGGTACAAGTTTTTGGTAGCATCATTAGCGCCGTCTGTAGAAAGCACTACCAAAGGCCATGGTTAACACGCGTTCAGGACATCTACCAGCAAGGTCTTCCATCCTTAACCAGCCTCCTATTGAAGATCTCCCGGTTCTCCAGTAGGTATCATCAGGAAAACCACCACATCCACCAATAGTAATTGCTGCAGCAGCGTTCTAGGAATTCTGCTGACAAGTGGCCACGTTAACTCAGCTGCTACATCAGAGAAGTACACTCCTGGCAAATACTCGAACCCTTGGCCCTAATCACGGTGATGTCGGAACCTCAGGTGTACGTCACGTACTAGATTAGTTACATTGAACTTTTCTGATCTTATAAGGATTATTCAGGAAGGAATCACAGCCAGAATGCTTTAGAAGCAGTAACAGGATTCACCCTTAACACGCCATCCACCCCCGATGTTTTGTCATATCCATTACCGGAGCGATTCAAGTACCCTCGGGTGAAAAAGTATGATGGGACAACCAACCATATCAACCATCTCAACATATACACGGACATCATGAACCTGCGGGTAACGCCTGACGCTATAATGTGCAAAACCTTTCCTTAGACACTCACAAACACAGCTTGGGATTGGTTTTCTACATTGGAGCTCAACTCTATATCTTCCTTTTCAGACTTGGCTGACAAGTTCTCCGTATTCTTTGCAAGTAGTAAGCGCATCAGGAAGACAGCCACATCACTCATGTAAATGGGTTAAGGACCCAGTGAGACACTTCACAATTTCATGACGAGGTTCAATAAGGAAAGACTTCTGATCCATGACCTACATATCACAGCTACAATCTTTGGTCTAATGTATGCTATAAGATGTAAGGCGTTTAAGATGTCTTTGTCAAAGACCCCTCCTAAGTCAATTACCGACCTACTTACCAGAGCTGAGAAATACATTAACATGGAAGAGACCATGTTCCCAAAGAGAGATACCCTGCCATTAAAGAAACACGACCTCAAGAGGCCTCATGAGTCTAACTAGCGTCCGGATCCTTTTTGAAGCAAGCCAAGGCAAGACCCCCTCCAACCTCATTCATTCGTTTGAACATCACGAAGTCTAACATTTTGATGGATATCAAAGAGCTTAAAGAGTTCAAGTGGCCTCCTAGACTACGGGCTCCTCCCGAAGCCTGTAACAAAAGTAAGTACTACAATGTTCATTGAGATCATAGATACACAACTGAAGGATGCTTTATCATGAAGTGGGAAATTGAGGCTCTCATTAGGAGAGGTTCTTGGGAGCCTACGTGAGTCAAGATAAGTGTCAGCAGAACAACTAGAATAAGGGTATGGCTCCTGAGGATAGGGGAGATAAGCAACCAACCACATGTACTATCAATATCATTGTTGGAGGAATGGCCTCGGTGATGGGGGACTCTAGCAGCGGGATAAACAGTATGCCAGGCAATACCCATTGGTCTCAAGCATGGATATTAGTAGTGTAAAGGACATCAAAGGACTTAGAGGGCGTGTCTTTTCCTCATGACGACGCCTTGGTTATATCAGTGATCATTACTAATCTTGAGGTAAGAAGAATTTTGGTAGATAATGGAAGTACGGCGAATGTGCTTTCACATCAGGCTTTCATTCAGATGTGTATTTTGGCTGAATAGCTTAAGCCGATTAAAACTGCCCTTCAGAGTTTCGAGGGTGTTATCGTCATTCCAGAAGGTATTTTCGAGTTACTTCTCACATTGAGATCAAAAGGGAAGCAAGTAATGCAGATCGCTACTTTTCAAGTAGTTCGTACTCCTATGGCCTACAACGCTATACTATGAAGGTCCTTGCTAAATGGGATTAAGGCCATTGTCTCAATGTTTCACCTAGTAGTGAAGTTTTCGACAAATAGTGGGGTTGGAATGGTTCGAGAAAGCCAAGCAGTAGCTAGACAATGCTATGTTACCAGCGTTCGAGAGATCCATGCTGACGTCGTGCAACCGTCGGAGGTCGAGCTCAACCTCGAGCACCGTGGAAGGTTTGTCCCAGTTAAGGAGATGGACGAGGTCGAGCTTGAGCCTAGTAAAGAGGTTACTATTGGTCGAGATCTTGATGCTATGACTAAGACCCAACTTATTAGCTATTTATCCCTCAACATTGATGTATTTGCTTGGAGTATAGAAGATATGCCAGGAATAGACCCCGAAGTTATAGTATGCAGACTTAACATAAATCGAGGTGCGAGAGTAGTAAAGCAATGTAGGAGGTAATTTGCCCTAGAACGGAGGGAAGTCATACGAGAAGAAATTGCTAAGCTCATCAGTGCGAAATTCATTTGGGAAGTCCAATATCCCGATTGGCTTGCCAACGTCATCCTTGTCAAGAAGACCAATGAGAAGTGACGAGTTTGCATCGACTTTACAGACCTGATCAAAGCATTCCCCAAGGACTACTATCCCCTACCTCGAATTGATAATCTTGTGGACATTACCTCAGTTCATAAATTATACAATTTTTGGATGCTTTCTCTGGGTACCACCAAATTCTTATGTCTGGATCCTTCCTCGTTTATGGCTGATTCAACCATCTATTGCTATTGAGTTATGCCATTCGGATTGAAGAATGTAGGAGCTACATATACAAGATTTATAAGTAAGGTCTTTGCCAACTTAATAGGGAAGAACATTGAGGCATACGTGGACGACATGGTTGTCAAAAGCAAACATGTGGATTGTTACATTTCAGACCTTGAAGAGGTCTTTACTACACTACGGAAGTACAAGATGAAGCCAAATCCTACAAAATGTGAATTTGGAGTGGCTTATGGCAAGTTCTTAGGGTTTGTGATCACACATAGGGGAATATAGGCCAACTCGGACAAGATCCAGGCCTTGGTATCTATGGAAGCTCTGAAGTGTAAAAAGGATGTACAAAAATTAATAGGTTGGGTTGCAGCATTGAACAAGTTTGTATCTGAGTAGCAGACACGTGTTTCCCCTTTTTCAAAGTTCTAAGGGATAATCGGAGCTTCGATTGGAATGAGGAGTGTAATCTAGCCTTTCAGGAGTTGAATGAGACATTGGCAACACCACCGGTCCTCATCAAGCTAGAATCCGGTGATACATTGTTACTATACTTAGCTATTTTCAAAAATGCGGTTAGTGGGGTATTGGTGAAGGAGATTGGAAAGGTACAATGGCTATTTACTATGTGAGTAACTTACTTCTTGATGCGGAAACTCGATACACATTAGCTGAACAACTTGCACTTGCCTTGGTGATAGCTGCCAAAAAACTACATCAGTATTTTCAATCTCATCCAATTGTTGTACTTACTGATCAACTACTTAGACACATACTCCAGAAACTAGATACCTCCGGAAGACTACTGAAATGGGCGATTGAACTGGGTGAGTTTGATATAGAGTTTAAGTTGCGACCCGCGATTAAGACGCGACCCTTAGTTAACTTCATTGCAGAATTGACCCCTAAGCCTCGGGGTCCATAAGACCATAACCCAAGCAAGACCTTGAAAACATGGGAAATCTTCGTAGATTGAGAGTTGAACAGTTTGGGTTCGGGCGTCGGTGTCATCATCATTAACCCGGACAAGACTACCGAGATCCAATGCGCACTCAGGTATGAATTCGAGGCCACCAACAATAAAACAGAGTATAAAGCTGTCATTCTAGGACTAGAACTAGCATACAACTTTGAACTCGAGCACATCCAAGTTTTCAGCGACTCGCAACTTGTGGTTAGCCAAATCGAGGGTACTTTTGAGAGAAATGATGAGAAAATGAGCATGTAGTGTTTAAAAGTGCATGACCTTCGGAGATAGTTTGAGAGCTGAGAAATCACTAAAATTGCTAGAGTTGACAATATAAAAGCCGACGTACTATCTAGACCGATGTTTGTGGGGATATATGGACTGGACAGAACGGTACATATCAAGATGGTGATATAGCCTAGCATAAATCTGAAGCCAAGCATCATGAACCTTCTTGGATGGACCTAATATTGGAGTACTTGAACAACGGCAACTTACCTCTGATCCCCGAGAAGCAAAAAGCAGTAAGACTAGGGGGCATCGAGGCATTGTATTATTAGAAGAGTTTTATGTCGCTGAAGTCTTACACTAACCTACCTCAAATGTCTCAAACCGTTTGAGTCCGTCCAAGCCCTAATAGAGGTTCATGAAGGAATATGTGAGAATTACCAAGAGGCTCGTACGCTTGCCTACTACAAGCTTATAGGTATGTGTATTATTGGCCTAACATGAAAATGGATACATCGAACTATCTAAGGAGGTGTGACAAGTGCCAGAGGTTTGGCAATATCATACATACTCATGCTGGAAAACTAACTTCCATCCAATGTGCTACCCCTTTAGAGCAATGAGGAGTTGACATCCTCTGACTTTTCCCTTTGGCTAGAGCTCAACTGAAATTCATTGCGGTAGCGGTGGAGTACTTTATTAAGTGGGTAGAAACAGAGCCCATGGCAATCATCTCAGAACTTAAGCTTAGATCATTCATGTGGAAGTCCATTGTTTGCAGGTTTGGGATACCAAGGTTACTCATAACAGATAATGGGAGACAATTTGAATATTCGCAATTCAGAAACTTTTGTACCAACTTCGGGATTAACCATCATCTAACTTCAGTTTCGCATCCTCAGAGTAACAGTCTCGTCAAAGTAACTAACCGAATCATATTACAAGACCTTCGAACAAGGATAGGAGAGCCATGGTAGTCGGCCAGAAAAATTGCCCTTCATACTTTGGACGTACAGGACTTCCCATAAGACAACAACTGGTGAGACCCCTTTTATACTAGCTTTTGGTGTGGAGGCCACGATACCATTGAGGTCGGACTTCCAACACAAATGAGGATCGAGCCCCATATTGAGGGACAAACGACCAAGCACCTTGACCTGCTTGAAGAAGTACGAGAACAAGCCTCGCTGAGGACCACGAGTTATCAAAGCAAAACAGAAAGGCACTTCAACACCAAGGTCAAGACAAAGAGGTTCAGAGTTGGCGATCTAGTATTTCGGATGGTAGCAGTAGCCGGGCATTCTCCAGGGAAGCTAGGACCAGCGTGGGAGGGACCTTTCAAAGTTATACGGAAAGTGGAAAGCGGTGCATATAGCTTGAATGATACCTTAAGGAGACCGTTCTCAAGGTCATGGAATGCTGATAACTTGAAAATTTATTACGAGTAGTTGGTTATGCAGCCAGGTACCTAGGTTATTTGTTTTTTTTTATTTCGTACTTAGGTTGTTTTTTCTCTTTTTATTCTTAGTTCGGGCTTGCGTTCCTTGAAAGTTTATTTTTTTAGTTATGGCCTATGTGTCTTGTACTCTTTCGTTATTTCAAATTTATTTAAATTCATTTCAACAATAAAACTTGTCCTAAACAAATCTAAATAGCATAAGGTTGTGCTCTGCGCATGCAGCTAGTGTACTGAACTAGCATAAGGTCGTGTTCCATGCATGTAGTTGTACATTAAATTAGTGTAAGGTCGTGCTCCACGCATGCAACTGACACATTTAAATTAGCATAAGGTCATGCTCCGCACATGCAACTATTACATTCAAACTAGTGTAAGGTTGTGCTCCGCGTATGCAGCTAGTACATTCAAACTAGCATAAGGTCATGATCTACGCATGTATCTAGTGCATGAACTCATTGCCCCGACCTTGGTCACCCAATACTTTTCGCGACGAAATTTTTTTAGGTGATTGAGCTCGAGGTAATTACCGAACAAAACTCGAGCTATTTCGTCGAAAATTGATCAAGTAGAATGCTCGAGGTGATTACTGAACAAAACTCGAGCTACTTCGACAAAAAATGACCAAGTAAAACGCTCAAGGTAATTACTGAACAAAACGCGAGCTACTTCGTAAAAAATTGACCAAGTAGAACGCTCGAGCTCGCTAGCCAAAAAATAACCAAGTGAGAGGCTCAAGCTATTTGTTGAGTAGGACACGAACTCACTGGCCAAAAACAGGCCAAGTAACAAGCTCGAACTCGCTACAAAATAAAAATTGAGCTACTTGGCCAAAAATAGGCAAGTAATACAATCGAACTCATTGCCAATTAAAACTCGAGCTCACTGGCCAAGGGAGGCTCTCAAGCTATCTAATGAATAAAATTCAAGATTATTAAAAACTCTCGAACTATAAACATACACGAACACATGCACAAAAAAATATTGCTTCACCATTCATAAATGGTCCAGTTCGGGCAAAGTACTTAATAACATTTTTCAAAAACAAAAGATTGGGAAGGGAGGCCTAGTCTAGGTCTACTAGGCCTACAGGATCATCAGTGAGAGTCTCGACCTCCTTTCCATCATCATCCTCAGCCTCTAACTCCGAAAGCTCCAGTTCGTTGGCAAGCTCATTGACCGTTTTCAAATCCTCGATGAGAGGTTTGGAGTCTTCCAGTAAATTGTTTCTCAAAACAGATCGAGCTAACTTCAGGCCATATGATATGAACCCGAGCCATATTGCCCCAAAGTTGTCCCGAACTCGTCACAGTTCTGGAATTCATTAATAGCTTGAGCTAGGGCTATGACCAATTCTTCCTCGAACTTCTTCTGTGCATGAAAAGATCTCGAGTTCGGCCTCTTAGACCTCGTCTCTTGCCTCCCCAATCTGATCTCGAGCTTTTCGCATTTCAATTCGAGCGAGATAATGCTCGACCTCAAACTCCTAAACCATTTTCTCATTCTGTTCATTCATTGCCTCGAGCTCGGCCACTCTGCTTGAGGCCCCCAGACTCTTTATGGCTAATCCTCGGGCCATGCTTAACGTCTTAAAAAATTAAAAATAAAAATTGTTAGGCTCGAGATAATGGAATGCAGTAAGTAAGTTTGAAGAATAATCCATACCTTCAAAGTCATGAGCTCGAGCGCCCTTACTCCCTCACCTGGCTCGACCTCATCCCGGTATTTGTTTACCAAACTAGGGATGAGAGGAGATCGGGCATGTTTCTCCAGTATTGAGCTTGGCCAAGGCGCCTCGTCCTCGAGGTCGACTATCTCCGGCATTGCTCGAGGAGTAGAAGCACGAGCTAGATGAGATGGTTGTGTTTAGGAAGCTGGGCTCCTCGATGTCTGCCCAATCCCACTCGTGATATTGCTCGGGGCTCCTTCTCGAGCTCATTTTTTTCCCTTCAAGGGGGTAGACATTTTGGACTTTGGGCCCTTAGCTTTGTGGTACACATTGGCCAGGAGCTTTGAAGGATCGAATGACATCTCCAAATCTACAAAAAAGATGCCAAGGCATTAACTCGACCATAGTTCGAGAAATAATGGCAAAAAACAACATGAAGTTCAGGCTTGTACCCTTGATTCCCCTCACATTGGTGAGATCGAGGGTGCAATCCTCAAGTAGATAATCCACCTTGGCGCAAGAGGGTCGTGATTCACTAACCTCAACCTATCCCTCTCCAACACCTCGAAATAAGCCTGACCCTCATTAAACTTATCTTTATCAGGGATTTCCTACATCGGGCTAAAAGTCAGGGTTTTGAGGCCTGACAAAAAAGTATCGCTATTTCTAATTTCGGAGAGAGCTCGGGGTTTCTGGTGTCCTAAAGCCCTCCTTCGCGGATAAATACACGAAACAATTATACCCTGGTGATAGCTTCAGGTCAAAAACCATTCTCAAGAGGTTGATTCTTGGCTCAACCTTGAGACATCTACATAGAATAAAAAAATAAACTAAAAGCCTGCACTCGTTCGGGGCAAACTGACCCGAGCACATATAGAAGGTCAATAAATAAATGAAGAACGGGTGAAGGGGCCCTAAGCCCGACCTTAAGAGCATCCCGAAAGAAAGTCATCTCTCACTCTCGAGCATCTAATATCTTTTCATGAGGTTCAGGTATCCTAACATCATATAGGGACATAACCTCGAACTCTCTAGCCACTTTTATGACTACATGCTCTCTATACTTGGTCGCTACCCTAGGGTACGTTAATATTGCCTCAACCTCTAGGTGCGAGTCAATGGGAACAGCTATAGGAATAATAGAAGTACCCTCTTAATTGGAGGTCCTAATGTTCGAACTCCTGGAAGATTGACTATTATCACTCGAGCCCTCACTGCTACTCCTCAACATTACAAATAAACAACTTAAGAGCTCGAACACTTACCTCTTAAAGTTGTCGCACACAAAACCCTCTAAGACACGACCTCGATCTGCTTTCACTAAGAGGTTGAGAGTGAAAAAAGTGAAAATGAGAGGTGAAAAGTGGGTATTTTTAAGGGTCAATGGAAGGTCAAAGGTCGTTCAATCTGGGCCCTTGCATTGTGCCACATGTCCACCATCCAAGGTGTCATTTCCATGAACCTTTACATGTTCGACACGTGTAATCACAGCTGTTACACACCAATGGCCCAACAAGTTCGATCCGGGCCAATTACACCTCGATGCATTTTAACTCGCAGCTCGAGAACGTTGCCTTTAACTGCGACTTGATGTATGGGGCATGTGATGATGGAATCCTTCTGAGCCTCGAGCTTGACCTTAGTGACTCAAGCTTAGCCTAGAATTCTTGGGATGTTTCCAAGGTCGGGCCCAACATCTCACTCGTGTCCTCTTGACCTTACCACATGTTTCCTAGGAATGACCAATCCTACTTAAACACAAATTTCTAGTTTGTTACAAATTTAACCCTAACTTAAATTATGCACTCTTAACATAACACAAATACCTTAAAATAATTAAGGAAAGACCTATAAGAAGATGAGTCATTTCAGGACTCCACTTCCAACATCTTTAAATACATGACCTAGCTTCATTATTTAGGTACGTTTTTCATAATATTACAATATACATCATGTTGTATAATTTTCAAACTTAAGCATCATAGGGGCGACGATGACACACCTCAATGCCTTTGTTTCAGGTATTGAAGATCGGATCGTGTAGAGTTCAACCATCCAGTTCGAGTTCATCCAGGTACAAGTTTTTGGTAGCATCAATATTTTGGCTACTTTGGTCCGTATGTTTACATCTAGGGTTACTCAAGTCTCTTTACGTCTCAAGTATAAAATATTCTTATAAGCTAATGTGTATCAATTTACCAATTTGTATTGTATATAAACTTCAAAAGAGTAATTCTATACATAATGAAAATGAGGCACATGATTGACTTTACAATGGCAAGACTGAAATGAAGATGAGGAAACAGAACAGCATCATGCTGCTGCAAGTTGCATTTTTCATCAGATCAAGGATTGTTAAAAGTGACAGGTTGTATCCATATCTTGAAGCAAAAATGCACACGCTCTTTGTTGTTAGTTGAAGGTGGCAAGAGTCACCAAAATAATGTGAATATAATATATGTTCAAAATCTCTCCTAGTAACCGTAAAGGCAACTAAATGAAGTGTTTTATTTGGAAGGTAAGCATAATAAGTTATTCTTATAAATAGCAAAAGGGGACTTAAATAAGCCCCTAGCTATTGATAAGAAATGTTCTAATTTTTGCCATCATTTCCAATGTAGCCTTGAAGAGGTGGAATTGGGACAAGGCAATACTCTAACTCATATAATGATTCAAACAACTACTTAAATGTGGCATATCCAGGAATTTCATTATCATATTTTCAAGGAATAATTGCAGCAAAAGTCCCAATATTTGAAACACTGGCAGCTGTCACCCCTAACCTTTTCAGACGTTGTAGGTAAGGCCATTTTGGATGGTTTCCGTAAAAAATGCCGCCAGTTGACCCAAAAAATTAAAGACTAACCATTTTTTACCAATTAGATGAGGGTAAAATGGTAACTTTTAATATAACCATATAAAATATAATTCAAATTTTTTTAAAAAAAAATGAAAAAAGAAAGGAAAAGGAAAAGGAAAGTACGATTTATCTTCTCTCAAAACCCCCAAAATAGAATTCTTCAATTAACCAATGAAACCAGTAGATTAATGGGACACTCATTTTTTCCTTCACCACTTCAATTTAAGAAATCCACTAATGGCACTACCTTCTCTTTCTCTACATGTTTCGCTTTTGTTATTGTTGAGCATGCCTTTTTTTCCCAAAAACTATACATTACGGGATTTTGAGAAAATGGCGAATAAGGAATTTGTTTGTAGATATCATAGTGCATGAGGCCTTCCTTTAACTATCTTGGAGAAAGAATTTTGGCAAGAAATAGCTTGTGGAAAGACAAAAAGTGTTGAATATGCATGTGATATTGATGGTAGCGCGTTTTCATCTTCTCCCAACAATCCACTTGGAAAAAGCAAATGGAATCTGAAGGTAAACATCTGATAACCAATTTTTATTTATTTATTTTTTCTCTTTGTTGGTCTCAATGGAACTTATTGGTCAAATTTTAGATAAGGGAATTTAAGTACTTCTTAGCAAACACGATGATATACATCTCTCTTGTCAGTGGATGTCCTCTCTTGCTTGTTTTCATAATTTTATCACTTACAGGACCATCCTTGCTGTCTATGCATTTTCTATTCCAAGTTATTTTTTGTTTGATATTACTAATTTAGGAAGTGAATCCAGTGCCTATTTTGATGTAGGATAGGAGAAGGCATCAAGAAATGTGGGAGGGGGGGGGGAACCAAAGTGAATGAGGGAAGAAGCCGGAGAAGAAAGGGGGTGGAGAACTAGAGAAGAAACAAGGAAGGGGAGAAAATCAGGGAAATGGAAAATTTTGTTGGCTTCAAGCCAAAACTGTTTTCATTTTATATAATCAATGTCTCCCTAAATTAAAATGTGAAGATCATATAAATACTAAACCATAATTGTACTAGTAATGGGCTTGGGTCAACCCAATAATAAAAAAGACACAAATAATGAAAATTTTCATAATATAAAAATGATGTCTACATCAACTCTCCCGAGGTGAGAGAAAAATTCGACCATGTCAAGTAGATAAACTTCTACCATTAGGCACGATCTTTCGTAAAAACCAAATATCGAACTCTATGCTTGATAGTAACGAAAACTGCAACTTATTCCCAAGAATATGATCCGACCAAGGAGGACGATCTCTCCATCTAATCAAGTACAGATATTGGACTCCGGATAGCAAACACTCATGCAACTCATCGTTAAAAGTTTCATTTGATTGTGCATAATGAGGAGCATAAGAAGCTAGCTTCACATACTGGCCTGTAGAGAAAAACGATCTTAACATCAAAGTCTCAAATGGGCCCTGATTAGTAAACAATTCTTTTGTACAGTAAATATAACTTTCATTTAAGTGAAATGACCAGTCAATTCAAAAATCTTTATATGAATGATTCAAAAAAATTCTCACATTTTTAGAGGAACGGATAAGAGACGCGCGTAATAAAGCATAATAATTTGCAGTAGGGTACTCTAACAAATATTGCACCTCGAAAGTAAGTTCAAGAATTTCATGTTTGAAAATAATTTGACCTCTTAATTTGACATGAAATTTTAGAACATTGTCAATAGGATGATAGCTAACAAAGCATGTCGGTAATTAGGGAACAACATCCTAATGTCGATAGGAAGAATTTGCAATCGAGTAATGGTCTTAGAAAACAATGTGGCGACCCGTCGAATCTCATGTAATTGAGGGAAAACTAAATCAAATTCAACATGAAAGTCATGCAACCTAATAGACATGAGATCTAGGATACCTGAAATGGTTGACTTTGATGGTATTGCTTTAGGTAACTTCTCAATTATATCAATGTTACGTGTATCGGTTACAGATGCGGTCAAGATAGGGGGACAATACACTGTTCACAACTTTCGACTTCTATGACAATGGTATCTAGTATCCTAACTACCGTAGAATACAATTTGATGGATGTACTCGTGAGAAATGCAATTGATGATATAATCCACAAAAAAATGTTTTGCATTATTTCATTACAGAAAGGGGGATCGGGTGCTGTGATGTAGAATATTTCACCAAGGCAAAAAACAAATATTACTTGTATAGCAAAATTGGGATGTCTTAATAGTTTATTTGAGACCAATGTTGTGCTAAGTGTATTAATAGATGTGAGCATGGAAACACCAGGCAATTGGTCCACTTGGGAAAGCAAATACTCAGTATATTCAAGTAATGATAGGAGCTCATTAAAAGGTAATGAAGATTGAAGAAGTTTCATTCCATTTGTTAACAAGTGGACTCCTAACGTTTGGTATTCATGCCATAATATTTTTTTATTCTTAAAATTGATAAGCCAAAACACTAAAATAAAAGTACATGTTCAATATAATAAAATTGTTACCTCACGAGACTCAAAGGAGTCCAACAATGCCACAATCATGATTTTCCATTTGGCACTGCTACGATTGTAACGACCCGGGTCCCACTTAACGGGCTGTCCCGATCGTTAGATCGACGACTACTGTCCCCAAATGTACCAACATGGGTCTTTTCAGCATACTTTGTCCTCACTCGCACGCTCCCCAAGAAAACTTTCCAGAGGGTCATCCATCATGGAATTGTTCCAAGCAAAGCACGCTTAACTGTGGAGTTTCTAACGATGGGCTTCCAGAAAAGAAGGTGCACCGTGTTGGTATGAGTAGTACCCATCAAATCTTTTTAAGCTTTCCTGGTCTGGGTATTACAATCACCCCTCGTTAGACTCGCGACGTCTTCGTCGCGCTTAATCCATCTGAGGATCCATTGCCAGGCGTTGGGATTCTAGATGTGGCTCCCACCCTATGGCGTAGCACTTTGTCCCGCATAGCACTTAGTTCCCGATTTTCGGCTGGCAACCGTGCTCTGATACCATTTGTAACGACCCGGGTCCCACTTAACGGGCTGTCCCGACCGTTAGATCGACGACGTACTGTCCCCAATGTACCAACATGGGTCTTTTCAGTATACGTTGTCCTCACTCGCACGCTCCCCGAGAAAACTCTCCATGGGGTCACCCATCATGGAATTGCTCCAAGCCAAGCACTCTTAACTGTGGAGTTTCTAATGATGGGCTTCCGGGAAAGAAGGTGCACCTTGTTGATATGAGCAGTACCCATCAAATTTTTTTAAGATTTCCTGGTCTGGGTATTACAACGATGGCAAGGTGGCAACTGAATCTTTTGAGCAACCATCAAACAACAAAGATTCACTGCAATTAACGTTAAAAAACACTCATTTTTTCCATTTTTTTTTCACACTTTTTTACTCTCTTTTTTAAACCAAAGCAAATTACACTTTATAATAGAAACGGTTGTGCGATGTCAATTTTGTGCGTGAGATGGTGGTTGTATATTTTAGGAATATTGTTGGGTGATTGGGTCGGGTTTGGAGTAGCAGAACTTGCCAATGGTGAAACTGCTGCCAGCGGCAGGAATGGATTAAGATGAAAGTGGGTTTGTGTATATGGATTGTGATATTGTGGAATTAGGAGTGGATGTATTGTGGACTTAGGGAGTGGAGGTATTAGGTGGTGATGCAGGGACAACCGACGGCAATGAAGGCGCACGGCGTCGAGGTGTGCATTTGGGACAATATGTGATTTCTGTGTATGGGCATTTTTTTCAGTAGCAGATTGATTTTTATTTTTTTGGTTGAATGTAAGTAACAAATGAAGAAGTATTACCCAGGTTTTACACTGTAAGGAGATGGCTACACATAATAGATGATTGTAGGGAGGTGAAGATTGCTGGGGAGTCGCAGCTATGATAATGCAGTGAAAAATTCCCAAGTTTAGTTAGATACCAAATTTGATGTAGGATAAAGGAAGGCAGCCAGAAAGGAGAGAGAAATCAAAGTGAACGAGGGAAGAAGGTAGAGAAGAAAGGGCGTGGAGAACGGGAGGAGAAACAGAGAAGGGGAAAAAATCAGGGAATGGGAAAATTTCGTTGGCTACAAACCAAAACTGTTTTCATTTCATATAATCACCATCTCTCTAAATTACAATGTGAAAACCATATAAATAGTAAACATAACCTTACTAGTGATGGACTTGGGCCAACCCTGTAATGCAAGCCCAATAATAAAAAAGACAGAAATAATGAAAAATTCCTTAATATAAAAATGATGTCCACATCATATTTTCTATTCTCTGTTCGGCTTCTATAAACGGTTTTGGGATGTATTCTAAGATTCAAGTCTTGAGAGTTCCTTCTCGTGTGCATTTGGCAGCGATTCCTCAAGTTTTTCCCATTAGTCTACTAGTTTCATTGGTTAATTGAAGAATTCCATTTTGGTGGTTTTAGGAGAAGATAAATAGTACTTTTCTTTTCCTTTTTTGATTTTTTTTTATTTTTTGAATTATATTTTATATGGTAATATTGTAAAGTTACCATTTTACCCTCATTTAATTGGTAAAAAATGGTCAGACTTTAATTTTTTTTGGGTCAATTGACGGTATTTTTAATGAAAACCATTCCAAAGGACCTCGCCTACAATATTTGAAAAGGTTAGTAGTGACAGCTACAATAAATCAAGTGTTTGGAAAAAAATCTGGTAGTGTTTTAAAGGTTTGGGGATTTTGCTACAATTATCCCTATTTTCAATCCGGTGGAATGGAAGTCAATGCAACAAAACAGATAAGCCATTCAATAACCCAACAAATCAACCAGATAATTAATCTGCTAATAGAATTAAAATAATGACAAACATTATTACTGCTACAGACAATCCAAGTTGTCACACAATCTAATATAGTGTTGATGCTCACCTGTCGATATAATGGTGACCGAAACTTGAAGTCCACCAAGAAATAAAGGTTGCAGTCCCTGATCACTTGATGGCAACAACACTGGGAGGAAGACGATCAAGATCTCACTGGTAGGACCCTGTAGATGTCCACCAAGAAATGTGTATTATCTATTGATTGACAGAAAGCTTAACACATTGTAAATGGACCGTCGACACTTAACTAAATGAAAGATAATTCCCAAGCTCTTCGAGAGGCCCGACTCTTCTCACCACTCTCTATTTTTCTGAATGCCTCATCCCCCTTTCCCCTATCACATTCATAAACATTTTATTATATTCCTATTATACTTTTTCCCCTTGGAACCAAGTGGAATATTCTAGAATATTGGATGACTTGGAGGCCTTCATATGGTTGTATCATTGCAAACCGATTGGAGATCTATCATTACCCGGCCGCATCGAAATCCACCTTGTCAAGTGGAAGTATAGTTCAACTTTAAAATTTGAAATTCCATATAGCTGAACCATTTTTAGGATAATCTTGTAGTAGTTATTAGCTCATGTAGCCAATCATCCACCTACTCTTAAATGTCATCCATAAAAATTCCATAACCAATTGGACCCACATAAAGAACTCTCGAAGTTTGCGTCTAGTTTGAACTGAATGTATTAATCTTATTACTATCTGGGTTGTAATTTTCTGGGGCTTGATTCATGAATTTTTTTTTTCTATTTTCCAAACTTTAGGCCAACCTCCTAACCTGACCCAACATCCACCACTCAGCACTGATAATTGATTTAAGCCCATTAGTGACATTCTCTTTCACCCCTTCTTCTGGAATCATCGGTAATAGCTTTGATAAGATTTCACATATCCTCCAATTTTCTCCGATTGTAAATATTTGAGGGTTTTCTTCATCAACCCGACTCGTATCTTAGGCTTCAAACGTTTGTAACTCCTCCCTGAAGTGGCTACCTCCTCTCTCTCCTTTCTCTCGGGTTCCTTTAATATCATGATCTCAGCCCACCCATTAACAAAATTCTCCTCCATCTACACGTGAGATTGTCGGCAATGGAGCTGCAATTCCCTCCGAAACCAGCATTTCAGCCTACGATGTGTGCCTATGCCTTACCTGGTTCTTCTTTGCGGTTACGACTGTTGGTAATTGTCCCAATTTCATCCGATATAAGTGTAATTGCCCCAATTTCATCCGGTTCTGGCAATGCAGCTGCCTGACCTTTTTCTGCCTCTGCTCGCCCATTTTTCCTATCATCCTAGCCGTCGCCCTCTTCATTTCATATTTCAAGGTGCCCAGACCTTCCTGTACTTCTATCTAAATTCCATCAATTCGCATCTCCAAGGCTACCACTCGATCTATAAGAGACATTTTCCCAGTCTCAACTACTCTGATACCAATTTGATAGGACGGTTGGAAAAAATGAGGTGATGGTTGAATTTAGCATAAATTTTGAGCAGGACCGTTTGCATATTTGGGAAGATCAACATTGATATGTGTTCTCCTTCGTGAGAACACCGAAATTATGTATTTACTTGCCAAAAATGAAGATCGGGTGAATGAGAAATTGGAGTTTAAAGTGGACCATTAGAATATATTTGATGTTGAAGGAAAAACTAAATTTGAATTTATCCTGCATCGGAAGTTGATGAACACAAGAACCACTATAGAAGTATGTAATCATGTGTAGCATAGAGACTCTATTCACGTGCGCACGTAGAGAGTGATGTAAATTACGGACCGAAATAAGGTTTAGACCTTAAACGTGTGTGCTGGCGTGACCTGCGTATTCGAATGTCAATCAACAACTGACTTTTGGTTTCTGAAACTTCAATGATTATTGTCATTACACTACAACAAAACTGTGATTTCGCGACAAGATTTTTCGCGACATACAAAAAGTTGTTACAATAAGTGACTTAACGCGACACATTTTTTTAGTTTATCGCGAAATTTGTGATGAGAAAAATAAGTACCAGAAAACGTTTGGCGACATAAAAAGTTGTGAAATGTGAAAAGTTGCGACAAATAATAAAGAATGTCGCCAAAAATATGAAGGAAGCCAAAATATTTTTGGTGGAAAACTTATGGCGACAAACATTTATTTCTTGCAACAAAATACTTGTGATGCAATAGGGTCTAGTTTTCCCGATAATAAATATTTGTTGCTAAAAATTTTAATCATGATTTCACAATAAGTGACTTAACGCGACATACAAAAATTTGTTTCAATAAGTGACTTAACGTGACACATTTTTAGAGTGTGTCACAAAGATTGTGATGAAAAAAATAAGTATCAAAAAATATATAAGGTGATATAAACAGTTGTCGTGAAATGTGAGAAGTTGCGACAAATAATAAAGAATGTCGCCCTGAGAACAGAGTGGTTTGAGGCAGGTTTTAGATCATGTCCAAGTCCTCTAATGTAACTTCTAGATTTTCCTAAAACTTGCTGCATAATCTCGAGTTCAGTGGGGGCCACTACTAAAAATTAGCTTTTCACCAATGAAAAATTACCAACAAATCAGATCAGTTGGTAATTAGAAACGGATTATCCATTGGTAAAAGTAATCCACTTTTAACTACGGTATTCAGCAGCGGAATTCCCGTTGGTAACGGTGATATCTCTTTACCAACGGACATTCCGTGCCTCATGTAGTCATTTAACATTTGGATGTTTCACCTACATATATGTCCGTAGGTGACGTCCGTTGGTATCCATTGCTAATCAAAAACATTGTAAAATATTGTAAATAAATTTTTATTTTTTTGAAAATTTTATAAATTAAAAAAATAAATAAAATTGAAAAAGTTATTAATTTACATTACATTTTCACTTCCCTCCTGATTTTCATTAGTCTCCCACCAAAACACGTTCGAAAATTTTATAAATTAAAAAAATATACAAAATAGAAAAAGTTATTAATTTACATTAGATTTTCACTTCCCTCCTGATTTTCATTAACCTCCCACCAAAACACTTTCGAAAATTTTATAAATTAAAAAAATAAACAAAATAGAAAAAATTATTAATTTACATTACATTTTCACTTCCCTCCTAATTTTCATTAGCCTCCCACCAAAACACGTTTTCTAATTAATTAGGAAACCTCTATCAAAACCCTTCCCTCTCACAAATCACCTCTCAAAACCTTTCAAACTCTTGGTCCTCTCCAGAATCGGATTGGTTTTCTCTCAAAATCACCGGTAGATCCCGTCTTCTTCTACGTAGGTAATATTACCCCCTCTTCATCGGTTTTTATGTTTGGTTTTGTCTTATAAGTTGGGATTCTTGGGTTCTTGATTTCTCTGTTGTAATTTGGGGGTTTTATGGTTTAAAAGTTCGTGGTTAGTCATTGCCTTTTAAGTGTTCGCACATGGTTTAAAAGTTCGTAGTTAGTCACTGCCTTTTTATGGGTTCTTGATTTCTCTGTTCACACATGGTGGAGTCAAAGAAAGCTTCTGGTTTCTCTTTTGGGTCCCAGGTAATGTTTACAATATATACATGGGGATTGTGGGAGGCCATGAGATTTTTCGCATACTCTGGGTTGCAGAAACAAATTCTACTTACATAATTTACAATGTCCTGATTGTTTTCATAGCACAAAATCTTGCACAATATTAGCCTTAGTTGTGAAATAGCTATACTCCGTTCTTTCTATTAGTTGGACAAAATGACTCTTAAGTTGCTTTTTTCAGAAAAGTTGAGCACCGAAGGGGGCAGCCTGTTTTCTTCCTCTGTACAACAAATCCAGTTTCAAAGTGTCCTAGAGAAATCGGTAAATCAAAATTAAAGATTTAGAAGAAAGATTCAAGTTCAAGTTTTGGACCTTTGTTGTGAGTTTTATAGCACCGCTTTGGTATTTTTTGTTTGTTCACACATGCTTAAATATGCAACTTGGTGACATCAGATTTGTAACGTCTAGTCGTTTTCCTTGTTTTCTTCCCTTTTTTATTATCAATCCGTTTTTTTTAGAATATTCTTTTCCACAGCAGTGTGAATTTACCAGCATATTATTGTTCATAATTTGCTTGTACTTTGAAGTAATCAGTGGTCACAATTGGGTTGCTAATGCATGCTATAGTCACAATTGAAAAAAGGCTGCAGTTTTTGGTTTTCAAGTCG
The DNA here is from genome assembly GCA_019097785.1 of Fraxinus excelsior. NCBI lineage: Eukaryota > Viridiplantae > Streptophyta > Magnoliopsida > Lamiales > Oleaceae > Fraxinus > Fraxinus excelsior. The sequence continues at coordinate 17,444,315 of CM032628.1, forward strand.
AGCAGTGGTTTCAGCTTTAGAGGGTTTAGCTTATTATTTACCGCATTTTTCTTTGTAAAACAACCATTTCTGATAAAACCAAAAAACAGCATGTAAAAAACCTCAACCTTTGATCAAATCTAATGAAAATCAGGCAGTTCAGTAGCAAGATTAGTTCTAAAATGTTACTTTAAGAACTAATTGACCATTCTTGTGCCAATATAGTGTCTTGCATTTATTTGGCATTTGGGAGATTCTATCGAACTAAATATTTGTCCATTCATGTATAGGGTAGGACTTTGCAGAACTTTAGTTACTTGTTACGATATACCAATATTTATTCTTGAATTCAAGACTACGGCAATTTTAAAGTTCTTAGCGTTTTTCTAATTGGATTGTTGACAGTGTATACAAAATGCATATCTAATGCATGTACTTTGGCATGAAGTTCAAAGTTTGGTTGCTGAAAATTTTATATGATTTGTAATTGTAAAATGAAATCTTGATGAAGTCAATTCAACTATTGGTAGTATTTTTTAATTTTTTTCTTCTGATATTTTGGTCACAATCTGTTTCATTGTTGAATTTGATTCTTGAAATTTAATCACTGCTTTTTATGTTGGTGATCATCTTCTTTTGAGTTTTTCTGGGTATGTTGATTCTCTTATCTTCTTTTTCTTCATTTCCCTATTCATTCTATTGTTGTATGTTTTTACAATCTTCTTATCTTTTGGCAGTTACAGTAATTTAGTTTGAGATTTTGTTTTATCTTCTTCTTCCCATTTTTGTCTTTGGTCTTGGCTACATAAGCTAAGTGGTAGACGGTAAAATTATTATGCTAAATTAAGAAGTTGGGAATGTCTGCAACAAGTTATTTTTTTTAATGTTTGATGGAGGTATCAGGTAATGATTTGTTTATTGACTTGCATTTATTCTAATGGGCAGATTTTACTCCCCACAGTTGTAATGCTGTTGCTTATAGCTGTAAGGACATAAGTTGACACGCAAATACATCCGCCCCAGCCGTATGGTTTCTTCAGCTCGGTTGCCTCTAGATTTTTTTTGTATTGTATTTTTTATTCTAAGAATTCTATTATGTTTGTTTTCCAAAAAGTCTGAAGCATAGAAGAGATTGAATTCTCACTGGTTCATAATTACTTTTAGGTTTAATAGTAGTACATATTTGAATAAAGTCGACACTTCATCTCATAATTGAATTCTTGGAAGATAAAAGCATATAGGTTTAAAGAGACTACAAAGTAAATAAGCAACTTTCTGATTTTAGTGTTTACCCTTATTTATGTACAAGGAAATTATTTAGTTGTACAGACTTAATTGTTACTAATGTATCTCTACATTCTTTGCAGATATATTAGAAAAGAGATGTTTGTCGAAGTGGGGAAAGACTATAAGTCTCCCACTTTAAACCAAGTTTTGCAATTATTGTTTGACAAAGGTGAGTATTTAGCCTTTACACCAGATATGGATGAGACAAAGATGATGATTAACTTATTATCATTAAAATTTCCTCTACTGAAGGTATGCATAAACAGATCTTTTAGTCGAATCTCTATTGCCTTTCCACATTCTCTATGTGTCAGTTTATGAACTTAGATTTCGCTGACTAAGTTTTTCCATGCATATTGCTTATGCCTTAGTAGTCTTGTGATCTAGAAATATTATGGCCAGTTTGAAATGTCATTACTTGTGAAACCTATTAATTTTGTTATTTTGCAAAAATATACTACGGCAATTTGCTTCCAAAAACTAGCTTATCTTTTCCTTCCCCAGAACTCATAGTTAACGGTGTCCTAGTTGGTCACTCAACTCATATTTCATACTTAGGCCCCGTTTGAGCCATATTTTTTCCAATCTAAAATGAAAAATATGACCGTTATCCATCACATCAACATTTAAATTCAAATTCTCTATCTCTTGTGTGGACCCCAATAACGGCTATATTTTTCATTCTCATTTTCAAAAAAGGTGGCTCAAACAGGGGCTTAGTTTTCTGGTGTTTTCGTAACTTTGTAGACAGAATCAAATGACAATTAAATTGGAGAAATAAATCGAGTAATAAAACTAAAGATTTTATTTTTTTCCATATGGTAATTATTGTTTTTTTATTTTCATTACACGCTATTAAATAGCCAACTAAACTACAGCACGTGCATTGCACATGCATCGACTAGTACTAAGTAGAAACCAATTTTTTTGGTAGTTAATGACTTCCCTAGGTTTCTCTCTAATAAATATTAATATGCACCCACTGTGTTCATGTACTAGGGATACCATAAGAATTTGCTAACTCCAAAATTTCTTAACAATAGTGATTTCATCTATCTTACTTTTTTGCATAAGTGCACATTTTTTATGACTTGATATGCTTCAAATACAGAACCTGTCTGCACCCAATCTTAAAAGATGGTTCAAAGGTCCGAATTGCACACCAGGTAGATGATATTTTTGTTATTCTAAAAAAACTTTAATTTATTTGTTTTCCTTGCATTAGGGGGTTCCAGGTACTTATTATGAGACTGTTGCAGTAAAAGATTATCTAGAGTGCGAAAATGTTCCATGTGATTAGTTTGAGACTGTATTCAAGGTGTAATAATTTTTCACAAATGCCCATTTAGATTTTCTCAGTCATCTTAACTACGACTTGCTGCTCCGTCATAAATTGATCTATATATTTATTTCGTTGACAGTAATATGATTTTTTAATAAATTGTATGTTGAAGCATTCATTTCATAAAGCCGCGAGTTATTTCTAATAAGGTAAGTTACATTTTCATATAAATGTGCACCACAGTAACGATTCCATTGCGACGAAATAAATCGAAAATTATGTGTTTAAAATAGATTCTCCGACATATGTGTTTAAAATAAAATTAGTTATTTAAAATTATGTGTTTAAATTGAATCAATTAGGCAATAATTGTACATCGTTGAAGCGATAAACACTGTGTTACGGAATAAATTTAACTACGAGCACAGCTTGACACAAAAATAAATATTTATTGTCACAAAATACTTTGCGTAGTAATTTTATATGTTGTAAAATAAAATATGCGACGTATATAAATAATCACGAAATAAATTAGGCAACAACTATACTCGTTGCACAAATGATGGCACGATAGACTCTTTGTATTACGAAATAAATTTAAATGCAAACACCACTTGTCACATATTTAATTTTACTACAAATATTCATTGCGACGACGTTGTTGTGTTGCTAATTCATATTTTATGCGGCAAACAAATAGTGTTGCTATGTTGTTAATGCGATGAATGGTCGAAAGTTGTCACAAAATACGTTCGGCGACTCAACATTCGAAACAAACATATTTGTCGTAAAAACTTTATTGGAACATTAGTTGCGACAAACACACTTGTCGTCCTTTAATTTTTTCGCGACATATATACATTGCTACGACATTATGGCTACAGATATTGTGTTGTCATTTCGTGTTTTTCGCGTCAAACAAGTAGTGTCGCGATTTTGTTACTGCAATGAATGGTCGAAAGTTGTCGCAAAATATGTTCGGTAACTCAACATTCGAAATGAACATATTTGTCGTAGAAACTTTATGGGAGCATTAGTTGCAACAAATACACTTGTCGCCCTTTAATTTTTTTGCGACATATATACATCGCGACGACATTATGGCTACATATATTGTGTTGCCATTTCGTATTTTCTGCGTCAAACAAATAGTGTCGCGATTTTGTTACTATGACGAATGTACGAAAGTCGTCGCAAAGCACATTTCTGTAACTCATATAGAGAGACAATACCTGCAACGAACATATTGTTGTTGCTAAATTACTTTTGCAACAAAAACTCAATTTTTGCAACAACATTTCTTTGTCGCAAAATCGGTTTTTTTTTTTGTAGTGTTAAGTTTGAAACTCCAATGGACTATTGGTTTCTGAAACTCCAATGATTATTTTCATTAAGTTCGAAACTGTTGAAACTCCAATGGACTTTTGATTTCTGAAACTCCAATGGTTATTACCATTGAGTTAATGGACAAATTTAATCCGTCATTATTTGGATTAAGTCTATATAAAGCCTTGATTTTCCAATATTCCAGAAACGAAGAATACGGTCTACATTATAGTTTCAAAACACACGAAATTGTCCTCTGTGTGCATACCTATTTTATTGTCTGTCAAGGTCTAGGTGGTGATATTGTTCAAATACTAAGTGAGTTCGTCGGAGTAGAATTTACAGTGCTCGAACTCTATTGGTTTACTGTTGTATCCTGAGAAACAAACGCTCAAGTAAAATCTCAAGCACCTACGGTGATGGGGCGAATTTGTTTTAAGGAAACTATGTTTACAGAGGCCTCAGGTTTTAAAGTCCAATTGAATTATTTATTCTCTATTATTTAGATTATTCGTTAAGGATTATTATTATTATTTTTCTAACAAAGACCTCGTAGATCTAATGAAATATGTATTTTTTATTGATTGAAAGAAATTTTAACACACCATAAATGGACTGTCGGCTCAGGCTCTTCGAGAGACCTGACTCTCTTCAAAACTCTCTACTTCTCCCCTATCACATTTATAGACATTTTATTATATTCCTATTACCCTTTTGCCCCTTGGCTAACTAAGTGGAATATTCTAGAATATTGGATGACTTGGCAGCCTTTATATTTGGTTGTACCCTTGCAAACCAATTAGAGATCTATCATTACCTATCAAGTGCCTAGACCTTCATGTACTTCCATCTGAATTCCATCAATTCTCATCTCCAAGGCTACCACTCGATCTGTAAGAGACATTTTCCCAAATCTCAACTATTCTAATACTAATTTGATAGGACCATGTAGATGTAGTGAAATATGTATTGTTTATCGATTGACAGAAAGCTAAACACATCGTGAATGGATTGTCGACATTGAACTAAATGAAAGACAGGTCCCAGGCTTTTCGAGAGGTCTATCTCTCCTCACAACTCTCTACTTTTTGAATGCCCCTTTCCCCATCACATTTTTAAACATTTTATCATATTCATATTACCCTTTGCCGCTTGGCTAACTAAGTGGAATATTCTAGAATACTGGATAACTTGGCAGCCTTCATATTGGTTGTATCCTTGCAAGCCTATTGGAGACCTATCACTCACTTATGGAAGTTGTTGGAAAAAACTCCGAATCCAAGAGGTATCTACCTAGAAAAAAAAGGAAAGTCACAACTCATAATGAAAGAGAAAAGAGAAATGGCCAAGATAATGTAATATTATGACTTTTCAAAAACTTGTTTTATGTTTTGCATCAGGGAGTTGGCATCTCATAATTGTAAGTGGAAATAATATGTAAAGTTATGAGTTATCTTTCAAGCAATCGAATTGCAAGAACCCGATTCCAAATTCTCAGGAAAAAAGGGTTTTTTTCAAAGAGCGTAAAAGGCTATATTCATCAATCATTGTAATCAATACAAATTACAGAATATATGAATAGGAAAATAAGATTTTAGGACTAAGTGTTATAGTGGAGGAGCAACCCAACCAAATTGGGAAACCAAATGCAGGAGGAACACCAGGAAGAAGGGGACAAGCTTCAGCCGGGAAGAAGAGATAATGTCACCAACTTCAATTCACACTCGAGACGACATCGTTTCGAATTAAAAGGAATGGTGTCATTTTGAGCCAGAAACTTTCAATTGTATTAGGGAACACGTTTTATATTTTGCAAGTTGAATAATGAGATTTTACTTCTGTTATAACGGATGAAGAAGAGGAAAATAGAAGTCAGTTGTTATAACGGATGAAGAAGAGAAAAATAGAAGTCAGCTGTTTAGTGTGAATTTTCCTTCTTCCTCATCTTTACTTATCTTTTTCTTACCTCTTCTGTAATTCAATTCCATTGTTATTGAATATTAAAGTTCAGTGCATTTGCTAATTGTTGAAGTTTAATAGTAGATATTGTGTTGTTTGTTGGAATTGGCTGATTTGAGGTTGAAGTTTTAGTTCAACCATTACAATTGGTATTAGAGAAGCTACAATTACTGGGATGGCTGAAACTCGAAGCAAATCAAATGAAGATCATTTGAAGCAATTGGACAAGGAGGTCGCAGATCTAGGAGTAGCATTTAAATTCTCAGGTCAAATGCTGAAAGTAAATGATGGGTGAGATGAACCAAAAATATGAATCTATTGTGGCAATGTTAGCTTAGATGAATGGGAGTAAAACCAATCGTGATGAAAAATAGATCGAAGGAAGTGCAGTACCATTTCAGATCAGTGATGGTAATAGTCATAGGAGTGAGTATCACTCAGGAAATTCCAGTGGAGGTAGGGAGTTCAAAATGCTCTCTAAATTACCCAAAATAGATTTCCCCTATTTTGGAGGAGATGGACCCAAGGAATGGTTGCGAAAAGTGAAGAAATATTTCCAAATCCATCAAATAGAAGATGAGATGAGAGTGGCAATTGCGAAAATGTACCTGGGAAGGTTGACGTATGGTTCCATGGATTTATATCCAGCCACCCTCACGCAGATTGGGACCTGTTCTCAAGAGAAATTTGCAGAAGGTTTGCTGAGAATACAGCAGAGGAGGTGACAGAAGTCTTCAGCAAACCGAAGCAGAAATGATCTATATTGGAATGCCAGGAGTAGTTAGAAAATTAAAATCTCATGTGATGATTTCCTTACCACACTTGTCGGAGTCCTACTATATCTTTATTTTTACTAGTGGCCTAAAAGAGGAGATCAAATCAATGGTAAAAATCATCCAACCCCAAACACTAGCTAAAGCCTTTGAAATTGCCATTTTACAAGAGAATACCATCATAGCCCTCAACAGAAACTTTAAAACCTTCAAACCTTACCCCCACACATAAATGGACCAATCCAACCTCTAAACCAAATGAACCAACTCCTAAACCCACATCCTACCCTAAACAAAGAAACCCCACCAACCCTCTTAGATTCAAAGCCATTACACCCTCTGATTTTCAGACTAAAAGAGAGTAGGGATTATGCTATAAGTGTGATGAGAAGCACACTAGAGGTCACATTTGCAAGAATAGGATGCTCAATTTCATCTTGATAGATGAGGAAAAAGAAGAAGTGGTAGATGAACCACATGGAGATGAAGATGTGCATGTGGATAAAAGAGGAGTGGATGAATTGATGGAGATTTCACTCTGCGCATTGATGGGCAGTAATAGGGGTAAAACTATCAGATTACCAGAGCTGATTAAAGGAAAAATAGTATCAATTTTAATAGACGGTGGTAGCACTCATAGCTTCATTGATGAAAAGTTGGTTAGTAGCATCAGTTGCAACATTCAAACATCCAAGCATGCCTCAGTCACTGTAGTAGGGAAAGGAAAACTGATCAACAAAGCTATTTGCAACTCGTTGACTTGGAAGATGAAGGACTTGGAATTCCAATACCAGCTGAGGATTCTCAAACTAGGGTAAGTGACATGTTACTAGGGGTGGACTGGCTAAGTCAAGTTAGCCCAGTATTGTTTGATTTTATTAAAGGAAGCATTACATTTAACCATGAGGGGGTCATGAGAGAACTTCAGGATGAAACAATTAAGGAAGGATTCTAAGTGTTGAATGATAATAAAGGGAAAGGATGGAGTAGGAATCAAACTTATAGGATAATGGCTCAAATTGTCGCCATTACTGAGGGGGAACAAGGATCCACTCCATCAGAACTAGAAGCTGTGGTGAAGCAATTTCCTATGGTGTTTATGGAGCCAAAAGGCTTACCCCCACCCAGATTTAAAGACCATCATATTCACCTAAAAAAAGGCACAACCATTCAAGATGAGACCATATAGATGCCCCTACATACAGAAAGCAGAAATAGAGAAGATGGTTAAGGAAGAGAATGACATCATACAACCAAGTAATAGTCATTATGCTTCACATGTGCTGTTGGTAAAAAAGAAAGATGGTACATGCCGATTCTGTGTGGACTATAGATAGCTTAATAACCTCAAAATTAAAGACAAGTACCCTATGCCATTAATAGATGAATTGGTGGATGAGTTGAAGGGAGCCAAGTGGTTCACAAAGATCGACTTGAGAGCTGGCTACCATCAGATTAGAGTGACTACTGAGGATATCCACAAAACAGCCTTTAAAACTCATGAAGGTCTTTATGAGTTCAGAGTAACGCCATTTGGATTGACAAACGCTCCAACCACATTCCAATGCCTGGTGAATGAGGTATTTAAACAACATCTCCGAAAGTTCATTTTAATATTCTTTGATGATATTTTGGTGTATAGTCTAGACCTAGAATCCCACTGTAAACATGTCAATGTGGTACTGGAAATCCTCAAGCAACATCAACTTTATGCCAAGGAAAGTAAATGTTCCTTTGGGCAGTCCCAGATAGAGTGCTTAGGCCACATTATCTCTGCAGAAGGGGTGTTAGTTGATCCTTCTAAAATTACTGCAATGCAAGAGTGGCCTACACCAACCAATGTTAAGCAACTTAGGGGATTTCTTTGCCTGACAGGGTATTATAGGAAGTTTGTAACAGGGTATGGAGTTATTTCCAAACCTCTAACTGATTTGCTTAATAAGGATAACTTCCATTAGAGTGAAAAGGGTGAGGGAGCATTCCAAGAATTGAAGAAGTCTATGAGCACCACACTAGTCCTAGCTTTGCCAGACTTCTCTATACCATTTGTTATAGAGACTGATGCTTGTTATGAATAAAAGACCTATAGCTTACCTGAGCAAAAGCATTTGTAGCAAGAAGTTAGGACTATCAATCTATGAAAAGGAGCTACTAGCACTAGTAACTGCGGTTGGGAAGTGGAGACATTATCTGGAAGGACACCACTTCATCATCAAAACTGATCATCAGTCCCTTAAGTATCTATTGGAGTAAAGGATTACCACCCCGTTACAATAAAAATTGTAGTCTAAACTGTTGGGGCTCAGTTATGAAATTCAGTAAAAGAAAGGTAAGGTGGCAGATGCTTTATCCAGAAGAGAATTAGGATGCCTAGCTATCACTGCTGTGACACCTCAGTAGATAGAAGAAGTAATAGCCAGTTATGAAGTGGATGAAGCTGCTTAAGGCGAAATCAATACCATGTTCCTAGAGGGTCAGACCCGGATTACCAATATGTGAATGGCCTGCTCAAATATAAATCCAGAATTTATATTGGAACCGGTGGAGAAGTGAGGAAGAAACTAATTGCAGCCATTCATGCTTCCTAGGAAGATGGACATTCAGGTGTTCAAGCTAGCATTAATAGGGCAAAACAATACTTCTTTTAGCCGGGAATGAGTAAAGACATCAAGCAAGAAGTCCTAGAATGTGATACTTTCCAGAGGTGTAAGAATGAACATGTAGCATACCTAGGCCTCTTGCAGCCCTTACCAGAACCACAATATGCGTGGAGTCATATCTCCATGGATTTCATCGAGGGACTACCTACATCTAATGCTAAGAATGTGATATTGGTAGTGGTGGACATGTTTACTAAGTATGCACATTTCGTGACCTTGGCTCACCCATTCACAGACTCATCTATTGCCAAGTTATTTTTGGATCACATCTATAAATTGCATGGAATGCTACAGAGCATTGTAATTGACAGAGACAAGGTGTTTACCAGTGACTTTTGGCAAAGTCTATTCAAGCAATTGGGGGGCAAACTGCAGTTGAGTACATCATATCATCCCCAAATTGACGGGCAAACAAAGAGGCTAAATCAGTATTTAGAAATGTACATTCGATGTATAGCTTATAAGTAGCTTATAAGCAGCCTAAGCAATGGAGTAACTAGATTAGCTTGGCAAAATGGTGGTATAATACCACTCTACACACAGCCATTAAAATGATCCCATTCGAGGCATTATATGGTCTTCAACCTCCCCAGTTGGCTTTGGGCTCATATCAGCAGAACAACATCGCAGCAGTGAAGGAAATTCTTCAAGAAAGACACAGAATGGACCAGCTACTAAGGGAGAATTTAGCTCAAGCTAGAGCTAGAATGAAACATTATGCTGATAGGAACAGAAGTGATAGAGAATTTCAAGTGGGAGACTGGGTTTGTTTGAAGTTACATCCATATGCTCAACAAACAGTGGCTAGAAGATCTAACAACAAGCTCTCTGCAAGGAATTATAGGCCATATCAGATAATTCCGAAAATTGGATCAGTGGCTTACAAACTAGAGCTACCTGCTACTGCCCAAATACACCCAATTTTTCACGTCTCCTTGCTCAAGAAGAAGATTGGGGAGAGATAAGTTCATGTTCGAACACTTCCAAATCAAAACCAGAGTTATGGGGAACATCCTCAGCCACTACGGGTGTTATCTGCGTGACTGGTTAATCGAAAGGGGGTAGCTGTAACACTAGTCTAATGGAAAAGCTCCAATTCATACGAGGCAACCTGGGCAGATGCGGAGAATATGCATGCCTCATTTCCATCCTTTCAACCTTAGGGACAAGTTGAAGCTAAGGGAGAGGGATGTTATAGTGGAGGAGCAAACCAACCGAATTGGGGAACCAGAGGTAGGAGGAACACCATGAAGAAGGGGACAAACTTCAGCCGGGAAGAAGAGAAACTGCCACCAATTTCAATTCACACTCATTTCAAATTAAAGGGGACGGTGTCATTTTGAGACAGAAACTTTCAATTGTATTAGGGAACACGTTTATATTTTGCAAGTTGAATAATGAGATTTTACTTGTGTTATAACGGATGAAGAACAGGGAAATAGGAGTTAGTTGTTCAGTGTGAATTTTCCTCTCGAATCCTCCTTCTTCTCTCTCTGTCTTCTCTCTTCCTCATCTTTACTTATATTTTTCTTACCTCTTCTGTAATTCAATTCCATTGTTATTGAATATTAAAGTTCAGTGCATTTGCTAATTGTTGAAGTTTAATAGTAGATATTGTGTTGTTTGTTGGAATTGGCTGATTTGAGGTTGAGGTTTTAGTTCAACCATTACACTAAGCTGCCGGTGCAATCTATTCCTTTTTAGCTAAAAATATTTACAAAAAGGGAATTGTAAGGAACCTAGTTGGTCAAATTGCTTTGACGCTAGAGATATTTCAATAAAGTAACTTGCGATTGCTAACTATTTCCTACACCACGACATCCTTGATTTTGAGCTTTACATGATGAACATTACAATCCTTTTTCAGTTTTCATTCCCTTTCACTTGACAGCAAGATCTGATATACAAATTAATAAAATCTACTACTAGAGAATTTTGTACACGACCTGGTGCCTCAGACTTGTTACTTCAATCATACTCCATGAAGCTAAGTCACACATTGCCTAACAATATTATCATCCTGATGGAGTGCTTTATGTGCCATAAAATACTTGCGATCAAAATCAAACTGCAAACTGTCCTCATTAAATCGAAAATCTCCTCCTTACTCAACTAATCAACTCTTCAAGAACTTTAATAATATGAAATTCGTCTCAATCAAGAGGGAAAAAGAAAAGGAAATTAGCTTAGATTTGTTGGGTAGATGAAAACAATTAAAACTAGTCTTGCAAATTCTTTATGCAAGCTTTTTAAATAGATAAAAATGGTCTGATTCTTAATCTATGAACAGACACCATCTCAAATAACACACACCAGTGTATATCAGAATATGTGATTACTACTTATTATGTATGAGAGCATTCACATCACCAGTGTCATAATTACTCTAACACACGAATAGGAGGAGAATTCCAAGTTACCATAGTATTCAAATATATATATGATCATATTGGCTATTCACCACCAAATCAATTCAAATTTTTCTACCCCATACAGTTATATCATCGTGGGCAATCTTTGATACCTGTAGAACCTCAAACAAAGGCTTGCTATCTTTACACATGGTGACACGGGCACAAAGAAACAAATGTTCAATTAACCATTAGAAGGTAAAAGATCAAACTAGTATGCTACCACTTATTTACATGAAAAGAAGACTCATGATCCAATGGTACACTCCGATCCATATATACAAGTCTAATTCCCATTATTTTAATATATTGTACAAAACCAACAAAAACCTAAGACGTGGCAGGTTGCCCTACCATGTTAATAGTAACCACATGAACAGATAGATATGTTCTACGTTAACTGTTAACATGCTACTACTGCATCCCTTAGGGGCTGTGTGGGAACCTATTGTTTCTTGTCTGTTTCCAAAAATTGCATGTTAGGTAAATCTGTTTATGTGCTGCAATGAATTCATTGAATTGTAAACTAGATCCCACCACCTTCCCTCCCTCTCTCCTACCACTGTTAACAACCACATTTTTCATCAAAATCCCACTGGAACATGATTTTCATCATCACCATCCCCATTAATATCAACTAACAGTTTATCTCTCTCCACCATATCAATTACTCCATCACCCACAAATTAATTTGTAACCTTAATCGATAGACCTAAAAGTGAACAACTTACCCATCAGTCACCGTTTTTCACAATGAGGAAATGCTGCTCAATCTCAAGTTCATCTTTCCCTCCTCTAATCATTGTAGGTATCTCTACACAGTTGGTATCTGTTTCAGATTTTCAGTCCAGCATAATTGAATTGTTTTGAAGAAATTAATTTACATGTATACTTGGTCATTGATAAAAGTCCACAATATCTTTTCCTTCTTTCATACCCAGAACTGACTGTGGCGCTGGTCTTGTTCATAGAGTTGATAATTGGAAGAGCTTTTCATGGGTTTGTGATGCAGGAGGATCCGAGTCAGACTAAGCCGAGTTGTCAGATAGCTCGTTGATGGCGTTGAAGTACCATGAGTTGGCGGATCAGCGCAAGAATGACAAGTAATCAACGACATTTCCTAATTGGGACCTTTTGGACACGTGTTAGTATTTTGGCCATAACTTTGGCTACAGTTATCTGAATCGCGCCCATGACTCCAATTCGGAAAGCTCCATCGTGGTCACCGAGCTTTGCTCTGTGTGCATCAATTTCGAGTTCAAATTCAGTTGTTTTCCCTTCAGAATCCTCAATTTTAGTTATTTTTTACCTTTTTTGATAATATTTCGAATACCTTTTAGAATAGATTACGACCCCGAATTGAGTCAAATTTTCAGGATATTATTTCTTTTATTTCGTATTTCCTTTTGGTATGAATAATGAGATTTTGCTATTTTTGGTAAAATTCCAATAATTTCTATTTTCTAGTTATTAAACCCGGCTTGTGGGTTATTTTCAGATTTATTGCTTGATTAATAAATGATTGTTCTTGTTTCTTAGTTTCTCTCTTGTTTTTTCTGTGTTAATTGTCCATTGAAACCTACCTGGAGAATAATCACTATTAGATCGGGTGGATGTCTTGACTCACGAAACAAAAAGAACAGACTATTTTGATTTTGCTCCCCTTTCTATTTCAAACCCAGAACAAAATCAACTTGGTAACCTAATGTTTCAGTATGAGGGCTTTCTTTCCCTAGTTTTCACTTTTAACTATTCTAATCATAATATTAATGTTATCAGCTCGCACAGAAGATGATTATAAAATCCTCAAAGGTCGCATTTTAAAATCAAGAATTTAAAAAAGGATGAGGAGGAATCATAGTTAACAAGGAAAAAGACTTGTTATAAGCACAGAGAAGAAACAAAAGGGGCTATCATAACTTATTTTCTGAACCCAGTAGCAATGAGCACTGAAAGAAACCTACTTGACACATATAATCAAATATAGAATACACTTTCCTCAATGTAATGCATATCATCTTGCCCAAATAATTATGAGATAATATTAATAGTGCAATTATTTCGTAAATTTTCCTCAATACTATCCAAAAGAGTAAACCTTCAATAGTCACTCAAAATGCAGTCATTATGAATATGGGAAAGAGGATGCACCAGCACCAGCACCAGCACCAGCAATGCTATATAAACACCGAATCTTATTATAATTCGAACATTTTAACAACCGATTCCCGGATAAATTCCGATGCGATACAAAGCGCGCGAGCGTTTTTTATGTGGAATTAAATGAAGGCATGGAGGGGGATAAATAAGGATTTTCTTGTTTTCATTTAAATTTTTGGTATCAATGGGAACCCTAATTGACTGTTTTAAAGAATTTTGGGATTTCTATTTCAGTGAATTTATGGAGGTAGATCGGTTCAATGAAAATAGAAATCTGACTGCGAGTTGTATTTGGTGCATCTGTATTTATGCGTCCCTAACTCTCTGTAAAATTCTTTTAAGAAAGAATTTTTAAATTTCTCAATTTGTGCATGGCACATGTCAATGCTAGCCCCTGTTTCAGCTTCTTTAATTCCAAAATACATTTTTCACTTTTTCTTTTCAATCATGTATTTTTCAATAAAATAATATTATATATAATTTCAAAAAAATTCATTCTTTTTCAATCACATTCTTCAAGAAGAATTTATTACAAAATGCATTTTTTTAAAATAAAAATCCAATTATAATGGAACTCAAACGGGGCTTTTTACCCTTTTTTTTTTTTTCAATTTTATCGAATATCTTCCAAGACCATTTTGAAGAGCATCTTGTGCACTCTTTATTTTATATTTTTCAATATTAATTAATTTATTTTTATTTCAATTAATAAATATTTTAAATGTCAATGTATATTCTACATAGTCCCTATTTGGACCACATTATCTCAAAATACATTTTTTTCCCAAACTTATTTTCAGTCACACATTTTTCAAATAAAATAAGGATCTATTGCCACATCATTAGTAAAAAGTTTTTATTCTACCCACTACAAGGCTATTCTTTTGTAATGTAAAACTTAATTTACGTGAAAAAAAAAAAAAAACGTACAAACTTTCACATGAATAAGCAAAAAATAATTTAAGAATGCTACTTATTCATGATTCATAAACTAGCGCATAATTTCAAATACATAAATTATTTTCGACAATACTAACTAACCCACACAATAAAACAAATTAAAAAGATTTTTTTGTTAACTTCTTTCATATATAATAAAACAATTAAATTTCACACAATCATACATAAGAAACAATAAAAAAAATTAATGTTTTTTCATCCCCAAATTTAAATCAGACATTGCCATCAATGTCTTAAGATGTTTATCAATTAAGTAAAATAAAGGGTAATTGGCGCAAAACGTCCCTATCTATGACGGTTGTTGTGGAAAACGTCCCTACGTTCGATTTTTTGGTGCAGAACGTCCCTACCTTTGCATTTTCTTGCGCAAAACGTCCTTTTGACCAATTTTTAACATAAAATGACCATTATACCTCTTATATAAATAAAACAAAAAAGAAAAGAAAAGAAAAATAAAGAATAAATTGCAATCTAGTCCAAAACATTTTTAAAAGTGCAAATCAATCCAAATAAATTATTAAAATATTAAAAATAATCAAAAATAAAAATAAAAACTTTTCTCTCCTATCCCCATTTCTTGTCTCGCCCTTTCTTTCCCCGTCTCCTTTCCCACCTCGACGGAAAAGTTTTTATTTTTTATTTTTGATTATTTTAATAATTTATTTGGATTGATTTGCACTTTTAAAAATGTTTTGGACTAGATTGCAATTTATTCTTTATTTTTCTTTTCTTTTCTTTTTTGTTTTATTTATATAAGAGGGTATAATGGTCATTTTATGTTAAAAATTGGTCAAAAGGACGTTTTGCGCAAGAAAATGCAAAGGTAGGGACGTTCTGCCCCAAAAAATCGAACGTAGGAACGTTTTCCACAACAACCGTCATAGGTAGGGATGTTTTGTGCCAATTACCCTAAAATAAAATAACAAGGAAGGAAAAAGAGACTCCCCAATGTATGTCTGATTTTGGAGGCTTTTTTGGAATGAAATTGTCGGAGGTAGATGACTCACTTGGCTACGCTCTGTCTCTTGTCCAATGTTGGTTTGTGTGTTTCTAACGTCATATTCCTACAAAAATAATGAGAAATAAATTAATAATATGAAATAATTTATAATAAGTTCAAACACAATATACAAATATGAGGAAAAAAAAAAACTATCTGACTTATTATCTAGAAAGTATAATAAATAAAATGGAAGAAAATTAGGTTATCTCCCGATAAGCTTTTGTTTATAATCATTAATTTGACTTTGGCAATCAACATCATTGAATCCTAAAGAAAGTTTTTAATGTCTTGCTCAATTCGCTTTTTTTGACTTTTCTCCACTTTTCGTTAATTCTCCAAATATTAACCTTACCTCTTTTGACTTGCATGTTTCATCCGATTCAAAATCAACTATGTAGACTTTTACCTCCTTCGAGCTTAATCACATATTCAATTATTGGACAGTAAATGAAGTTAAATGAACGTGTGTTAATTACATTTTCATTAATTGCTATATCTTAGCTTGGTTCATTTGTAATTAATTTTTTTTATCATCTTTATGTTCTTTTTCAATAATTGTTCTCTCCTTGTGTTGAATGTCCGGTTCATAGTCTAAATCCATAGGTAAGGCAAGTCTTTCCTTTGAACTTTTTCAAGTGAATTATATGCCCACCTTTGAAATTCGCTCAATGATAGGCATTTCCCACACGTATTTTGCTTTCATCCAACTTGTCAAGTTCATTATTTTTGCAAGTACATCATCGTTCAACAGGGTAGGACGAAATCCAATAAGCATGATGTCATCATCCCCATCTATAGATACATACTTGCCCACATGCAAGTAACCTTCATCAAATTTGTTAATTGCTTATTTCGATATCATAAATATTGATTAAACTCCACAAAGTTTGAACATGTGGGATTTAGTGCACATACAAGCATTGCATGTATAATGCATCCCATAACAAAGCTCACAATATATATCTTCTACAATCATATTCTCATCATTCATGTCGGGATTAATTATTGCAAAAGTTTTACTCATTTGCCAACATCTGAATCCTGCATATACTGTTGATTAGTACTTGAAAAAATACAAAACATAAGAGATCAGGGTAGGTAGTCAAAATTAACAAAAAAAAAAAAAATCTAATACGAATCAATAAATTCAATTTAAAAACTTTATTCATTGTCAACGACTTCAAAAACTTGTTCGGACAATTTTCCGCAAGCGTAAATGATCATTGACATGTGATATATTTGATAAGTTATAAGTATCATCTTAGGGATGGCAACCGAGCGGAGCAGATCGTAAAAAAGAGCCACGAGAAGCTCGGGCTTGTCTTTGCTCGAGCTTGTCAAAAAGACGAGTCCGAGCACGAGGCTTGGCTCATTATGGAGACAAGCTGCTCGGCAACGGTAAAAACAAAATTGTAAAATGATATATGGCAACCGTAAAAAGAGAGAGGATATAAGCATAAACAACAGGCAAATAAGTTGCAAAAGATTATTAGCAACGTTCAAAAAATGTTACGAATAAGTTATTAGCAACACTCAAAAAACGTTGCGAAAAGGTTATTAGTAAAACTCAAAAAATGTTGCAAAAAGGTTATTTGTTGCGTTCAAAAAAAGTTGCAAAAAAGTTATGGCAATACTCAAAAAACATTGTAAAAAGGTTATTCGCAACGTTAAAAAAAGGTTGCAAAATAATTACGGCAAAACTCAAAAAACGTTGCAAAATGTTGTTCGCAACGTTTAAAAAACGTTGCAAAAAGGTTACGGCAATACTAAAAAAACGTTGTTATTCTTCTACTCTAAGACAAAATCGAGGTTTGCAACATACTAAAAAACGTTGCAAAAGGTTTTCAGCAACGTTTTTTGAACGTTGCAAAAGTTTGTTTTGTTGTAGTGAATATTTAATTGGTTTGAAAAGTTACAAGGAGTTTTGATGAATAATTGAATTGATTTGTGAATTCTATTGACATTTGAGAGAAGGAATATGAATTATAGCATGCAGTAACAATAATTGTAAAACTCGACATGAATATAGATATATCACTATATTTTGCACGATCTTATGAAATGTTCTTGTGATTTAATGCATCTTCACATATTTACATCTTTTATATAATGATATATTTAATTTTACTCGAGAGAAATTATTAAATTAAATTTGAACATTAATCTTTCAAGTCCAAATAAATTTTATCTAAGTCTTCGATTGATATTAAAATGGATGAATGTGGGCAATTCGAAAGTCTAGTGCTTGCTATTAATTGAGTATTAATAAATGCTTGATATTAATTATTTAGATTAGTTTTAAGTTTTAATTTGTTAATATAACTTATCCATTTATTGCTATTTGATTAAAGTGTTCAATTGAAGCTAGATTAAATACTTAGTTCTTGTAGGATCCATATTTTGACCCAACTACATTTTATTATTTGTTTACGATACTGTCCACTAGCACAAGATTTTAAATTGAACTTTGAATTGTCCATTTTATACAAGTGTGAATAATATATTTCATTCTTCTCTTACAAGCCGCTTCTAATTTACTTAGCTCCCGTTAGGCACACATTAAAATTTTCATTTCATTATTATACTCATTTTCAATTACATTCTTCAATAAAATAATATTTTTCATCACATCAATAACTTTTCCTTCTTTTTCAACCACACATTCTCCATCAATCTGCTATTTCAGAATACATTCTTCCAAAATAATGTTACTTACACACTATTAACTTACAAGCCTCTTCTAATTTACTTAGCTCCCGTTAGGCACACATTAAAATTTTCATTTTCATTATTCTACTCATTTTCAATCATATTTTTCAATAAAATAATATTTTTCATCACATCAATAACTTTTCCTTCTTTTTCAACCACACATTCTCCATCAATCTACTATTTCAGAATACATTCTTCCAAAATGTTACTTACACACTATTAACTTACAAGCCTCTTCTAATTTACTCAGCTCCCGTTAGGCACACATTAAAATTTTCATTTTCATTATTCTACTCATTTTCAATTTCATTCTTCAATAAAATAATATTTTTCATCACATCAATAACTTTTCCTTCTTTTTCAACCACACATTCTCCATCAATCTGTTATTTCAGAATACATTCTTCCAAAATAATGTTACTTACACACTATTAACTCCTTTCGCACTGAAGCTGTTATAAGTATAACTACTCTTACTCCCAATGTACCCATGGAAATTCTAGTAATTGTCTTTTAAGTGAAATGAGTTAAGCTACACGTAAGTGATTTTTTTGGCAGAATTCTTACAGATGCACACTCGTCAAAATTTGATTCACAGTTGTAGCGATCGCGAACTTTTAATTTATATAAATTAGTTTTCTCAAAAAACGTGTCGCTAAACGTTAACCCTAATTTTTAGAGAAGCGCGTTCGTCTAGCCGTTATAAAAACGAATTCAAATCTATTCGATCGAATCCAATCCCGGATAATAATTTTATTATCAATTTCGATTTATTTTATTTAAATCCAATTTTAATAATTTCAAGCCCAATTATTAAAATCCAATATTTTTAGTCCAATTACATAAGCCGATTTAAATTTTAATTCTTTTAGCCCAATTCATTTAAGTCCAATTAAATGAGCCCAAAAATCGGAATTTATTTATTTTAGCCCAATTAGAAAACCCTAAAACCCAACTAATTGGCCCAATTACTGACCTAGGGTTTTGTGCCCTAATTACCACTATTCACACTCACACAACATTTGGTAAGAATTTGTCCATCCCTCCCACTCTCTCTCTATTGCATTGTGTCCAATGTGAGACACCATTGATGCTAGAAAATCTATTTCTAGCATCAACAGTGAGCTCCTCCAAGTTGCAAAACAATGCAGTTCACATTTCACCATCAACTAACATTGCCTAGTTGCAAACCCCAACATTCCACTCACTGCAAGACAAACTCACTGCAACCGAGACCAAAATGCAAACCACCGTAGCTCCACCAAGCTGCAGCCACCCAAACAACCATCAAACAAACCATTGCAGTCCCCCAAGCTCAGAACACCTCCAACCACCTCGAGCCACCAACACCGAGCTCAAAACCGATCCACATTCCAGCCCATATCATCCCCAAGTAACAACACTTAAAAAACCGAATCAAACCAACCCAGCAGAACACCCATCTCCATTCACCAACCACCATCGAGACCGAAACCCAAAAACCGCCACCACCATGCCCAACTAAAACCTAAACCACCAAGCAACCCACGGCTGCAACACCATCACCCAACACCATAGCCAACTCCACCATCCATCAAACCAAGAAGAAAAGAAAAACGAGCCGAGCCCTCGCAACCCGAAACCGTAGCTCCACCGCTCCAAAATCCCCAAACCCGAAGCCACCAATGTCGAGACCACCAAAGAAACCCAAACCAAGAAAGCAATCAAAACCCATATACTTATCTCATGATGGTTGAACCCGAACGAAAACCGAGCCCAAGCCCCTATACCTTTTCGGGCTGAAAAAAAAAGAGAAGAAAGAAAAACAAATCATGGGAGGTGAAACCCCTGCTGCCGGCGCCCCTTGGTGGTGGTACTGCCACCACTGCCGGCGGCAGTAGCGGAAGCAGGGAAGGGCAAAGCCCTTCCCTCGTCGACGCCTCTCTCTCTCTCTAACTCTCTAAAAAACGAGAGAGAGAGAGAGAGAGAGAGTTATAATGTTTGTTATAAATTTTGATTTTTGTCTTTTAAGCCCCTCCCCAAGTTTTAAATTAAGTTATTTCAGTCCCTAGGTTTTAAATACTTTGATTTTAACCCTTAACATTTTATTTCAGTTTTAATAATGTTAAATTAAGTCCCTAGTTTATATAAGTTATTATTTCAGCCATTTAGTTTTATTTTCAACTTTATTATATTTACAGTTTAATCCCTAAACTTATAAAAGTTATTAATTCAGCTTTTAAGTTTTATTTTCAGCTTTATTATATTTACAGTTTAGTCCCTAAACTTATAAGTTATTAATTCAGCTTTTAAGTTTTATTTTCAACTTTATTATATTTACAGTTTAGTCCCTAAACTTATAAAAGTTATTATTTCAGCTTTTAGCTTTTATTTTCAGCTTTATTATATTTACAGTTTAGTCCCCAACTTTCAAAAATTACTATTTTAGCCCTTAAAGTTTTATTCTCAGATTTAATAAATTTCCATTTTAGCCCTAAACTTTACTCTATCATTTTAAGCCATTTATTTCAATTCCAATAATTTTCAATTAAACCCTTAAACTTTATTTTAACACTTTAAAACTTTAAAGTTTCGAAAATACTAATTCAAACTTATTTTCTATTTTGGCTAGACGAAACGTACGGACAATTAGGAGATTGAAGTTATTTCTCGCACTATTTTCACGAAACTCGAAATATTGAGGTAGACTCGCCACCATTAATTAGTTTAAATTATAATTGCATGCTTTTATGTGAATTTACGTGATTTATATGCTTTAATGCATGAGATGAGAATATGTCGTATGAGATATATGATATTGTTATACTTGCCATAACTTATATGTTTAATTGCATGAGAAAGACGAGAATCTCTTATAAGATAAGACGAGAATGTTATGCATAACTTATGTGCTTTATACGCACGAGAAAGAAAGATTACCCACCCCCCATGATTTTAAAGAGCCTATGATTTTCAAGAAAATAAGCCAAAGAAGATATCACGTTGTATATTGCATAAGTGTGTATTCAATTATTCTGTAAATTAATTATCGGCGATGAGTCTACTGAATACTCATTCTGTTATTTTAACAATATTTGCAGATTTCGGAGGCGATCGTGATTGATGGGCAGTGGTGGCACAGAAAAATTCGATTATCGAAATTATTAAATCTTGAAGTTTATGTATTTAAATATTGATAACATTTTGTCGTTTCCGCTATTTCTAAAATATGATATTTAAAATTTTAAAGTAAATTGCTATGAGTTTACTTGTCGATGAAGTTTTTAAATTACAAATGTGATTTCAAAATTAGGTTATTTCCGCGATTTTTGATTATGAAATTAGGGCAAAAGACGATGACGTGACAATCCGGGTTAACAGAACTCGGAGCGCTACAACAGTTGACCAAAAAAAATTACCAGTCAGGTGCTGCCAAGCTTATAAGCACTCCTTTAAAGGTGCTTGGCCAAGCATGCTCTAAATTGAACTGTACAGAATTGCTTTTTCCATTTTGACAAACCATGATGATGCAGACTACATTCATATTTATTTAAAGAATACCTTCATAAATATTTCTGAGAAATCTACTGAAAGAATTAAAAAAAAAAAAATACTCCACCATCTGGTAGTTATTTCATACAACTTTCTTCATCTCTCTTCTCCCGAAGAAAAAGAAAACGCATCAATTTGTCTTCCCGGTTTGTTTGGTAGGGCAAACTGTGCTTACAATATTGAAAAAGAAAAAAAAGTTGAAATTTTGTGGTGGGTACTACGTACCAAACATAGCCTCATAGATAAGCTGTACACATTTCAATTTCCAGCTCAGTTGTTATCAAGACCTCCATACAGATCTGAATTCTGAAGCATTCCCCATCTGCATTTATAACCTCAGATTCCCCACCCCCAACCCAAACTCCCAATTGAAAAAAAGAAAAAAACAACATAAGCCTCCCACTAATAAGAATAATCATCAGAAATCATACTATTACAAACTGATACGCCTCAAGCTTCTCCTGCTTATATCATGGGTTAGAATGATCTTGCCAACTTGCAGAACTGCCGTAATTGTATCTTATTCCCAACATTGCTGTGCAATCCTAGTCTTTAGAGGATATAAGGTCTTCAGCAGCATATCCTACTCGAAGTATGCCAGAAGGAACAACCTGCATTATCAATTTAAAATCCCGTTAGATCAGCCTGACAGTGACTGGACGATATCGTAAGACTTAAAAGAATTAATGCAGCTACTTAAAAGAACAATCAATTACTTGATCATTGCTTGAAATACTATCTCTTGAAGTTTTAGTTCTCTTTGTGTCATGTATTCTGCCCGACTTCTCTTCTTCAAGATCTTCATCGTTAAAGTTCTGACCCATCACCTCTGTAGAGAACAAATGAGATAAATCATTAAAAAGATCTGGCAATTAAGATCCAGTTTTCATGCAGACTTTCCTCCACTAAGTTCAATGTATTGTTGGAATGCATTTTATTCAGGGGTATATTGGATAGTCCACTCCCGACGTATTAAGTCTAACTAATATTCCTATCATATTAGTGAAGAATTTCAGGGGGAACGGTGCATCCTTCAAAGCCAAGGCAGAACATAGAAAACAAGGTTCTGTCCTTTTACTAATAAGGTCCTTTCATGTTATGAATTATGTGAACTAATCTTTCTTTACATAAAGAGTTTTTGAATATGTAATAGTGAAGAGAGAAGGATTAATTTTATTATGAGGATGAAAAAATACATTTCTTGCTCAATACTAACGTGTCTTAGTGCGTGAACAAAATTACTGCAATCGCGTATTTTTCCAAAGTGGTAGCCAAAATAAAAATGGGAGCTACCTGTATTGCTGTCTATAGAATCTTGGTGCCGGATTTGAAAGTGGCATGCAGGGAATTGATTCACTGTAGTTGGTGAAGAAGCTTTGATGTGGGAAACCGAAGAGTTTCTGGCTGCTTGCCTGTCAGCATACCTGTAATGTCGGATCCACGGATTAACTGGGCAACCACCAGAATCCTCTGCATTGTTCACTCGAGGTTCATTGCTCATGACATCAATTTTAGACCAACAGCCATCTTGAAAAACCTTATACTGGAATAAAGGAGAGAAGAAAATATTCTCATATTGATTACATTGGATTTAATTAATTTAAATATAAATGAAACCGAGGTCACTAGAGCACAATGAACAGACCTGGCCAGAACCAGCAGCGGCGCTGTTCAACTTGTGCTTGGATGATTTGGGTTTTGATTGGCAATTTTCCAGAGTGGAACCAAATAAATCCATCGATTTGTATAACTGGTTGACAAATGACGCTTCCATAGATTTAAGATACAAACTATGTTTCTCGTTTGTCCATTCTCTGGGACTTGATTCTGTTGCCTGAGATTCCTGATATCATATTGTCCAAATGAGAATAGTAGAGTCTTACAGAATAGTACACAAATGCTAGGATAGATGAATAGAAGTAATAAATATGGAGCACAAAAGGCACCAAAGCACGACAAAATAGGTGACAAACTTTCAAACCTTAAAAGCAAAGCATGTAATTATGTCAGATGTAATAGATTCTCAATCTCCTTACGGAAAATGTTGTCGGAAAAACTCACCAATTAATGCTATTGAAAATAATAGTAAAAATAGAGATCTGAAGTAAAAATTTCGAACAAACAAAATTTAAGGAGCTTTTTCACTCGGTATTGTACAAAAGGGTAGTAGGTTATACAATATGCTGAATAGAATTATCTTACTATATTCAACCTATGCAAGACTTGTGAAAAGAAGGCTAAGGAATAAATTTAGCTGCATAGCTCCAGATGTTCTATTTCATAGTTCATCTTCTTTCCGGTATATGAGGAAAGAACTAAAATAATTGAAAGCCCAATCAAATTAGATAAAACCTTTGATCCCCAACATGAACTGCCAATAAAATCCAAACAGGCCCCCATCCTTAACTCAATATTCTTGGTTAGATTGAAACTTAGAAAAAAAAAAAAAAAAAAGAAATTTAGAATTCTAGGTATTCTAACTTCTAAGAAACTTTCCCAAAACTCATAAAAGGTAGAACAAATCCTGGGTTTCCATTGAATATAGTCCTTCGCTTTGATCCTCTGATATTATTATCCCTTTTGTTCGGGGAAAGGTGAGACCGTGATTCATATGAAATCTTGAACTAATGAAAAAATAAAAACAATTAATCATGAAAAGAAAATAAATAGCCCATCCATGCATAATACAGAATTAATTCAAAAAACAAGAAAATAATATATCACCAGAGTTGAGGTCTCTTCTTGCTCAACACAATTTCTTGAATCCTCATAATTTTCCAGCTCCTGAGAAAAATTGCGACCAAACCCAGATGAACCCACAAAATTTTCCATAACCTGATGCCCAAATCTAGTATAGTACTACTTTGAAAGATTATAAATTACGTCCTGAAGATTGTGGCTTGGTTGAAAGGGTTTGAGATTCCATTAATTTTCCTTGAAAAAGAGCAAAACGAGAGTCCCAGCTGTCAACTTTTTTACATGTTTGGAACAGCCATCATATTGCCACGTCACGGCTAAGACGGTCAGATATTTTTTTGTTACAAAATATCAAAGCATAGGATCATAAAATATCTGCCTTCTTTGGACTTCAACCGCCAATACAATGTAAATGTCACCAATGGCAAAATTTAGGCAAAATTATATTTTAAATTAATTAAACTT
Source organism: Fraxinus excelsior (assembly GCA_019097785.1). Classification (NCBI taxonomy): domain Eukaryota; kingdom Viridiplantae; phylum Streptophyta; class Magnoliopsida; order Lamiales; family Oleaceae; genus Fraxinus; species Fraxinus excelsior. The sequence goes on from CM032628.1 coordinate 17,469,520, forward strand.
AGAGGATGTCCGGTAGAGATTAAAATCAAATTAAAATTGAAAATATAGCCGTTATTGTTGACTTTTATTAGACGGGTGAAACCCAATAACGGTCATATTTTTAATTTTAATTGGATTTTAAGTCGTACCCAACAGACTTTTAATGTTTAAATACAGAATTCATAATTTACCATCTTATAACGAAGTATTAATTTATCACGCGATTGCAAGATGGTAGCTCGTTTTTAGGGATGACAAAAAAATCCGTTCAACCCAATACCCGCCCCGTTTTGAATGGATGGGAATTACCCGCTTAACCGGATAAACGAGGCGGGGATGGGATGAGGGTTATTATCCCGAAGTGGGTATGGAGCGGGTACGAGAAATATAATCCATACCCGTCCCGTTTAAAGTTAATTTCAAATTTAACTTTTTTATCGAACAAAAATAATAAATTTATCATCATTTTTAAAGAGAACATAAGTTGTTTACAACAAATTAGTAAAAAAGTAATAATATTTACTAACTAAATATATAAAAAAATAAATAAAAAATAAAAGGAGCGATAAAGGGGGCAGGGGACTTGCCTCGCCCCACCTTGATCCTGCCCCGTCCCGCTTTAATCGGGTATGAGAATGGAGTAATGTAGCAAAAATACTAGACAGGACATGTGTGAGAATGGACGACCTGCCCCGTTGCCATCCCTACTCGTTTTGATAAAATCAATTTATGGTTTTGAATTTTCAGTCCAATTATGAATTTCTTTGGATTAAATACTATTTCAAGAAGGTTTCGTATTAGAATTTAAAATATTAACTTCATTAAAAATAATTCAAGTTCTTGTATGATTATTGTTTTCAAATTTAAGATACTTATAAATTTAAAATGCTTTTTTTTTTTTTTCAAAGTCAATTATTGATTACGTAAATATTTAATTTGGATCAATGTTCTCTTAGCTTGCTTTGTTGTTGGAAAGGGATGGATTGTTGCCGGCTCGTGTCATGATAAATGTAGCTATAAAAATGTGTAAATTCGTGCTTCAAGCTTATTTTATTAGTGAAGTTGTAGTTATTTTTTAAAATAAGTAACTTATTTACAATTTAAGAGTCTATTTGGTAAAAATTAAAATTGGATAAAATTGAAAAACTAGTCGTTATTGTTGACTTTTATTAAACGGATAAGACCCAATAACGGCTACATTTTCAATTTTAATTGAATTTTAATTGTTACCAAACAGGGTTTAAATAATTAAAATGTTATTATTTCAAGATTTATTTTCTTGTACGTTAATTATTTAAGCTTACACTTGTTTGTTGTGTAGTTTCCAAGGTACCCTTAAAACTTTGTGCTCGTGTCCTTTTCTTGGTGGAAAATCCATGTGCTGCCCTGTACTCATGTGTTTGTCTTCGGGTGAAATCGATAACTGAAAAAAAAGTACAGAAGGTTGAGGGGATATACTTGCAAGTTGCAACAAAACTAATCTCCAGTCCATACTTTGTCCACTGGTGAGATGGCAAGTAGTTGGAATTTTAGACCCCACCAATGAGGTGACAATACCAAGATATCTCTTGCCTATTATGTGCAGGAGATCAATTCTCGTGAGAGAAGCACTATGGGTATGTTTGATTGTAAATGTGGAAAATGTATGGAAATAAAATATTTTATTAGGAATTGAATTGTCTAGAATTTATTTTACTGAAAATTGTAATTAATTGTGTTTGATCGGTATAATTTTTCACTTGAAAAATGTTGAAATTTTGGTGTCCGTTTGATTTCACATTTTATGGAAATTATCCATTAAAGTGATAATTTTTTCTACCATTGCGTTTAAAATTTGTTCCAATTACCAAAAAGTCAAAAAAAAAAAAAATTACCATATTCGTTTGACTTTGTTTTGCATAGAAATTGTCAACAAAAGTGAAAATTCTTTTTGCAATAATTGATAGAATTTGTTGTCATTGCTAAAAAAAAAAAAAAAAAAAAGATGGAAATTGTTTTCCCACCTAATAGGTGGGAAAACAAAATCAAAAAAATGTGCATAAAATGGTTGTACCTAGAAAAAATAGGAAAAAGAAAAGTCAAGAAAACTTTTGTAATCAAACACCATTAATTGTGTGAAGTTGAAAACCATGTTATTTTTCCACCTAATTTTCTAGGCTATCAAATACACCCTATATGTACATGAAAAAAAAAAAAAAAAAAAACAGAAATCATATAGAATACACACATAGAGTGACCCCCCCCCCCCCCCCTTACAATATTTAACTCACATGGGGCCCACTCCTCATGTGAGTATCTGTATAATTTCTGGTAAAAAAAATTATGTACATGTCTAAAATTTCTTCTCATATTGCAAATGAAATTCAGAAGTTTCCTCTATGCTCTACATTTGTTATTGTGCTATGTTTGATGGAAATAAAAATCACATTTTTAATAAATTTTAATAAAAGTTGACGAAATATGCTATAAAAATTGTAAATCTCATTAAATATGTAATAAATATTAATTATTGAATTTAACTTATATTAACATTTGAATTTTAATCCTTTATAATTCTATTATTGACAAGTTAATAACACCACCCTCGAATAACAACTTTGGATAGATGCAAAGGCAACTAAAAATTCTTTCAAAAACACAACTTTAGTGCAAGTAAACTTTTACAAGAAATTCAAATTTATAAAATCACAAGAAACAAAAACTATGGTGCAAGTTTTATCAAGCAAATGAAAATTTCTGGATGGCATTACATTATTATATATAAAAAGACTTATTCTTTTTGCTGCGGATTACATTTAGTACAAATAGCTGAAGATTAGCACAGATGTTACATAATTGAGGTGGAAAAAAAAAAAACCAAAATTGTATCAGCCTTGAGACTGAGTTAATCTCGTATTATACAGTCATTAGCCACTTCATGCAGACAACATCGTTTTAAAGAACCGTTCCTTGTATAAATAGTCGAACTACGATGAAAATCAACTAGTTTGCTTTGGATCATCCTCTGTTATCACAGTTTCCTGCAGGTCTATATGTCCTGCAATTGGATAAATGTAGTGAAATATCAAATATTAGCTTAAATCGAAGTAGCGAGATATTGCTATAAAAGGAATCGAAGTTTTCAGACGGTGTTAAAGAAAATAAACAGAGACGAACAACAAAGATTCATGGCTCAAATAGAAGAATCATCATACCGAATAATGACACTAAAGACGGAGGCTTTGAAGATCCATTTGAACTCATGTCTATACCTGCATGATGATCATGGTTGTTAACAATGAGATGCAGATCAAACTGAAAGGAATTATAGAATGATGAGTCTATTTTAAATCACATAATAGAATAAATAAATAAACTCATGTAATTCTACTTCAAGATTGATGCTTCATACTTAGGAACAAGTTATATGATTCCACTTTATAAGAAAATGGACGTGTTTCAAAGATCTTTCGAGTTCCAAAGTCTAAGCATAGTCGAGAGTTTCTTTTAAAACAATGATTGTCCAAAAAGAATATGAGAAATTCAAGAGAATAATAATATTCACATTATAACATTATGAGTTTTTCTGAGATGAAAAGGAATATTTCTATAAACTCTGAGCCACATGGTCTTTAATCAATTTTAGAAGCTGTAATTTAAGAAACCCATATATTGTTTTTATCGAAAAAGATGATATTCTTCTACCAAAGCTTCCGCTTGCAGCTCTAAAGCTTGGACTCTTCAAAATAGTTGGAGTACCTGTGTTAGACATGACACGACACGACCCGACACGGGTATGGGTATGGGATATAGTGTCGGGTCCTCCAAATTTTAACCGGACATTTTGCTTCTTCTTTCTTTTTTTTCCCCCCTTTTCTTTCCCTTTTATTCTTTCATAAATCTTGTTTAAGTGGCTAAGGCAAAAAAACCACTTGCATTTATCATCTTTCACAACCTATTTAACCACAAGTAAGGTTGATTGAGGTCATTGAATCCATATAAACACTACATATTATGGTCAAGCTGTACGAAATTAAAAGCTAGATTCTGCATTTTGGGATAAATGTAAAATTTAAACCGTCTTATATAGAAGAATATTTCAAGGGTTCTTTAGTATTTCCTGAAAAATAATTTGTTATTAAAGTTGTCGTGAAGCAGCATACCTGTAGTTCCCATTGACTTCAGTATATCAGATTTTCTAAAAGTATATCCAATAAAGTTGGCATCCTTCGATGTTAACATCTGCAAGATAGAAGTCAATAAAAAAATTTCACAATCTTATCACCATTATACCCAGGAGAAGCTCAAAGAAAACAATATTAAATTGAAAAACAGTTGCCTGTATTTTACACACATGGCGGCATAAAAGGACAGAACTTGGTCAATCTTTCTTTCACAATGTTTTTTGTCAAACGCCTAAACAAATTGATTTTACAGGATATGCCCCTCAAATTCTTGAGGTCATCTATCTTTAATTTTTCAGCATGTAAATATTTTTCATCAATTAAGGCCAAGCAAAACCATGGTTTCCCTCTTTTCCACGGGGAAGTTTAGAAACAGTATTATACAAGAACATCAGAAACATGCTCATCTAGTTTAACTGTGTCTTTCTCGGGAAGTAAATAGTTATACATTACAGTTTATGCAATTCTTCATAATTTTCACTTATGTTGTTTGTTTGCATGTTCCTCAAAATACACACAATAGTGAAGTAAAGATTTTTACCTTCCGCCAAGGCCCTACTGTGGATACGGTAGATGGTGGATTGTCGCCCTATTACAAATCAAAATGTAAGCCCAACATAAAAATTCAAAAAAAATAAAATAAAATAAAGTGGTTAAGAAATCCCCTGCAAACTGCTGCGGCAAGATTTAAATGATTTTCACAATTATGAAAATCTTTGGGCAATTTCAATAACCATTCTTTCAAATTCAAGTTCTAATGAACATACTTCATCAAACTTTTCAAAATTCTGCGTGTCTAACTCTCCAGATACTGTAGGTTTGTAGGCAGCTTCCATTTCATAAAGGGTGTCCCAGTTAACGCCTCTAAACCATGGATGTGCCTGGAATTGGAAATAAGGCAATGTTTGACCATAATGTAGACTAGACTTTTTGCAGAATTGCCAATTGTACAATCACTAGTAACAAAAATATAATTTTCTGAAGAAGTTTATGCATATTACTGTAAATAATATATTTTATACCTTTATTTCGTCCACTCCTCTGGTCCCCAACCTTTTGTCAACATCGCATAAGAAATGACAAATCAGATCCTTTGCCTCAATCGAGATTTTAGGTTCTTCAGGGAATTTCAAGCATGTCCTCCAATTGATTATCTGATACAAGAAAGAAGCATGTTAATATCTTGAAAAAATGAGGGATATTAAAAAAAAATGGTTAGCTCGATCATGAAAAAACTATTTTTAACGTCTTCATGTCAACAATATGTAAACGAGTATGAATTACAATTTCAAATACTGAATTAATCAATGATTCCCACAGAAATCACGTTTATAGAATTAGTAAAAATGCTTCAATAAACAAATTTTTCTATATTTTTCAAGTTCTCACATCTAATAAAAGTTTTGAACAATCACAAACAGACAAGTACTACAATACCTTGCGGCATGTCATTCTTGGATCGTCAGAGCAAAAGGGAGGATAGCCTATGAGCATTTCATACATGATTGCCCCCAACGACCACCAGTCACACTCCATTCCATATCCTTTCTTCAACAGAACTTCAGGCGCCATATAATCCAATGTTCCAACTGTAGAATATGCCTACAAAAAATACCACTAAGATAATGCTCCCAATCTACTTCAAATAAATCAGTAGAAAATAAATGGGTTAATTATATTGGTCTGCACTAAACCTCTCCTGAAATTCCATGCTAAACTCCATATTGTTTCAAGCCAGCCATGTCTAATAGTTCAACTAACAGAAAAGCCCAGTAAGTTGCCAACTAGATTGTCACATCAGCTTTTCAGTTGATCAAATTAACTGACATGGATGGAATTATAGAAAGCGTTGAGGTTCAATAACCAATTTGAAACAAAATAAAGTGACCAACACAAAACTTCACTAAAAGTTGAGAGTCCACTTTTGTTTTTAACCCAAGAATAATAGTGAAATTGAAAATTGTCGAACCAATAAAAAATTGCAACTAAGCAACAAAATGAGTATAAGCGAATACCAAGGCACGACGGTTACGTTTCCACTGCTGTAACTGCTCCTTTGCCATTAACCAAGGAGAGCTGTCACTGCCATCATGCCCTTCACTATCAGTTCTAGACTCCTCAGTAGTAAAATCATCGTCTTCCAACAATGATGAATATTTATTATCCAAGGGTTTACACAAGCCAAAGTCAGAAAGCTTCAAATGGCCATTTTTGTCCAATATTAGGTTGTCTGGTTTGATATCCCTACAAGCAGCACCAATTTGAATAGCGCTAAGGTTACAGAAATAATATATAAGCATGACATATGCATAGAAAGAATTAATCTATTTGTACAACTTGGAAGACAATGTTGTGTTGTCAAAAAAGTAGTGACTGCAAAAACAAGTCGATGTGAAAACTATCGAATAAGTGAATGCCACATGGCACGTTGTCAACCATATTGTAAATCATGATTGTACACCAAACATGATTGTCATAGAATATGCAAAAGTCGGTACATTAAAAGTACGACTAAAGCTTGAATAATGTGTTCAACGATAACATTTCAGTACGAAAAGACCTAATTGAAGTGAAAAGAACTGAAGAAAAGGGGAATGAGCAAAATCATACATACACATAGGGTCAAACGATGAACTATATCAATACCTATGGACATAACTGTGCTGGTGAATTGAATGAATCGCTAGAATGCTTTCAGCAATGTAGAACTGTGCAGCATCTTCGGAAAGGATATCCTCTCTCATGAGTAAAGTCATAATATCACCTCCGGGCAAATATTCCATAATTAGGTATAAGAAATCAGAATCTTGGAAAGAATAAAAAAGCTTCACTATGCACCGGCTGTCAACCTCCACAAGCAAATTCCTCTCAGATCGGACATGCTCAACCTATAATGAAGTGATTCAATTATAAAATACTGCATAAAAGAGACAATTAACGACACTAAAATTCAGAAAAGACTGTACAAAAATCTGTGCGGAGTTCAAAATCTTCACCTGTCCACGACTAAGCATCTCTGATTTCTTCAATTTCTTCATGGCAAATATTTCTCCCGTACTTTTAGCACGACATAACCTGACCTGCATCACTTAATTGGATCACATACAAGGTCATAGAATATGTAATCAAAGATATATTTACATACATAAAGCAACGTACCTCATTTCCATTTACTATATTGATTTCTTAAAATTGAATAAATCTTATTAATGGTACAAATTGGAAACTAAATTTGTACACTACCAAAATAAAATGCTTCAAAACTACCATCACCTTCCATTAGACTTTATGTAATTGATCCCAAAAACAAGTAAATCTGCAAAAAAGTTAATCATAAAATTGTTTGACAGAATCGAAATTCTTTCTTCATGATCTAACCAAAAGAACAATACCGGACCAATATCGTCAATTGCCTGACTCATTCTGATCAAAATATACGGAAAAACAGAACAAATATGAAAAAAAATGTGCAATGGCTTAAGATATATCTACACCAAAATGAATATATACCTCACCAAAAGCTCCTTTACCAATGATAGTCAACTGCTCAAAATCATCAATCCCAACTTTATGCCTCTGCAATCTCATATATTCTGTCTCTCTTTTCTCCAAATTCCTCAGCATTCTCTCTTGCTCCTCATTCGACACCCGCTCCTCTTTCGCCCTCCTCTGCAACGCCCACCGCCTGAAAACCCACCCCGAATTAAAAAAGAATCAACACAACCCACCAACAATAGCATATAATATACATATACGCAACAGCAAACTCAGCCTAGTTACCAATATATTCGGGTCTAGTCAACCATACTGATATACTTAAGTAACAACAAACTAAGCCTGTTGCAATAAATTTAGGATTGAACACATGGATTCAGAGATAATTCACCTTTCTTTGCGATCTTGCAACCCTTGATGATAGTTCTTGTAATGATTCTCAATTAACTGTTTCGCTGCTGCGGCCTTCTGCCGTGTCACCGGCGAAGAAACTGCGGCATCAGGCTCCAAAGTAAAGGTCCGATCGGCCTGCAACTTCGTTTTCACTGTTTTTTCTTCACCACCCTCCATTTCTTTTTCCAGATCAAGAATTTAAAAAAAGAAAGTCCCTTTTCTTGTAAATACCAAGAAAAAAGAAAAAAAAAAATGATGCGCCAATTATTGGAAGGTTCTTACAAATGTTGTGGCAATTTGACAGTTAAACTGCGGGAATTACGAGGCAAATGAAAGGAAAGTATCTGAAACCAAAAAATAAATAAGTGAAAAATAAGTTTTAAAAAGTGAAAGAGTTTTGTTTTGGGATTTCGATGAGGGATCGAGTGTTGAGTGGGTGCTTTGTCGTGTGTATGCTTGGTGGGCTGTATGAACTGGCAGACTGTGCAGCAGAAGAGTCTTAGATGTAATTGATGGATTTGTTTACTAATTCTGATTAGTTTATTGTGTAGTTGAGACTTGAGAGGAGAATGGAGTGAGAGAAACGCAAATGTTTTGAAGAAAATAGCGCGTCTTAAGAAGTATGCCTAAATATTTTTGTACGACGTTGTACGAGAAAAGGCTCCGTTTGTGCCGTGTAACCAGGGTATGCATGTTGAACGACAGTCAATTTTGATGATATTTTTTAGCTTTTATGTATTTATTTTTGCATTTTATTTCAACTTCTTCTTTTTCTTTTTTCGAAGTATTTATTCCGTTTGTTTTTTTGCTTGTTGAGTTAGGATTTTGTTAATTGTGTGGTGGTAAGCGGTTTGGAGAGTCGGAGGATAACTCCACTCGATCTATATTTGACAACTTTCGTTAATAATACAATCAATTATGGAACGAGATTTGGTAACTTATCTGTTATACAATTCGATTATGGTCCACGACCTATTGCAGCCAATGGATTGCGAGGCGTAACATGCAGTTGATAAAAAAAAAAAGGAGGCAATTTTGAAGACAAGGGTAAGGCAAAATCCAAACAACCTTTAGAAATTGAACCAAGAGGAATTTGCACATCAAGGTAAAATGACTTGTTTGATAGAATGGGTTTCGTGTATAACGTTTCAACGTATTAAAGAACAAAAGGAAATTAAAATATTGTATTATCATGTTCAATACTAATTACATTACGTGTCCAAACATTTGATACAACAAAAGTATATATACTTAATAGATCAAACACTCATTAATTTACATGAGCAGTTGAATACTGAGAATTTAACCAAATATTGAGAAAGCTCTAAAAACAACTTTATTCAGTTCAACCTCCAATTGTGAACAACTAGTTCCTACAATTGAAATAATAATAATAAATAAATAAAAACACAAAATAAAGGAAAATAAAACTTCAGAGAAAGTGCCCGTTTGACCACCCCAAACAGTGGAATTCGGTCAATATGTACCTTATATATGTCTAAAAACTCTGGTCAACTCTGTTCCATAGTTATAAAACTCGAACTAATTTAATAAGAATACACATGACTCGATCAAAAATCGACTTTAACCGAATTAACCTGGCCAATTTACCGATTTTCAAAATTACCTTTTAAAATTTTGGGGGTCCAAGGAATTGAACATTGGACCTCTAAATAAAACAATTAGTTTTTCACCATTGGAGTTGTAAAATACTTTAATGCGTTATTTTTTTTATGTAAAATAAGTTATATCTATCCAATAAATCATGTATATATTTTCTAAAAATATTTCAATAAAAACTTTGGTGAAACATTTTACTTTATTTTATAAATCTAAATAATTAGTGAAAAGAAATTAAAAAATAATAATAATTTTGCCTAAATTTTTTTTTTATACTTTAATTTTTTTTTTATAGATTTTTATGCAATGACCCACCGGTTTAACCGGTAACCCAAGACCCAGTACCATGTTCGGGTCGGGTCTAATAAATATGATATGTTCAGTCCTTTGGTTCGTGGACGGTCGAGCCGGACTGTCCACAAGTCGTATAATTTTTTTTAATGTCAAAAATTTTAAAACAAGTTCACATAAACAACACTTACAAATTATGAAATCGGAAATTTCAACTATTATCTGTCAGTTTTATCTTTGATCTGGAGCTCCATAGCTTTCTAGTTCTTTGAATACGTAAACTCTGTATGCAAGATGCAATGTATGGAATATATTTCCACAAAGTTCAAAGAGTCAGAAGAAATGTACGAGGATACATTATAGAATGGTGTCTTTGTCGTAATCATCAAATATATGACTCGAGGCGCTATACAAAGATTGTTGAATTTATTTTACAGTGTTTTGGTCCTGAAATATATGATGATACACTACAAATCATCAGAATAATTAAAGAAAGAGAAGATAGAGTCATTCACACCTCATCCAGTATTTACATAATGCTTTATACTGTGGCTTTCCATCTATTTCTTTGTTGGTCATTTGTAAAATTTATACTAGAATATAATAGAAATGACTCAATAATTAATGTTAGAGACAATAAAACTTTAAATCGCACAAAAGATGAACTAATATGGCGCCTATTGGGGAGAAATTTTCATCGAGATTTTAATTAATTATTTGACCGTTGCCAATGCAAAATGGACTCACTGCTGTTGTCTTTGTTGACTTCTTTCTCCGTTAATTCTCACGTTGGGACCCACCTACACGTTGGGACCCACCTACACTTTGCAACGACAAAAAATTACTTTTAATCTTGTAGAAATTGTGGCCAGACAGGGACATGGAGCTTATACAAATTATAAGAAGGTAAAGTTGTGTGGAAAAAAAAAAAAGAATTGAGGGGATTATATAGAAAAAATCAAAATTAAAAATCTGACCCTTTGGCCCAAATGGTCAATTTTAGTGGCCAACGAGCTCAGGCAAGGCCGACACGTATAAATATGAGTCGGATAAGCCTAAAGGTTAGTCGAGACGCACCAAGCTCACGAGCAATGAACTGCTGGAGCCGTTTGCCACTCCTAGCAAAATTCCACTCTCTTGAAAAATTTGAGTTTGGCTTAGAAGTCTGTTTATACACAAAATGACAAAATAAAGGCAGTACTATTTGCCAAAAGGGAGAGTTTTATAACTAAAATGTTTAGGGGCCGTTCTCTTCGTGTTTCAGTTTTGTGTTTTGAGTTTTGAATTCATTTTGTGTTTTCTGTTTTGGGTATTTGTTTTGAAATTGCTGAAAACTCGTTCTCTTTGTCATTCTGAAAAACTGTTTCTGAAAATAGAAAACTTGAAAACGCGTTTACTTTGAAATTTTGAGAATTTTTTTTATATAATTTTTTATTCAATAAATCTGATTATTCAATAAATTTTAATAGTTTAATATTAATATAGTATTAAATAATATATAAATTTTGAAATTGGTGAATCTTGAAATATTCTTTTCTATATATAAAAAAATACAAACTAAATTAAATTTGACAAATCCTTGTTTTTCTACTTGTACGTAACTTGTGACAAGAATTAACTAACATCAAGTCACAACCAAACCGAATTAAGTTGCAAAAAATGGGAGCACTAATCTCATGTTGACTTGTTAATAAATATTTTGAAATCAATCTTATCGAGTTCATGTCACTTCTCACAATTCTTGCCAATTACAATTTTGATCGTCTAAGAAAGGGGAGCACTACTTCTCACGTTGTTTAATGGAACATTTGGTTGTTTAAGGCCAGTGTATGTTTCCCTTTTTCATCATATTTGGCTTCTTAGCATACAGTTCCCTTGCACAACAGAATTATTCAGAAAATTTGTTTTTAGATTGCAACAACTCTGATGCAACGGGACCTTCTCCATCTTTTCTTTATACCTGCAATGGTGAAAAGCCTTCCTGCAAAGCCTTCTTTGATGACTATCAATTTATGCTTCATTACGCCATTTATATTCTGGACAGAAATTGATGACTATCGATTTATGCTTAATTAACTATGCCATTTATATTTTGGTCAGAAATGGAAGAGGGTGTTAGAGAGATGGTTTCAAACTGAAATCGGTACTCACTGCAGTGAAGCATAAATTAAAGGAAAATACCAAGGTAGATAAAACACTAACCACAAGATTAAGGAAGAGATACAGGTAGCAAATTTTGCGAATTGTTCAATTCAATCTTCTTCTGTTAGTGTACAAAAAATGTCATAAACACAAAAGAACAATGTGATCCACTAATCAGAATTAAACAAATCAACATTCCCAAAACAACTAATCTATCTTTTACACCATCATTTTACCAAGAAGAAATTCAACTTCTTGATCAAATTCCTTATTCATCCATTCCCAAAAACAACTAAATCTATCTTTTACACCATCATTTTACCAAGAAGAAATTCAACTTCTTGATCAAATTCCTTATTCATCCAGGCTGGTGCATTGTACAACTAGATTAGTAGTAAATCTTTGACAATTAAACCATTTGTGGTCAGCAAATTTCAAGTCCCTTAAAACTCCAACTGCAAATTCAATCAAACAATGGTATCAAACCCAATTCAAATTCATTAATTATTGTAGAAATCAAACAATGGTATCATGAATTTTGAATAATGAGCAATAAAGCCTCAAAAAGACAAATATCTAAAGTCAAATATATGCATGGATAATTGATAAAACATCACACCTTACAAGGTCTAGATAGACCGGTTCAGTCCAATTTGCACAGTCTAATCCCAGCTTTTGAAAAGCTGAATTTGCCAATTAAAGAAACGTGAGACTCATAATGATGTAATTCCCAATTAAAAAAAAAATCATGAAAATAAATTAATGACATGATAGTGGCACATATAATTTAAAGTTTATGTCGCACCTACATTGAAGGCTTGGCGATTGCCCAAGCGATAGATATCCATTAGAACCCTGAAGAAAAGGAAATTTCTAGTAAATCCACAAGCAATAGTGAAAGCTACAGGACTGTGTCAGGATGCATATATAGCTGTTAACAAGTATCTATATCAACACCAACTGTAAACAAAAGACTTCTAGTGGTCTAAAGGTATCTAAAACAGAGAACTGCAATTTCCACACAACATTCTATAACAAGTTTCCTCAGTGCATCAGAAAATTGAGAATGGATGGTGCATATTAGACATCTACATAGTTGAACCTCCCCCCAAACTTCAAAGTAAGTTCAGGCCAAATTGAAATTCATACTGCCTTCTGAATCCAAATACAACAAATTTGCTGAAGTTAAGTCTGCTTTTGGCAGCAGTCTAATAGAAGTCTTGCAGTTGGGATTTGGAGCTGGTAAAAATTAATACTAATTTGGGTGAAATAGTTTTCCCCGATTACAACTCTAATCTTCCAATCAATATATGCATTTTGTCCCAGCCCTTCTTACAAATTTTTGAATCATAATCCAAAAAACAGTCAACATTTTAATCCTACGCAAATTAAGCCAAAAACTGAATTCAAAAGCTATACCAACAAAAATACAAAAGTTAAATTCCACAAAAGCAGCATAAACACACACAACAGATAAAAATACGCAACTATAAAAAAAAGGGGAGAAAAAGAAAAAGATGAGAGACCCTTCAACTTCAAGAAGAATGGCGAGTTGCTGAGATGGGTTGCGTTCAAAATTGCTGGAAGAGGCACTAATGAACCCATTAAACCGCAATCTCCTTTTGTTTTTCCTCCCAAAATTGAAGGCATAATTTCTGGGAAAAGTGAGAGAGGGTGGAGGTAAAGAATTAGTACTGAGATATTTAGGGGGCACTTGATAGTGCAATTTATTACTGTTTTTTGTGCCACAAAAGAAGATAGAGCATGAAATTGGACGGAAAACAGTTTCCATTGGGATACAAACAATGGAACAGGATTTTCTGAATTCTGAACTCAAAATCGCATCTGAGTTCAAAAGGGAAAATTAGCTCTCTCTGTAAAATCGTAACCGTGAGCAAAGAAGAGTGAGTCCCGGAATCTGGTGGAGACACTGAAATCAAATCAAAAGCAGCCTAGTTTTTTATTTTCTTTTGGTTGTCCTTGAGCTGAATTTTCTTTCTTCCCGGCGGATGGCGAGTGGCGAGTGGCGACTTACCTGAAGAAGCTTCCCAGATGCTGAATCCTCCCCTGGAAGAGATTGATGAAGAGGAAGCAGAAAGAGGAGGAAGGAGCCTAGATTTCATTTCGGCTTTGTATTTTCTAGCGTTTCCCGTGTTTTGTAAGAAAACGTCCAAAACGGTGGAAATCACGTTTTGTGTTTTCTTCACAAATTTTTTTTGTGTTTTCAAAAATACGTTTTTGAAAATGGAAAAGAGAACGCGTTTTTGGTGTTTTGAAAAATCGAAAATAGAAAACGACTTGAAAACGACAAAGAGAACAGGGCCTTAGTTTTACCTAATTCAAATTTAAGACAGAGTTTTTAAATTTTTTTTTATAAATTAATTAATTAAACATATATTTTATTAATGAAATATATAAATGTCACAATTCCATATAATTTGGTCACAAATTACATATAATTGGTCACAAATTACAATTTTTATACGTCACAAATTATTTTACGGTCACAATTCAAAAAATTTATATCGGTCACAAACCAAAAATTTATACGTTACAATTTATTCATCGGTCACAAATCTACCAAATTAATAAGTCACATATTATTCAGTGGTCACAAATCACAAATTTTATGTCACAAACTATTTTACGGTCACAATTCAAAAATTTCATAGATCACAATCTGTTCATCGATCATAAATTAAAAATTGAAACATCACAAAACACAAATATTATAAGTCACAACTTAATAAACAGTCACTAATTGTCAAATTATCGATAATAAATTAATAATTTTTTAGGTCACACATTATTTTTTTGTCACATTTTATCTTTTTCATTGGTCACAAATTAACTAATTTAATGGTCACAATCAACCAAATAATTTGTGACCACAACCAACACTTGTGACCACCACCGCACCACTCCCTCCAACAGCACCACTGCCGCCAGAACAGCAACACCACCATCTCTACAGACTTGTTGCCACCGTCTCAACACCAGCACCAACACCATCTAGCCGCTACACGGTCGTTGCCAGAACAACCACCACCATCACTTCCCGACAGCAACACCATTATCTCAAACACTACAACCAACATCACCACCACCACCAGCCTACCACTCCAAAACTATAATCCTCACCAAAAAAATTTTCAAATCTGCCGTCGGGAACTAACTCCGCCCCCGCCATCATCGCTAAATCAACCAAAACACCACCACACACAACCCACCACAACAACCTCATCACCTCCCGGACATAAACCAACATTGTCACATCCCAGCACTACAAGACTTGTTGTTCCTCTTCATCTCAAAATTATTAATCATCACAACCACCCTTGCCATCGTCACCACCACCACAATTTTTGCAACACCACCATCACCACACTGTACTAACTACGAAACACCACCACACCACAAAAACACCGACTATAGCGAGCCCAGTAGACTAGGGATGTCATCACAAACACCACCAATGACAACGTCGTTGTTGCAGCAACGATGTACGCAAACGATGCCATCGTCTCTTAGCAACAATATCAAGCGATGTCGGTCTGAGAGGCAATGTCGTTGTAGTCGCGCCGTAAGCACCGTTACTGCATTGTCGCTACGCAAACGAAGCCACTAGCTTTCAGAGCAACGCTTCTGTGGCAATGACGTCACGAGCGTCGCATCGACAGTGCCTTCAAGGTATGTTATGGGGAAGAGAGAGAAGGGAAGGATGGATAAAATTAGGGTTATGTTTGGGTAATTATGATTTAGAGAGAGAAAATCGATGAATTAATACCTGATTTTTGTATAAATAAAGTTTATAACTGAAATTTTGAATTGAAACTTTAAAATTCTGATTTTGTGTAATTTTCACTTGCAAAAAAATAACACCATCGACAAAAGATGTCAAAGCCAACGTTGGGCCTTAGGATGGTCTAGAGCCATTGGGTTTCACTCCTTATTGTATCACGTTAAAAGCTTCAAAATCAGCAATGTGTCACGCACCAAAACATGATAGTAATAAAGAAGATTGAACTAAAAGTTGTCAACATAATCAATCCCATGAACATTGATTCAAAAGGATAAGAAAAAGAATTAAATCAAACATTCTTGATGAAAAGACCTTTTTTTTTATTCTAACTAGGACTTGAATTCACAAGCCCGAACATACATAAAATGATTATATATAAGGATTGTGCCCATTTGTTGAATTTTTATCCCATCACATAGAAGTTATGTTAATAGTTTAGTAGCCAGCTCCAGGCTGATTTCCTTTTGCCCAACGCGATCTTGAGCTGCATCCAGTTGATGATTTTGTCCCACTATGGTAGTTTCCCTAAAGAATCTTAAACGAAATCTTGAGTAGCACTCAGTAAGAGCCAATGCAGCCCATATCAAAACACTCCTCATTGTCAATAATATCTGTACTAAATCATGAACTGACCACTATCTTTGCATTAAACGAGCAACTGCAATTACAATTGCAATTGTAGAAATAGAACCTGAAATCTTGAATAAGCCAAAGTTTCACGGGTTACCTTACTTCTTAGCACAGAAAGGGACACCGTGCGGCAGTAGTCTGCTCCGCTAGACTACCTTCCGCATTCTCTCGGTCGCTTCAGGACGAAAGTAAATTTGATTACAATTTTAAGAAAGCTTGCAACATAAAATTGAACACAATGGAAATAACATCTTCATTGATTGCTAGAAAGCTGAATATTACAATAGACGAAAACAAGAAATTACAATAGCTAGTGCAGGGGGAAAACACTAGTAAGCTTGAAAATGTTTGAAAGACCAATACCCCCTATAATAGACTTCGAAACAAAAAATCAAATGACGGGAGTAGACATCTTTTAGCTCTAGAATCATACTTTTTCTTTTCTATTTTCTAACTATTTTACGAATTAAATAAACTATTTACAACACGGGGCTTAAACAAAGCTATAGCCCGTGACATTCTCCCTCATTTGCTTTGGCGACGTCTTCGGAGTCATTGTGTATTCTTCTCGCTGTTGCATCCGCACCATTTGACCAAGTACTCTTGAAGATATTTCCTAGAAGTTCGAGTAGTTCAGTGGCCAAAAATTTGTTTAGCGACCTTCATTACTAATTTCTTCAATTTAAACGCAGGCTGCTTCAGATTTGTAGACTCTCTGTACTGTTTCTGATCAATATCTACAGTATGAGGGAGTAACGATTGTTGGCTAGTAAAAATCTCAAAAGGACTCTTATTGGGAGAAGAGCTCTTTTAAACATTGAGACACATCCAAGCCACATCCGTAAGTTTCACTCGAATTTCATACGAGGCAGAGGTAAAGTGCTGAAAATAGTCTTCTAGGGTAAAATTAAACTGCTCTGTCTGTCCGTCTGATCTTCGGTAAATGCTAGAATTCGTGCTCAAGGTTGAACCAAGAAGTTTGAGCAACTCGGTCCAAAGTATGCCAATAAATCGAGAATCTCGATCATTGACGATAGGCGATCCCCAGTATTTGATAATATGCTTGAAGAAGAGTTGAGTTGTCTCTTCGACTGATACATAC
The DNA here is from genome assembly GCA_019097785.1 of Fraxinus excelsior. Taxonomy (NCBI): domain Eukaryota; kingdom Viridiplantae; phylum Streptophyta; class Magnoliopsida; order Lamiales; family Oleaceae; genus Fraxinus; species Fraxinus excelsior. Next base: position 17,487,137 of record CM032628.1, read on the forward strand.
TTGGGCGCTGTGTTGAAAGTTGAATCTTTAGATGAACAGTCCATCCTGATGATGATAGTGCTAAAGTCTCCAACTCTTGGCAATCCATTAATGCAGTTCGTCGATCCACTCTTGACTGATCCATTCAGGATAGAAAAGGGCTCCAATAAGCTTCTTTATGATGATCTGTCACATTTTGTTGACAAACAAGGCAAGTTTTCCCATAACCTACAATGTTGTCCCGCCTGTGAGGCCAGTAGTCTGTATGTTGTGAAAGGGCGGAAGTGCGCTCCACAATAGTCCCACTTCCCAACACTTCTTCCTCTTGCTTCCGAAACTCTTCAAGCTCCGGCTGAGCCATACGGTATGGTCCCTTAGTGGGAGGTTTGGCACCCAAAACAAGTTCAATCTCATGATCAATTGCCCTCCTTGGTGGCAATTTCTTTGGTAACTCATCCGGTATGCTTTCATCAAGTTCCTTCATAAGCCTTCCGTCAGGCTTTCGAGTAAGATCTGTTGCCTCTTCGATCTTTTCTGAGCGAAGAGTGCACAAAAACGAGGGTTCATTTCTCTTGAAGCCTTTGCTAGATTGCATGGCCGAGATACTCTTCTCGCTTCTCTTCCCAGCTTGCGTAAGGATACCATACGGTTTGCTCCCCATCATCATTAGTGAATTGAGATACGGCAACAACGTTATCTTAGTATTTCGAAGAAATTCCAATCCCAAAATAAGCTTGAAGTCATCCATCTGAACCGCAAACAAGTTTGTCCTTCCCTCAAAATGGCCCACTTTCAGCAACACAGATTTCTCTACTTCAGCTATTGGTTGAGCATTGGAGTTGATGGCTTTGACTTTTCCTTCACTCTTCTCCAAAATAAGTCCGAGTCGATCCACTTCGAAACTTGCGAGGTAGTTATAGGTAGCACCTGTATCTACCATAGCCCTAATTGGCCTTCCATGGATCTTCACATCAATGTACATTAGGCCTTTCGGCTTGCAAGTGCGAGCCATCGATTCTTCTATCTTTGGCTATTTCGAGGGGTCGACGCCCCTTTTAGTAACTCGGTGCGCTACTGTATTACACCAATGCAAGAATGCCCCAACAACATTCTCACCCTCGTCGGAACTGATTTCGCTATGACAACTATCTTATGGGGGCATCTTGCTTTGAAATCGATCCACCACCAACTAGTTGACAACATGCATTAACCATTCGTTTTTTAGGACACTCCGCCACCCTATGTGGTCCTTCACATAGATAGCACATGAACTTAAGAGAGGCATCAGACTTGCCTTCCTTTGTTTTTTCTTTATTCCAGTCGTCACTATTGCTACCGTTATAGTTTCATTGACGGTTGCTTTGATAGTTTCCTTGAAAGTTACTCCGACGAGTGCCGTGATAGGCTCATTCCCGATTTTGAGAGTAACGCTCTCCCCCGTTTGAGTTCGAGCTAGGTCTGTAACGTTTATTTCCACCTCCAACAGACTGACTATTTCCTGAAGGTCGATTCTCTCTCGATTCAGGTTGATAGTCACTTGCACATTTGGCAGCTCCCATAGCCGCGCTCAAATCAGTGACCTTCTGTCTCTGAAGTTCTGTGCGCATCCACGGTTTCAACCCTTCCATGAAGGTGAATAGCTTATCCTTTTTCGACATATCTCGAATATTCAACATATGTCCCGAAAAGGCTTTCACATACTCCCTGATGGAGCTTGTGTGTTTCAGTTCCCGTAAGGCCTGACGTGCCTCATATTCCACATTCTCTGGGAAGAACTGAGATCTGATTGCTTCCTTGAGGAGATCCCAAGAATCTATTCAGACTCTGTTGGCTTGAATATCAGCATACTTGACTCGCCGCCATAGTTTTGCATCTCCACCAAGATACATGGTAGCCGTAGTAACCTTTCTCGGTTCGTCCGTGATCGGAGCCACAAGAAAGTATTGTTCCATATCGAACAAGAAGTTCTCAGCTTCTTTAGCATCGCGTGCACCTCCGTAGGTACACGGTTTTGGAATTTTGAGCCTATGCATCGACTTTTGTGCGATGGCTTGCCCGTTACCAATCGCGCGTTGAAGAACTAGTAACTGAGTTCTCAACGCTCCCATCTCATCCTGCAACTCAGGTATGATAGCAACAGTTTCAATCATAGCTGTGCATGTCTCTTGGCATTCATCCAGTTGGATGTGTAATTCTCGATTTTTCATCTGTGTCGCCTCGGCTTTATTCCCGAAGTTCTCCATGGAAAAACACAACCTAGTGTTGTCACCTCAAGTGCCTCCAAACGCTATCGGGTGTTCCTCTTTTGAACATCTACCACCTCCGTGGTGTTCGAGGAATTTGGATCAATTTCAATAGCTTTCTTAATGAGATCTCGAGTCGCAGCTCTGATATCAACTTTCACGGGTTACCTTTCTTCTTAGAACAGAAAGGGACACCGTGCAGCAGTAATCTGCTCCGCTAGACTACCTTCCGCCTTCTCTTGGTCGCTTTGGGACGAAAGTAAAGTTGATTACAATTTTAAGAAAGCTTGTAACGTGGAATTGAATACAATGAAAATAACATCTTCATTGATTGCTAGAAAGCTGAAAATTACAATAGACGAAAGTAGGAAATTACAATGGCTAGTGCAGGAGAAAAACACTAGTAAGTTTGAAAATGTTTGAAAGATCAATACCCCATATAATAGACTTTGGAACAAAAACCCAAATGACGGGAGTAGACGTCTTTTGGCTCTAGAATCATACTTTTTCTTTTCTATTTTCTAACTATTTTACGAATTAAATAAACTATTTACAACAAGGGTCTTAAGCAAAGCTGCAGCCCGTGACACAAAGACAGGCTTTGGCCCTAAGCTTCCAATGTTATCTGCTACCCGAGTCAACAAAGTTGAGCAATTTGAAAAGGAAAACATGTGTTTTTCTAGTTGTTTAACTTCTCCGTTCTATGTGACTTTGAGAATGGCTTCTGATATATCAATGGCTAATGGAGAACCCTTTGGAAAAACCTAAGACAAGAAAAAATGTGATTAGATATCACTTGAGTATTGAGAAAGAAGAAAAAACTAAACTCTCTAATACTACAACAAAGCCATAAATTTGGAAGGAGAACAGGAAGTAGAGACTCCTATAAAGTCACCTAGTTTGATGCAAGGTTGACAAGAAAAAAGTAGATTGTATAGAATACAGTCTAATATTGCATACGTGTACCTACACTGATCGGAGTATGGGACCTGTTTGACAAAGTTTTGGAGATTCATGTGTCATTAAAGCAAAAAACCACTATGTTTGGACCTAGCCTGACAAGAAAAAATATGGATTATATAGTATTGGACATAAACTAAAATCTTTTTCAAAGCACTGTCGAGTTCGGTCTAACATAACACAGTAGACCTACATAGTGGGAAAAGTGAGAATGCAATCTTACAAAGCCAAAACCACCTAGTTTGAATGTAGGCCTTGTCATGGTATAGCCTTTGTAGAACTTCGCTAGGAATAATTTAGCAAGTGGAGCAACAAAAAATGCTGCTAAGATTTCTCCCTTATAGCTGAAGGATAGGTATTGATTGAACTGATTTTCCGGATATTCTTTGGTTTAAACTATAATACATTAATCGGGTATCACACAATGAACGAATTCCCATTACATCATGTTGGACAAGCATTTCAATATTGGATACTGTATTTACAAGACATATACCGTATATGCAAGACATATACCATATATGCAACATATATTGTATATGCAACATAAGTTTGAATATAACAGATTTAATAATCTAACGGATTCAATAATTTGTTAATTACAGTAATACGTAACAAGTAATTTTATGAAAAAAATGAGTAACAAATCAGTAATTGAAAAACAAATTAAACAGTACAAGCTTTTAACCCGAGGCCTGTGTTACATACAGTTTCCTTAGAACAAATTCGCCCCCTCACCGTTAGTGCTTAAAGTTTAAATCGAGCGTCTGTTTCCCAGGGTACAACGATAAACTAGTAGATTTTGAACACTATAGATATTACTTCGATGAACTAATTTAGTGTCTGAACAATACCACCACCAAGACTCAAACAAAAACTAAAATGTATGCAGAAAGAACTCGAACTGTATTTTCAGATGAATTCGTGTATGTGAATTGTGGAAAAACGGTTCTTATATATAGACGTTTAACTCCCAAAAATCTATCCATTAACTCATTGGTAATAACCACAGAATTTTCAAACGTTTCTGGAGTTTAATAAACCAAAAGTCAGTATTGGAAAGCAAAAAAAAAAAAAAATTCCAAAATGTAGGCCCTCCTAAGGGGCAAGTTTTTGGTCAATCCGGTCCGACATTCGTATGTGTAGGTCGCGCTCGCATACGAGTTCAAGGTCAGAAGCCTATTTCAGTCCGTGATTTACACCTTCTGCGCATGCACGTGGAGAGAGCTTTTATACTACATATGATTACACCCTTCCAAAGTGTAATCCTATAGAAAGTGGTTTTTGCTTTCCTCATTTTTCTATGTGGGACAACCATTAATTGATTTCCTTCCAACACATATATTTCTTTCAATTATCATACTTTGAGCTCCAATTTCTCATTCATTCGAACATCATTTTGTACAAGTAAATATGTGATTTCGATGTTCTCACGGAGGAGAACACAAATCAACTTTCACATTCTAAAATGAACAACCGGGTCCCACTCGAATTTAGCTCCAAAGTCAGCCATAAACCCATTATTTCCAACACATCCGACTGGAACATTTATCCGCAAGAGATAGTTGACATCTAGAATGGATGGTTGGAGCTTTGGGACTGTCAACATGGAACTCAAGACAGCAGTAAAACATACTGCTACAACTTCAACTATACATAACCAAGCTACCTTTACAAGTAGAGATAGATTGCTTCTGATCGTTTCTCTCGAAATCAACAACCTATCAGGATACTAGAATTAAGATTTAGACAATGTATTAGAGAATTGCAAAAGTTGAGTTAAGATCTATTTATAGAAATTATGGATGTGCCAGACTATTTATGAAAAACTGAATCTAATCTGCATATGAAGGGGTGTGCAATGTAATAACATGCATTGTATGTGACACGAGGAAACTTATTGTGTGCAAAAGAGAAAATAGTTAGGCAAAACCATAGCATGGAACTTAATAGCTGCCAGAATGATCCTCTTATATCCGAGTTGTTGTTAGCAGTTAACCATATAGAAACTATGAGGACATGCTCATAGCCACCATTTGAATCCTCATTTCCTTCTTGAAGGCATCTACAACGACGAATCTTTTGTCTTTCACGACTGGTTTTACTGTGACCACCATTACCATCCAGGATTCGATATATGGCCGCAAAATTTTTGCATAAACATAGCGATCTGCCATTATTTCTGTGTCACCTATTGCTGCGTCCATGCTCTTTTATTTGAAAACTAGTTAGTATTTTGTTGTTTAAAAGAAGCAACAATATCATTTCAGCAACCATTTTTAATTCAATAAGGGATTTTGTGTTCAATGTTTTCCATAACAGCAAATTAGAATATATAATGAATACAGTATTGTTAAATGTCAAGTATCAGCTACTCAAATTGTGAAAAACAACATGAGATGTAGTTGTTGCATGGTTGGTAGGCAGTAGATAGATAAGGTTTAACTATTTTTTCTATAATACTTCCCAACAGTGTACAATCCTCAACATGCCATCAATGTACAAGAAAAAAAATCATTAGAATTTCTGAAAAATGATTTTTAATCTAAAGTACATAATTATAATAAAATACCTTGTTGTGAACTGCTATCACCATTTCATCATATGAACCATAGTAGGGTACAAACACATATAGAAGGCCATAAGGTATTTGCTTCACTACAGCCTCAAAGACATCAATTGAAATCCACTAATAGAAGTTTCATTCCTGTCTTGATCAAACACAACATTAACAAACTGATTAAACGCACCCATTGCCAGAATTCCTATCCTCAACAGTTTGCTCACCGCCAGGCCAGTAAATTGAAGTCAGTTTTTCCTCCAAACCTTTAAAATTCTTGTCTTCATTTTCTTGTATTCAATTAGGTCCTTGAAGAAACCATACTCTAGTGACCACAACGCTATTTATCTATGGCTTTTACCAATCACATTGACTATCTAAAAAAATGGATTCTATATAAGAAAACCATCATTAATGCTTACTATTCTACTTAGACCTTCAAAGTTACTGTGAAAAATCCGCTTCACTAATTCTTTGGAGTCAATATTTCCTTGTAAATTCTGTAATGCCTTGGTAATGATCCAAGTTGCATCATAAACTTGAAGTGCGTAATAACTGGGGCTCGAGTATTCTTCTTCCTCTGGATATTTTGATATGTACATTCTTCTAAACTTGGTTCTGAAATCTCTAAAAGATTCACTTGTGTCGTCATAATTGTTCTTGAAACCAGTAACACCTTGTATATTAAGTATAGTAGGCGATGGGATGGAATCAAGAATGCCTACAATTTCATCAGATACAATCCACACATAACCTTTTTCCATCATTCCCAATTCATTTGCCTTTTCGAAAAGAATTACAGCAAAGTCCAAAGAAGAATGTATGACTATGAAAATCCTGACACTCTTGCTCTTGATCTTATTTAATTCTTGATTGACATAGGCTCCAGGATTCGACAAAGAAGACGCACTAGGAAAAGCTATATGATGTTCAACAAACGAGTCGACTCCTAGGAGTAAATCAGAGAGGTGGATGATGATCTTGGAATCTTTTGTGAAACCGGTGCTGTGTTCATAAACTGTTATCACCTTTCGACACCGGTAATGGTCAACAATGGCGGCAATGCATTGGGTTTGCACGTCGATGTGGTTAGTCATCTGTGTAAAACAATCCAAAGAAAACAAAGAAAAAAAGGAGGCTAGGGTTTTATTGATTATGCATATTGAAATTGAGTACAAAAGATACTTTAACCTAAATATAAAGAGATTATATATAGGCTAAACAAAGAAAATTGAAAATGACTATTCTACCCTTAATAAATAATAAAACAAACTAATTATATATTTCTTAGCATCTCCCCTTAAACTCACGATGCCGCAGCTACAAGCATCGATAGTTTACTAGCTAGAAAACGAAAACGGGAAATAGAATACGACTTGGTAAAGAAATCTGCAAACTGCAAAGAAGAAGAAACAATGGCAAAATAATTGTGCCATGCTTGAGAGTATGACGAGTAAGGTGACAATCGATCTCAATGTACTTAGTTCGTTCATGAAAAATCGAGTTGTGAGCAATCTGAATATAACTCTGATTGTCGCAATACATAGGAGTGGGATGAGAAAGAAAAACTCCCATATCTACAAGTAACCAACATAACCAAGCAATCTCTTTGGTAATAGATATTATAACACGATATTCTGCTTCAGTTGAAGATGAAGAAACAATAGATTGTTTCTTGCTCTTCCAAGAAATAAGAGAATTACCCAAAAAGATACAGAAACCAGTAACAGACTTGCGATATGTGGGATCACTGCCATGATAAGTATCAGAGTATGCACGCAGCTCCAATGAGGAGGTGGATGGAAGTAAAAGATTCTGAAAAACTATACCCCGAAGATACTGCAAAATACGAAGAACAACTGCCCAATGAACTGTAGTAAGAAAAGAAACAAACTGAATAACAACATGAACAACATATGCAATATTTGGACGAATAACCATGATATATACCAAGCTCCCAACAATAGTACGGTATAAAGTATGATCTGACAAAGGTAAACCATCAGAAGAATAATACTTTGCGTTAACCTCAATGGGAGTATCAACAGTCTTATTATTAGTAAGTCTAGCCCGCTCAAGAATATCTGCAACATATTTCGACCGAGAAATAAAATAACATCTGGGTGAGCAGGTACATCAATACCCAAGAAATATTATAGAAAATCCACATCCTTCATTTCAAACTGTCTAGCTAACTCTGTCTTCAAAACTGAAATACCATTAATATCAGCACCAATAATAATCATGTAATCAACATATAAAGATAGAATGATACGACATGCATCAGTGCACTTAACGAAAAGAGTAGAATCACAACTACTAGAAGAAAATCCAATGAAGGAGATCACGACAGAAAATTTCTCAAACCAAGCACGAGGTGCTTGCTTGAGACCATATAACGCTTTCTTAAGCTTGCAAATATACCCAGAATCATGTGAAACCCCAGAAGTGGGCTCCATATAAACTTCTTCTTGAAGATCTCCATTCAAAAATGCATTTTTAACATCGAGTTGAGAGATACGCCACTGACGAACTGAAGTTACTACAATAAAAGTATGAATAGTAGTCATTTTTGCAACATGAGCAAATGTCTCCTCATAATCCATACCATATTGTTGAGAGTACTCTTTTCCAACCAACCTAGCTTTGTATCTCTTAATTGATCCATTAGATTTAGTCTTGATCTTATACACCCAACGGTAACCCATAACACTCTTACCAAGAGGCAGGGGAACCAAATCTCAAGTACCAGTTTTATGCCAAGCAGAAAGTTCCTCATCCATAGCTTGCTACCAAAGAGGATCAAACATTGTCTCTTTATAGGAAGAGGGCTCAGAGAGATAATAAATAAAAGATAAAAAAGAAGTAAAAGATGAAGAATAAAAAGAATGAGCAAAATCTGATAACTTTGTAGACTTAATGCGTATGGATTGATGTAGAGGTGGATCCACAATTTCAGACGGAGCTTGAGGGACCATAGGAGAAGAGGGACCTTCAGGTGTGCCGGAGAGTAAAATGTCATTACCTGCAGAGTGATCTGTACGAATTGATTGTAAAGATAACGATGTAAGAACATGAGAAGGGGTATTTGAAGTACTAGGAACCTGAGATGACAAACCATCAAAATCGTTAGAAAGAGGATCTATACTAATAAGATCAAATCTAGTCAAACTATGAGTAGTGGATGAAATATAAAAGAAAGGTATATGCTCGAGAAAAACAACATGATGAGATACATAAAGTTTCTGAGTTATTAGATTAAAACAACGATACCTCTTTTTACCTTCACCATAACCAAGAAAGATACAAATAGTAGATCGAGGTGACAACTTACTGCGTTCTACATGAGGACGAAGAATGAAACAAGTACAACCAAAAACTCCAAAGAAAGAATAATCAGAGACATATCCATACAACTTTTCGAAATGAGAAAACCCTTAAATATGAGAAGATGAAATTGTATTAATCAGACCTACAACATTAAGAGCAACTTCACCTTAAAACACACTAGGAACAGAAGCAAACAACAAGAGTGAACGATCAGTTTCAACAATGTACCTATGTTTTCTTTCAACAACACCATTTTGCTCTAGAATATCTATACACGAAGTTGGTGAATGGTTCCATCTAAGGCAAGCAGCTCACAAAATCTATTAGAAGTGTATTCCCACCCCAAATGACACCTAAAACATTTGATAACAGCAGAATGTTGAGTTTTGACAAGAACACGAAAGGCTAAGTATATATCAAAGAATTCAGAACGATGTTTCATTAAATAAACCCAACAATAACGAGTATGATCATCAATAAAAGAAACATAATATCAAGACCCTCCTTTTGTGGCAATAGAAGAATGTCCCCATATATCAGAATGAATCAAATCAAAAGGAGATGAAGAAACAAAAATACTTCGATTAAAAGGTAAATCTGAAAATTTTGCTAGTTTACATCCACTACAATCAGAAATATAACAAGGTTGTAAATTTCCTAATGCTCCAGTGGAAGTCAAAAATCTCAAACAAGAAGACGAAACATGACCTAGATGATAATGTCATAAATAAAAACTAAAAGAAGAAGGGGTCAAACGAAAAGAAGACAAATCAACATTAGTAGTAGTAGCGGTAATTGACACTTTTAGCTCATCCAAAATATATAGTCCACCCTTCCTACGACATGTCCTAATCAACTATTGATATTGCAGATCCTGCACATGACAAGAAGAAGATGAAATGTGACTAAATTACCAGAATCACATAACTGACCAACAGAAGCAAGATTTAATGTGAGTTTCAGAATATGATAAACATTAGGGAGAGACAAGTGAGGTGTGACAACAGAACCAATACCCGCTAAAGGCATATGAGTGCCATCAACACTCATGATAGGGATAGAAGACGAAGGAGACACAGAAGCAAAAGATGAAGAATTTGGAGACATATGATGTGAAACACTAGAATCTAAGACCCATACAGAATGTGACATACCTGAATAACCATAAGGCAACTAACCTACGGAAGGAGAATAAGCAAACATAGCTTGTAGCTGTAAGGAGAGAAACTTCTGAAATTGCTCAGCCAGAGTACTAGGATCGATGAAGGGACCTGATGAAACTACTGCTGTAGTATTAGACTGTGGTGGTTTATAGCCCTGAGGTGGTCTATGAGCATCCGAGTGTGACTTGTTGTCAGGCTTCCAATCTTGAAATTGTTGCTGCGATTGATTCTATTATCTCAACTTAGGATACTGAGCCTTCCATTGACCTTTCTTCTTATAAAAGCTACACTCGTCGAGGGCAGCCCTTGCGTAAAATTTATTCTGATTATTAGAGATTGACTTAGAAGGCATTGCTAGCATAGAAAGATTAGAAGTAGAAATGATTCCCTTTTCAGAATAAGACTTGAGACGTATTTTTTCAGCTAATAACTCACTAATAACTGAGTCAACAGAAGGAAGTGGATAACGATGCAAAATTGAACCTCTAAGTCTTTCAAAATCACTACGAAGTGCAGTTAAAAACTGTACCAACCGTTGCTGCTCTCTATGAACAATATAGGCACCATATGCCTTTAATTCGTCCAATTCTGTAAGAGCCAATTGATCCCAGAGATCTGTAATAGCAGAATAAAACTCCTGAATACTCATATTCTTCTGCTGAAGAGCTCGTATGTCATTCTCCAATTGATACTGCAAAATTTGATTGAGTGAATAACCTTTGCAGATGATCCCAAATTTCCTTTGCTGTCTCATACTTCACCAACTCTCTATCTATGGAATGCTCAACATAATTGTTAATCCAAGTAATAATTTTTGCATTGTTTGCTTCCCAAGTATCTATCGAAGCAACATAACCCTCATCGGTATTCTCAGGTTTCAGAGAAGTTCTACTAACGTATCTCCACATCTTTTTACCCTTAAGAGAATTTCTCATCACGTAACTCCAACATGAATAATTCTTTCCATCCAACCTCACACTCACAGACTGAAGCAAATCGTCTCTTTCAGTAGTCATAATAAAAAAATAAGGAAAAACATATCGCAAAAGAAAGAAAAACGAAATACCAATTGGATCCGCAGAAGCAGTGTCTTAAATTAAGCATTGTCCCATGAAATTTTGCTTTGATACTATGTAAAACAATCCAAAGAAAACAAAGAAGAAGAGGAGGCTATGGTTTTATTGATTGTGCATAATGAAATTGAGTACAAAAGATACTTTAACATAAATATAAAGAGACTATATATAGGCTCAACAAAGAAAATTAAAAAGGATTATTCTACCTTTAATAAATAATAAAACAAAATAATCATATATTTTTTAACAATTTAAATAAAAGAAAGCAATTTTTCCGGGCCTGGTGTTGTGGACGAGGATGTTGACGTAATGGACATGATGAGAATGTCTTTGATCACATTAGCAAACTCCACAACGTGAGCAGCTTCTTGCAGTATCAATGTTCCTAGGATGGCACCAACGTGCTTCTGGTTGGCAAGTTCAACGGCTGCAATTGAAATTATAGGGACAATGGGCGGACGCAGAACTTTAAAATTAGGGGGACACAATCGAACTTGTAAAAAAGTTGAGAAAAATTTTACAATCGAAAATTTACGCCCAAAATAATCATACCCCATGTAATTTTGCATCTGAAAATTTACATGGGAAATGACTTTTTTGGATGTAAAATTTCAAATATTTTTTTATGTCATATTCCATATAAAACTTCCTAATAAAATGATGAAAATTATATTGAGAAATTTTTATCTCGAAAATAATAAATGTTAATGAAATAATTGATTTTTTTAATAAAAAAAATGCAAGTTAGACTTCTTTATTTAAAACTCACGTTTAACATATTTTTAATTATTTTCGATATCTGTTTGGACTATTCGATATGCCCATAATGTAGTTCTCGAAATAAGCCTTGAGATGACATAAACAATTTGTAGATTCAATTAACGTACGATCGTCGGAGAGTTTTCAAAATTAATATTTTATCGAAATTCAAATTTATTGTGATTTTGCCGCCATTTGGTGGAGATTAAAATCAAATTTTTAATAAATTTTAATAAAAGTAAAAAAAAGTTATAGATTCCATGAAATACGTTATTAAAATTAATTGATAACTTTGATTTATATTGAAATTTAGATTTCAAGTGATACCAAATATGACTTTAAAAAAAAAAATTCAAAAAAGTTGGGGGCCACGTGACCCTAGGACCCCCTGGGTCCGCCCTTGATAGGGCCAGAATGCAGGGACAGTTAGGGTCCGTTTGATTGCAAATGAGAAATTTGGATTGGAAAGAAAATATTTTACTGAGAATTGAATTACCTAGAATTTGTTTTACTGTGAATTGTAATTAATTGTATTTGATTGATATAATTTTCCACTTGGAAAATGTTGAAAGTTTGGTGTTCGTTTCACTTTATTTTTTATGGAAATTGTCCATTAAAGTGATAATTTTTTTTACCATTGTGTCTAGTACTTGTTCCAATTGGTAAAAAAAAAAAAAGATTAAAAAAAATCATACCGAATACCATTCATTTGACTTTATTTTGCATGAAAATGATCAATAAAAATAATAAATTTTTTACCATTATGTCTAGAATTTTTTTCAATTGCTAAAAAAAGAACCTGGAAAATCAAAACTAACCAAAACAACAAAAAATCTTTTTCTCAAAAGCTGGAAAGTAGGCGCATGGGTGAAGTAGGTGGAAAAATTTTTCCGTGGAAAATTTTTGCTGTGAAACGGTGCAAATTTTGGAAAATGGAAAACATTTTCCAAGTTCCATGGAAAATGTTGCCCATCAAATAGGGCATTTGTAATTCTCTGTTTAAAAAAAAATTAAAAAAAATTGGTCTTCAAATTGGTATTGGAAAATTTTTAATAATTTTTCTGCTTGTACAAAAAAATTCATACAGATACAATACAGATAATCACATGGGGTGATCCCATGGGAATTAAATATTTCCAAAAAAAGGAGACCGCCTATTTGTGTATATTTTCTATGGTTTCTCTGTGTGTGTGTGTGTTTTTTTTTTCTGTACACATGGACTTGTTCAATTTTTAATATCTGGATCACAAATATTGACTAGCTCTTCTTTCTTACATGGAAAAATTCCAAACAGTTGACTAAGAAATTTCTCCATTCCTTCGTCTCGTTCCTTCCATGTATGTTTTATATAGTCTTCGGCCTCTTTCAAGAGTAATATATATCTATTATATATATAATTATACATTATAGTTCCAGAGTCATAATTATGAAGAAAACTATGCCTCATGATCAAAGTTTAGCTGGGTCAAATCCAACTTAGCTTCAAATTAATGACAACCTAAGAGTTTATTCATCTGTGGTGGAATCCTTGTTTCTACCTATCAAAAAGGATTGCCTTACTCCTGCAATCCTGTTACTTCAGTTAATAAAGTCAATCCAAATGGGAAGGACTCTCATCGATGAATAAGCAGGGCATATGAAGTTAACTATCCATGATTGAATAACAAGTTTGTCGTACCAGCAGAAACTGCACCAGCTGAGTTCTGCTCTAAATCTTTGAGATGCAAAACCAGCTTTGAGCAATTCAAGCTGCGCTTCTCAAAGTCATGGATAGCCAATAGCCATCTCCATAGCTATTATCTGCTCCCAGTCCCGGCCAATGTGGGAACTCTGATAATTGACACCCCCGATTCTCCCAAGAACATGATGCTGTTTTGTTGGACAATTGTGGTTTTTGCCGTCATCTGGTAATCCTTTTGATGCCTGCAGCAATAATATGCAGCCTAACAAGAAGAAAAGCACCACAAAAGAAGACATTTTGCAACCCCAAAGACTTAACTTCCAGTCGTGAAGGAGGTATTCTTTAAACAACCACACCAAAGAGAAATGTCATCCGTCTAAACATAGCGTGCAGTAAATAAGTTATGAGTTTTAGAATAATGTCATTGATTCATTCAAAGAGACTAAACTAAGATGAAGTGAATAGGTTATACACTTGCACAGTTCCAGTAAACATATTAAATGCATGTGGCATCTGCAATCGATAATAATATAATTCTTGATAACCATATTGTGACATAAATTCATATCAGATACTCGACTTGACTGTCTAGAAAGTCTATTCAGCTACAGGAATCTTAACTAATGTCCTTGTAGATTTCCCACTTGTGTGTATTTTCATCAAAAACTAATCAGAAGTCAATGGATCCTTTTTTTTGTGTGGGGGCAATGACGTAGATCCTTAAACAAAACTATTCTTACTCCCTCCCCCTAGATTAGTGGGCTCAGTAGGTCGGCTTGGACTGGTTGAAGAGAGGTCGGGGACTCGGGAATGGCTTGGTTTTGTCGTACCCTGAGCCAAGCTCAGTTCCCAATTTCTCTGAGGCATGTACCTAGATGGTCTGACTGGGATGGGTCGGGATGACGGCTTTGTTCTTTTTAATGTGTTGTGATTTATCAGATGAACACAAAATGAAGGCATAAATTTGGAAAAGAGGATTTAGCTAACACAGCATCAATTACAGTGCATTGTGAAGGAAGACTTCCCATGTTACAACTTCTAAGCTCCTACTGTCAAAAATTCCCGAAGTACTCTCTCCTACTACTAATCCAACACCCAAAAAGTAGCATCAAGAATTGGGATATCAAAGTAAATAAGTAATTGTCTTACTGTATCTGTAGCGAATAAAGCACAAGAAGAAATTAACAGATACACAAGAACACCAATATTTGATACTCTCAATCTAAATCTAACAACCTTTACAAGTTTCTAATGTATTTCACAATGATCTCAATGTCGTTCATGCCTATGAAGAGGCTAAACCATGTGGAGTATATATAGAAGCCTAATTTTGGTATTTTGAATGAAGTAGAATACAAGAATCGCAGTAGAAATTGGATTTTGTCCGAATAGGCAGCGCCCAACTCTTGTCTTCTTTTTGTTTGGGCGGCGCCCAACCCCTCATCTTGACGCTTAGGCGCCCAAATGCTGCCCCTTATTCGTGCTGCCAATGCCTAGGTGGGGTCTTTGTCCCAAGCACTTCAAAAGCATTTTTATTCATTTCAAAGTCCTTCCTCTAATTAAACTCTCATTTCTTCATGAAATTTGATCCCCTTTCGAACATGACTTCCAAATCAAAACTATTTTGGCTTCCTTTATCAATCAACTACCCAATTCTCGTGGAATTTGAGTCATACCACAACAAATCTCCACCTTGACATAAATTTCATAACAAGGAATTAGTTTTCAATCTTCAACAAGTAATTCTCCTCCTCTTCCACACAAGCCACAATGAGTTAGATCAATGACAAATACCAATTAAGTTCAAGCAATGCTCAAACTTAGAAATGAGAAGTGATTTTATCATTATATCAATGGGATTCTCCTTGGTATCAACCTTGCTCACTACAATATCACCACGAGCAATCACATCATGTATGAAGTGATACATCACATTAATGTGTTTTTTCCTCTCATGAAACATTCGATCCTTAGTCAGAAAGATATCACTCTAACTATCACAATAAATAATAGAAATATGCAGGTCTTTATTGATTTCACCAATCAAATCCCTCAACCACATAACCTCCTGACATGCCTTTGTAATGGCCATGTACTCTGCATCTGTTGTAGATAGTCCTACTTTATTTTGCAAATTAGCCTTCTAACTGATAGCACAGTCTCCAATTGTAAACACATACCGTGTCAGTAATTTCCTCTTATCAAGATCCTCTACATCATTTGAATTTACATACCCAATTACTCCATCTGTATTTCTACCAAAATACCCCTCAAGTATCTGAATACCCACTGCACTGCTTTCCAATGTTCATTGCCAAGATTTGTCATGTATTTGTTAATTGTTGATTGTATTGCCAAATCTAGATGTGTATAAATCATAATGTACATAAGCGATCCCACTGCACTTGAATAAGGAACTTGAGACATATAATCAATGTTTTCATCTGACTGGGGACATAAGTAAGATTATAATTTGAAGTGGGTAGCTAAAGGAGTACTGAAAGCCTTTGCATTCAACATATTGAACATGTGTAATACTTTCTTAATGTACCCTTTCTTATTCAAATATAATTTGCCAACATCATTGAGTTGAGCCTTGACCTTTTTGACCTCCACTTTATTTTTGGCTTTATCAGCATGTCATCAATATACAACAGAAGATATGCGACTGACCCATCATCACACATTCTGAATTACACACAACTGTCATAACCATTCCTGATAAAGTTATAAGATGCCATGAATGAATTGAACCTCTTATACAATTGCCACAGTGGCTGCTCTAGTCCATACAATGACTTTTTCAACAAGCATCCATAGTCCTCCTTCCCGTAACTATGAATTATCCTGGTTGTTAAATGTAAATGTCTCCTTAAGTTTTCCATCAAAAAAATATTGTCTTGACATTCATTTGCTTAAACTCCAAGTTGTCATTAGCAATTACTCCAAGTACAGCTCGAACTGAGTTATTCTTTACAACTGGTTAGAACATATATGTGAAGTCAATAACTGAAATCTGATTATAACATTTAGCTACCAATTTGGCCTTATATCTGGACTCTTCAATACTTGATGTCCATTCCTTTCTTTTGAACACCTATCTTGCATTGAACAACCAACTTTCTATTTGGCAATTTCACCAAGTCCTATGTGTTATTTTTATTAAGTGACTCCATCTTCTCCTGCGTCGCAATCAACCATCTACTAGAATCACTACAACTTACTACTTCTATATATATATCGATCTCTTTAGTAGAATCAATATTGTTAGTCACCATCAATGCATAAGCTACCAAATTTGCTTCTCTATACTTCTGTGGAGGTCTAATATGTCTTAGAAGTCTGTCCTTAACAATCAAATACTATGGTGTTAGTGATGGTGTAGGCAAAGTGTTACTATGTGTCAGCTCTAAAGCCTATGTTCTCTTTTGAAATAATCTCCAACTCTAACTAAATATTTTGATCCTGTTGTTCAGTTTTACTAAAATCCTCATGAGACAAATTTTGTACCATAAAAAGTTTATCAAACACTAAATCTTTACTAACCACCACCTTTTCTAGCTCAAAATACCACAACTTATTTCCATCTACACCTGATTTATAACTAAGAAATACGCACTTTCCATTATTCACATGAGTAAAAGCAAGACACCTAAATATCTTCAAATTAGAAAATAATAAGGTTTACTAAACCATACCTCTTCTGGTGTCTTTTTCTCAATGGCAACTGAGGGTAAGTGATTAATCAAAAAACAAGTTGTAGTAGTAACTTTAGCCAAAAATAGTCTTAAGGAACCCAGAATTTGAAAGCATACAACATACATTTTCCATCAATGTTCTATTAATTCGTTCTACCATACCATTTTGTTGTGGAGTTTCAGGCACTGTCAAGTATCTCAAGATGCCTTCAGCCCTGAGGAAGCTATTGAATTCATCTAAGTAAAACTCCAACCCATTATCTATGCATAGACGTTTCATATGCTTTCCATTTGCTTCTCAACCATTGTTTTTCACTCCTTGAAGGTAGCTAACACACCACTCTTCTATTTCAAGAAAAATACTCAAACTTTTCTAGAAAAATCATCAATTATTGTCACATGTAATAGGCACCTCCTTTAGAAGGCACCATCATCGGTCCCCATAGATCTAAATAGATATACTTAAGTGTTCCCTTCGTGTTATGTCTTCCTTTTGTTTCTATTTTCCAAAGACACAATAATCACAAAACTTCATCTTACTGGTCTTCTGCCCATCAAAAATTCCCTCCTACTCAACTCTAGCATACCATTCTCACCCATATGCCCAAGCCGTATATGCCAAAGTTTTTTAATTTCTTCGTCTATCAAGGAGGAAGTAATAACTGTTGCATCTCCTATAATTGTGGAACATAGCAAAATGTACAAATAAGTAGAAATTTTATATTCTTTCATTACAATAAAATCTCTCATGCTCACCTTCAAAACTCCACATTTGCCAGTGTATCTATACCATTTTGAGTCAAATGTACTCAATGATATGAGATTCATCTTCAGTTCTAGAATGTATTTTACATCTGTAAGTGTTCTAATAGCCTATCGAACATTCTGATGATGATAACGACTCCAGCAATTTTAAAACAACCCCTATTTGGACACATATGGAATGTGCCCATCTTCCATAACATCAGCTTCTGCTATATTTTTAGGTTTTCCTATATTTTTAGTAGCAGCCATTTTCTTGTTCTTCAAAGAATAGTAATGAGCTCTGATGTGCCCCTTCTTCTTGAAAAAGTGACATACTTTCTTTTTATGTCTAGATTTCATATCCCTACCAAAATTCATATCTTGATTTATCTCCTGAACAACAACCTTCAGCCTAACTCTAAGATCCAACTACAAAATGCTTCATCGTTTCCTTTAATAATAAAATATCATATACCTCATCAATAGTGAGAGTATCATGTTCATGTAAAATCTGCAAGCATACATAATCTTTGATAAGTAATAGAATTGATGAGTTGAGAATATCGTCCCAAAGGGAATAAATTCAATTTAAGTTTACTAGATTTTTATGAGACTTGATTATATAAATAAAAGAGAGTTTGATTTTGTTTTATGTTAAATTAACGTAAGAAAGCCATAAAAATACGATGTTTATCGATTTATGGACGATTGTCTTGGATCTCAAATCCGCATATTGCTATCTATTTCCTTGATTTGTAATCTAATTTCATTCATACATTTTTTACAATCGATAAAACTATGATATATAATTTTCTTTTCCAAGACAAATTAAATATATCCTATCCACGACCCGAATATATTCCTAGCCTGAATTTGAATGATTAGAATGCATTAAAGTCTAGATTATCTATATGATTGCACATGTGATAAATGTTATTTTTAACATCTATTGCACATGTTAATTTTACTGCATTCTAAATTTATTGTGAATCTCCTAACACTATAATAATCAACTAATTATCTAATTGGTGGTCAATCAATTAATAATGCAATGGATGTGCAAAATTAATCAAGTAACGCAAGAAATAAATTAAACTGCTAGTCTTGAATTAAAACAAATAACAAATACGGTTCATCTCTATCCAATACAAAAGCAGATTTAGCCTAACATATTAATATATAAATTACGAAAAGAATAATAGAAAAATATCACTCGGATCATGAAATAAATCAAAAGAAGTTGATCTTCAAGCTCAAGGTTGAATTCTTCAAAATCTTGATGTAATTGACCTTCTTTTCCTTGCTAGGCTTAATCTCCTCTATCAAAATCTAGTAATTAGCCTTTTGTTTTTGATGAATTTGACGATAATATTTTGTATGAAGAGGCATGATAGGTTTTTTATATGTATCCCTCGTTCTCTATTTATAAGAGCCAGAAAATAGGTCAAAATCACGTCCAATTTGGTTTCCAAATGAGTTTGGAGATTGACCCTCCTCCAAGTTAGTCCAGTTAGAAAGAGGAGGGCTCGATATCTATCGCGAAAGGAAACTAAAGATTCATCTGTGAAAAAGGCCCGACGTGTACACCAGTGTAACTACTGCGGGCATCGTAGAACCAAATAACTCTCGGGTTGGGAAAAATAAGGTGTTACGCACGCACCATGAATTGCCCGAGCGTGCAGGTTTGTCTCTGGGCAGTTTTCGGTGTTTTGGCTATAAATTTCTGTACAGGTATCCAATTGTGCTGATTAAAATGTATTAGAAAGATAATTCAAGAGATACAATTCTTCTATAAATACAATATTTCCAATTCGAACGTTTTCTATCTGAAAAATGGGTCTCAAATTGAGGCTAAAAATTCATAGCATAACTTATTTGGCTGGAAATTGATTTGCGAAAGTACTTCCATTATATTTCACTCCTTTGACCTCCCATTTCATCCAATTGATCCGATATGATCTTCAATTATCATTTTGTGGTCCGAATCATCTATTATATTTTTACACTTTGGTCCCCAAACTTTGGATTTCCTTCATTTCCCATATTTTTCATTCTTTTTTTCCAAATCTACCAAATTGCATTGAATTCAGCCTAACAAATATAATTAACACAAAATTAAGTTATAAATCATCCAAATCACTAACAAATACTCTAAAATTAAGTGTACAAAATACACTTATCAAACACCCCCAAACTTGAACATTTGTTTGTCTTTAAACAAAACTCTAACCTAACTTAACTAAACATTTTTTAAAAACACATATGGTTAGATAATTTACCTTTTCTCTCAAGATTGAAATATATGTATTAAAAATATAAACTGTTAGAAAATTACAATGCTAAAATTAATTTCTTCTTATCCATTGCAAAATCGATGTGTGTGTGTGTGTGTGAAAATTCATGTCAAGCATCATAAATCTATAAAGTGATTCAAATCCTGACCATTTATGGTCAAATATTTCATTTCTTCACTCGTAAGATACATAACCTCAAACTTAACTCTTTTCACTATTTCCCCAAGGTGTGATATAATGTTGCATTTTTAATATAATACTAATCCTTACCCTCTCTAGTTTGATTCGATTTTATTAATTGCAGTTCAACACATCAACAAATGCGGATTCTCTTTATTTTTTATTGCTTCAACATCTAAGAATCAATTAAGTTAATAATCTCTTGTCAAGATTCTAATTCTTTCAAATGAGTATTCAGGACTTAATCAAGACATGTATGAATTTTTTGTGCAGACTCTTCTTCATTAAGCTTTCTGAATGACCCTTGTAGTGAGTTTTTAGTTGATGACTCCCAAGTCAAATGATCATAAGGCACTAGGTTTTTAAATACCCTTGCAGACTTAATCACTCGAGTCATAAAGGTTACAAAGAGAAGTTTCACAATAAGATAACACCACATATTCATTATTTTTTCGATAATTTTGTTTTCCTTTTTTTTAATGATCCACACAATGTCCTTTTATAGATACTCATTTTCAAAAATCGACCACAACTTAAGATTTCAACCTAATTTTCTTCTTATTAGCCTTAGATAATTCATACAAAATTTAACACACGTGGAATCCACATATATCTCAATTTCTCCCTACAACAGCTTAATCACCCCCAAACTATCTTAGAATTGATTTAATGATGTATAATTTAGTGGTTATTTGGATTTAGCATCTAAGGTCCACTAATTTTTTTCCCATATTCAAATCTTGAATCAAACTATTTCTCCATGATGCAAAACATAAATTTGGTGCGTAAAAATATCAAATTTCACATGAATAAGTATAAATTAACCTTAACACGTAACTTTTGAACAATTTATAATATAATACATGATTTCAAATATATGCATGTAGGCAAAATAATCTAACATACACAAGCACACAAAAATAATAAATAAGCTGAATATATATATATATATATATATATATATATATATTTTGCACTCAAACAAGCACTCAAACCAATAGAAACTCAATGTTTTTCCAACACCCCCAAACTTATAATATATATTGTCATCAATGTCTAAAAATATAATATGTTATATATAAATATTAAGGGCAAAGAAGGGAACTAAGTACTCCCTGATATGTATTTGAAGGTGGTGGATGAACTGGCACGAAAGTTCTGGCTCATTTGCTATGTCTTTTCCCTTATCCAATGTGTTCAGGTGACGTGTTTATTAAAAATAGTAAAAAAAAAAACCATAATATGAAACGATTTATAGTAAGCTCATACACATTTTAAAGGCAAATATGGGGATAAAGATACCATATACTACTAAAAGTAATAAAAAATGCTTATCCTATATCTAAAAAGTAAAATAAATAAAAAGAAAGAAAATAAGGTTGCCTCTAAATAAACGCTTATTTATAGTCATTAGCATGACTTTATTGTATTGACTATTTATGGTGGCTTGAAAAGAGAGGTTTGAGCCTTGCATCAACTGCACTGATAGTTGTTTTTTAAGTTATCTTTAAGCCTCCAGATTATAAGATTTTCATTATTGTCCTGCACAACAATTCCACATTTGTTCTTCTTGTTCTTGTTAAGCCTCCAGATTATAAGATTTTCATTATTGTCCTGCCCAACAATTCCACCTTCGTCCTTCTTGTTCTTGTTAATTCCCCAATGATTGATCTTCGGCATTCCTCAATGTCTGGAGGTTGCTTGAGTGAAGCATTCATGATAAAACTTTGTTGTTTTTCTTCCACCCTTAAGATTATTTCACCTTTTTTAAAAATTCATTAATGCCCGTGCAGTAGATAAGAATGACCTCCCCAAGATTAACAACATATGTTGAGCATCTATATCAAGGATAATGAAATTAGCTGGAAAAATGTGATCCCCAAAGTTGATAAGCACATCCTCTACCACTCCATAAGGATGCTTGAGTGTCCTATCAGCCAGCTGTAGGATTATTGATATTGCTTTTGGACCATCCAATGCTAATTTCTTGTAGATAGACAAATACTTGCTCCAAAATCAATTAAAGCATTTAAATTATTTGAATTTCCTATATAGTAAGGTACAGTGAAACTCCCTGGATCATTTAGTTTAAGAGAGAGCGCATGTTTTATGATTGCACTGCACTCTTGTGTCAGAGCCATTGTTTCATCTACTGACAGCTTTCTCTTCTTAGTCAATATCTCTTTTAGAAACTTTATGTAATTTGGAATCTGTTAAATGACGTCAATGAAAGGAATGTTGATGTGAAGTTATCAGAGGACATGCAAGAACTTCTTGAATTGTTTGTCCAACTTATTGTTCTGCAACCTTTAAAGAAATGGGACTTGAGGTATGTGTTTATTTACAAGAACATTTACCTTAACCAGTGGACTGTTCGACTTTCCTTCTTGATTAATCTTTGATGATTATTCAAACTGAACCACTTATTCTTCGCTCATGGTAGGTACTTGATTTTCCTCTATCCATATCTGCTTCATAGTGATTTCTGGCAGCTAAACTTCACTTTTCGTTGTGATGGTCTGGACTAATTCTTCTTTAGGCTATTTTCAAAGCCTTTAAGAAAATGGAATAGGCAGCACATAAGCTCGAACATGGGTAGTATGCTTAATTTCTGGTGTCTTAATAATTACATAATTCACAGCTTCCAATGCTAATACCTATTCTCGTGGGTTTTTTGTGTCGCTTGGCAGAATACCTTGTGTTCTGTTGGCTAATGCAGCTATCATTTGACCAATCAAAGTCTCCAAATCTTTAATTGCAGAATGCTGGTTTTGAATAATTGCCTATTGGTTGTGGAAATTTGTCACACTCTTAGTAAAGAACTGAGTTAATAATTTCTCCATCGATGACTTTCTGTTTTATTGTTGTTGTTGTTGTTGGAATCCCGACGGTCTTGCTTGAAAGTTTTCTTTTTGTCCTTGACTTTGACTGTTAGCCCACGAGAAATTTGGATGATTCCTCCACTCTGGATGATATGTGTTGGAGTAGGGGTTGTTTTGTTGCCTCTGAAAACTTTGCGCGTAATAACCTCCTCAGGATGGATTACATGTATAGAGGCTAAATAACATCTTTCTATAGTATGATCAACCCCGCAACATTCGTAAATCTGTGCGAAAATTGCTCGCATCCTCACCTGTCATAGAGTAAATCTCACGTTGCTATCCAATAGTGGATTATTATATTTCATCGCTGCCATGCAGAAGATCAACCTTGCTCTCAATTAGTTTGTTATGAATAAAACACAAGGTAAAAGTATGATGATATAAAAAGCACATAAAAACTCCAAGATTTAGTGCGGAAACCCATGACGAGAGAAGGCAAGGATAGAGTACGAGAATATATTAAATCAAGAAACAGAGTTGTTTTATACGATTTGATAATCTCAATCTAAATCTCACAATCCTCACAAGTTTCTAATGTATTTCACAATGATCTAAATGTTGTTTAGCCTATGACGAGGCTAAACCACGTGGAGTATATAAATGAACATATTTTGGTGTTTTGAATGAAGTAGAATACATGAATCGCGGTAGAAATCAAATTTTGGCCGAACAGATGGTGCCCAAGTGCTCAGTTCATGTCTTCTTTTTGTTTGGCTGGCACCTAGGCGCCTCGGTCCTGATACCTAAGCACCTAAACTTTGCTCCTTCTTCATGCGTTGACACTTAGGCACCACAACCTAGCACTTTATCTCTGTCCTAAGCACTTTAAAGGTGTTTTTATCTATTTCAAATGTCATTCTTCTAATCAAACTCTCAATTTTTTATGAAATTTGATCCCATTTCAAACCGGATTTCCAAACTAAAATTATTTAGGCTTCCTTTTGTTAGCCTAAGAATAACTAACCAAGAGGGGGTGTGAATTGGTGTTTGAAACTTTTTTTGTAAATTAGTCTTAAAATTATTCAATACACAAGAAACAAATTCAAAATGTAATAAGAGAGATAAATATGTAAACTCAATAACTTAATTAAAATATGAATACAACATAATATAAATGACAATGTAAAGTAAAGTACAATAATGTAAAGATAACAAACCAATTTAATGGGGTTTCGATACACAATATTTTCTACGTCCTCGTTACCAAACTCTCCATCACGAGTAATGTCAAATGCACTATAATGGTAACTTACAACAAGGAGTATCAATCCTTAAGTGATTTACAACAATGAGCACTTATCCTTAGGTGACGTACAAAAAGGAGCACCTGCTCTTAAGTGACTTACAACAAGAAGCACATAACCTTAGATGACTTACAACAAGGAACATCTATCCTTACAATCGAGTTTTCATAAGGCTCTCGAAACCATCAAAATGTAAGTGATAATTTTACAATTGAAGAAACTCTCTTAACCAATTATATAATCAAGTTAAGTATTAGAGAGTTAGGTAAACACTTCAATAGATAGCAAATAACAAAGGTCAAGTGTTTATGCTGTAAACTTTGATGAATAATGAAATAGTTTGTATCTTTGTATCAAAATTTTCAACCTGTGATCTCTCTTAACAAATAATACAAGTTAAGTATAAAGAGAGATTTACACTTCAATATATAAGTGCTGGCAAAGAAAATTTCGATCAAGAATGAAGAATAGATGAGATTGAGAAAGTTTCTTTGCAAAAGAAATTCTTAATAAGATAGATGAAAATTAGTTTGATCAATCAAGAAAGTCTTTGTAATAAATAAAATAGAATTTAAGATCAAGTTAGCTCAATGATTTTCAATAAATATACTCTCTTAATTGTTCTTATAAAATCTTGGGATTGAATGCAAAAAAGATGAATATTTATAGAGCAAAAGATAAGACTGCAGGAACTTGACCGAAAGGGTCCATATAGCCATTAGGAAATCAAACCGTTGGAATTTCAGTTGATCATTTCTGCACTTTAAGTTGATCGAAATTTTTTAGTTGACCAAAGGTTGACTTTCGGTTGACCAAAAGTTGACTATTTTTTTGGAAATTGCTTTTTATATCAAAATATTCCTTTTTCCAAAATCTATTTTATATTATGAATCAAAAGCATTTTTGTGCAAGTGATAGATTATGAAAATAATTTGAGTTTTATGCACTTGCTAAAGATTGAAGAGTTTATACATTTACATATAAATATATAATGTCTAATCGTCTTGACTTGTCGTTCTTTATACTTGTATCTTGATTTGAATCTTTTTGCGAGTCTTTAAGTTTCAATTCGATCGTCGCATGCAAATCGCTATCGTCTTGAATGATTTGACTTGAATGCTTAACTTTCATTTTGTTCTTCATTCCGAGTCCGATATATAATCTTGATAGCTTTGAAAGGTTAATCACTCAAATTCAAATGTTAGTAAATAAAATGACTTGTTTGTTATAATCAAAACATTAAGATTATAATCAACTATATGTCAACAATTTCCCCTTTTTTGATTATAACGAACAAGATAATTTACAATGTAAGATTTGAACAATTAATATCATATTGATAAAGGAATATACATCATAAATTTATTATGCAATTCATATCCCCCCTTTCTTTTACAAATCAACAACTAGACATTTAAAGCATATTATATTTTCAAATCAAAGCGTTCATAATCATCTCACTCCATTCCCCACTTTTGACATAAGCAAAAAGAGATATCATTTAAGATCAAAATTTTAAATTAACCATGAAAGAATAATATATTCCCCCTTAATTAAGCACAAGATGCAAAAAAAAAAATAATAATAATAATAAAAATCATCATTTTATAGTAAAACATTAATCAAAAGTATGAGTGATGCAAATCACAAAAGCAAAATCATTTGAATAGAATTTATATTTCCCATTTTCAACATTCCCCCTATCATGCATAAATCAAGTTATATATCTCTTGATCTTTATCATGCATAATTATCCATTCATCTTCCCCTTTTGATATAAGCAAAAAGGGATAGCATGTAAGATCAAGACACAATTTTTACATTTACGATAGCACATATGAGAGGAATAGTATTTCATATTAGATCAAAACTGTTAAATCAATCATAGAAAATAGTAATATATTCCCCCTTTCAATGGGAACCGAGTTTGTTTATATTTCATATTCCATATAAGGATAGTATAATATTTAGAGACATGCATTTTCACGATTCATTGAAATAAATAGCATTAAAAGTCATCACAATTCATGAAAATAATGGAAGTCATAATTCAAGTTACAATGCATAGGGGTTGGTGTGGGGTGGGTTGGGTCGGTTTTTTACCCAACCCAAATCCAACCTAATATGGTCGGTTTGATAAAAAATCAAATCAGCCCAATCCATTTATGCGTTCCAACCCAACCCAATCAAGTTTTGGTCAAGTTGGGTTGGGTTGGGTTGGTCGGTTAGGACATTAAAATCATAAAAGTATATTCCGACAATAAAAATCTATCAACCACGTGAAATGCATAAATAAAAAAAATTCTAAAGAAAGAAAATAGAGGATCTTTTACATGTAATTAAAAATAAATTGTAGACTGATTGTTGGCTTGTGGTGAAAAAAAATTACAATAAGTTTACTCAAATTTTCCTCGTAGTCACTGAACATGTAATAGTTATTTACTAAGAACTAGGAATAAATATTCGCAAGATATTTTTGGCTAAAGGAAACGAGAATTAGAAATTCAAAACCAAGTCAAGTGCATCAATGAGAAAATAATCTTTAATTCAGTGATGAGATGATAAGAAGGATGAGGGATTTATTTAGACAAAGTAATTTAATAGAAAATTATGGGTCGGGTTGAGTTGGGTCGGGTCGGGTTAAATCGGTTTTCTTGGATTAACCCATGAATCAATCCAACCCGACCCGCCTTCTTCTCCTAAAACCCGAACCCAACTATAAAATAAAAGAAAAACCGACCTAACCCAGTCGTTTTGGGTCAGTTCGGGCAATTTAGGCGGTTTGGTTTGAGTTTTGCCCACCCCTAACGATGCATATATTAGAAGTTATATTTCATAGTTATTAAATCACATACAAACTATAATATCAAATTTACTTGCAATTTAAAGAAGATAGTTAATCATACCTCGATAATTTTGTCATGCATATAAAAGTACCTTAATTATCCTTGTCCATTTGATTGATGAGTTCATTGAAGTGTTCATTTGTGTTTACCTCATGTTCAATGGCCATAAAATACATATTGACGATTTCTTCTTGACTTTCATCTTCATCATCATCGCTTTCATCCCATGTCGCTTGTAGAGCTTTCTTTTTTATGAATCTATTCTTCTTTTCACCATTTTCTTCTTTCTTTTGGAATCGATATTTTCGGCGAAAACCTTTCCACTTCTTGACAAGAAGAACTAGATCATCAAGTTCTTCATCATTCATATTCTCACTTGAAGTGCCTTCATCGACTCTAAATTTAAAAGCAACTTGACGTCTTTCATCTTCTTTGCTTTTCAACGTTTTCTCCTTTGTCTCGGTGCAATTTAGCTCATATTTCATCAATGTTCCATAGAGCTCTTCCAATGGATATGTGTTTATATCTTTGATATGTTCTATCAACATTTTCAATGGACTCCATTCTTTCGAGAGCGACATAAGCATTTTACTTACAAACTCCTCATTAGTAAATTCACGATCAATGCTTTTAAGGCTATTAGTAATATTGGTGAAGTGAGTAATCATGTCAACAATATGTTCATTCTCTTTCATGAAGAAATTCTCAAAATCTTTAACTAAGTGATTTATTTTAGTTTCTTTTACTTCACTAGTTACAACATAAGTAATTTATAAAGTATGCAAAATATCATAAGCTAAACCACATGTACTAATACGATTAAATTCATTTATACCCAATGCATAATAAAGTATATTCTTGGCTCTAGCATTTAAAGAAAATTTTCTTTTATCCTCTTCATTATATTCCTCTCTAGGTTTGGAAATTATTTGGTCCGGTTTTCCATCAACTTTAATAATCTTAATAAGCTTATGAGGACCAAATTCAAAAACTTCCCAAATATTATAATCTATGGATTGAATAAATATTGTCATCCTAGTTTTCTAATAGTTATAATTAGTACCAACAAATAAAGGAGTACGATTTGCAGAACACTCCTCAAGAGTTTGAAAAAAGTGGTTAGCCATTGCTCAAGATTGTGAAATCTTTAAAATTGAGTACCTGACTTTGATACCAATTGTTAGTCCAATAATAACTAATCAAGAGGGAGGTGAATTGGTATTTGAAACTTTCTCGACAATTAGTCTCAAAACTATTCAATACACAAGAAACAAATTCAAAGTGTAATAAGAGAGATAAATATGCAAACTCGATAACTTAATTCAAGTCTGAATATAGTACAATATAAATGACAATGTAAATTAAAGTGCAATAATGTAAAGATAACAAACCAATTTAATGGGATTCGATATACAATGTGTTCTACGTCCCCGTTACCAAGCTCTCCGTCATGAGCAAGACCAAATGCACTATAATGGTAACTTACAACAAGGAGTACCAATCCTTAAGTGACTTACAACAAAGAGCACTTATCTTTAGGTGACTTACAACAAGGAGCACCTACTCTTAAGTGACTTACAACAAGGAGCATTTATCCTTATATGACTTACATTAAGGAGCATCTATTACAATCGAGTTTTCACAAGGCTCTCGAAATCGTCAAAATGTAAGTGATAATTTTACAATTAAAGAAACTCTCTTAACCAATTATATAATCAAGTTAAGTATTAGAGAGTTAGGTGAACACTTCAATAGATAGCAAATAATAAATGTTAAGTGTTTGTGTTGTAAACTTTGATGAATAATGAATAATAAAATAATTTGTATCTTTGTATCAAAGTTTTCAACCTATGATCTCTCTTAACAAATAATATAAGTTAAGTATGAAAATAGATTTACACTTCAATATAAGTGTTGGCAAAGAAAACTTCTATCAAGAATGAAGAATAGATGAAATTGAGAAATTTTCTTTGCAAAAGGAATTCTCGATGAGATAGATGAAAATTAGTTTGATCAATCAAGAAACTCTTTGTAATAAATGAAATATAATTTAAAATCAAGTAAGCTCAATAATTTTCAATAAATATACTCTTTTAATTGCTCTTATAAAGTCTTGGGATTGAATGCAAAGAAGATGTATATTTATAGAGCAAAAGAGGAGGCTGTAGGAACTTTCAGTTGACCAATTTCGGTTGATTGACAGTGTCAATATAACCGTTGGGAAATCACACCGTTGGAGTTTCGGTTGATCATTTTTGCACTTTTGGTCGACCGGAAATTTTCGGTTGATCGAATGTTGACTTTTGGTTGACTTTTTTTTTGGAAAATTGCTTTTTATATCAAAATATTCATTTTTCCAAAATCTATTTCATATTATGAATCAAAAGCATTTTTGTGCAAATGATGTATTATGAAAATAATTTGAGCTTTATGTACTTGCTAAAGATTGACGAGTTAATATATTTACATATAAATGTATAATGTTTAATCGTCTTGACTTGTCGTTCTTTATACTTGTATCTTGATTTGCGTCTTTTGCGAGTCTGTAAGTTCCAATTTGATCGCCGCATGCAAATCGATATCGTCTCGAATGATTTGACTTGAATGCTTTACTTTCACTTTATTCTTCATTTCGAGTCCGATATATAATCTTGATAGCTTTGAAAGCTTAATTACTCAAATTCAAATGTTAGTAAATAAAATGACTTTTTTGTTATAATGAAAACATTAAGGTTATAATCAATCGTAGGTCAACACCTTTAACAATCAACCACCCAATTCTTATAGAATATAGGTCATACCACAACAGTATCCATTTTCTGCAAATTACAGATTTTGAGACAAGAACTGTTCTAATTCCCCAAAACTGCCACTAAAGAATCGTGATGGCTAAAATCCCATAAGTGTACTATATCGTAGTTAAGTAATGAATAATGAGTAAATTATTGTTTTTGCGAGGACTAAGCATTTAATCTAGTTTCTAATCAAACCTATCTCTAATCATATAGAAAAATTAGATAAGATTTGGCATCGTTTGGTAGGGAATAAAATCAGATTTTTAGTAGCTTTTGATAAAAACTGATAAATTGTGTTTGAAAAGTTGTGAATCCCATGAAATGTATGGTTAAAACTAATTATTAACATTGATTTAAAATGAAATCTAAATTTTAGTCCCTTCTAAATAGGCGCTGATGTTTGTATTAACAATCTAAAATCTATATTAAATTAACCAATTCTAACTAGTAATCTGGGAGCAAACGCGATAACATCAAATCCTCCTACATTCATCCATTTTAATATCAATTCAAGATTTAGACGACACATATTCGAATATGAATTTCGATGTTCCTATCTCATTTAGTAATTTCTCTCGAGTAGAATTAAATATATCATCACACTTGACTTTTCTATATCTATATGAAAGAGATACGAAATATGTGAACATGAAAAGTTATATTAAATTAAATGTATATCAACAAGATCATGTATAGTGATATATCTCTATTCCCTATAGTATTTTACAATGATCGTACTACGTGCCAAATTCATTTTCATTGTCTCGAATGTCGATAGAAATCAAAAGACAATTCAACTATTCATCAATTCATTGAAAAGCATTAAACTCCTAACAATCATTCAAAATTAAATACATGTTTTAATGTCGAAATCCGGAAATAAATATCAAAACTTCAAAAGTAGAGTTCAACATTATTCTAACATTTATACAATTAGCCAATCATCAAATTAATATATAAAAAAATAATAATTGATACAACATTAACCTGTATAAAAAATTAGAAAGAAGATGGAAAACAATTTTTGAAAGTCTTGAATCTCTTCAATAACTTCTTGACCAATCTCCTTTGGTTCTTCTTCAACCCAAGATATATATTGGTGTATGTAAGTAGGTTTTGATATGTTTTGTACCAAGCTTCTATAAAGTTTCGAAAGAATACACGGATTTGTAGAACAAAACTTCCTCTTTGAATTTCTTCTTTGAAAGAAATATGAATTTCAAACCCTAAGAGCCTACTTTGACTTGAATAATATGTGCATATGAAACCCACCCAACATGCCTCTTTGTAAATATTGGATGAAGGTGTTTGGTGAAATTTTGTAAGCATAGGAGATCATTGACAAGTAATAATTTTTAGTAAGTTTAGAGTATCGTTCTCACAAGTTATGAATTTTAATTTGATTACATCATTGTGCGTTCAAATATGAAAGTGACAAACAAGTTTATTCGCCGAGTATTTTGACTTAGCGAATAAATATTGTACTAAATACACCCTAATTGCACATTAAGATGATTTTTGAAGTAGTTAAATGTGAGAAAAGTATGTTAGGAATCCAGCTCCACCAATTAATCTTCCATTCTAATTTTCAACTTCAATCTTTTATTCTACTTTGTGTATAGATTGACAATCGATAATCCTGTTTTCTTCAACAACCTCTCATGAACAAAGTTAAAACTATTTTTAAATACAATCCAAAATATCTCTGTCACAAATTTGAATATTTAAAAATGCATTAATTCAAAAGATTACCTATTTTGATTGCACAAAGTATAAAAATTACTCCTAATGTCTATTGGAACTTATGTTGATAATCACGATATGCTTAACCTATTTTGAACCTCTCAAAAGTAAAACAAAACACTAATTATCTAAATGATGATCAAGCATTTAAATAAATATTATAAATATAATATCAATCAATCAATACAAATTGCGCTTAAAAGAATAAGTCTTTGAATTAAAAAGGTCAATTAATGGTTTACATCATAATCCCAACGCTAGCCTAAGATGCTAAGTGTGCAAAAAGAAAAAAAAAAATGTATTGATTATTCATCACCCGAGAGAATATAGTAGTAAAGAGAAGATGAAGAATCAGTTTAGCCTCCCTTGAACCCCTTCAATTAATTTTTTCATTAATTCCATGTTTTCCTTACTTTTAATCTTCAATTTTAAGCTATAAATCTTCAAGCTATCCTTGACTTCTTCGCCATGTTATGAAATTAATAATAGTGAATTTGACCTCCAAAAGTAGGTTCAAACTGTAGGCAATTCTATTCCAAAAGGAGGTTGAATCTGTAAAGGAAACAAATATTGTTGACAGGTTTTTATCTTGCGATCGTAGTGTAGTTGGCTGCAAGGTCAAGGTAGCAATATTTAAATCCTTATTTGCCTTTGCGATAGCATAAACAATTGCCTTGCAATCACAAGGTTCAATTCTTTGCCAATTTACATGTTAGCTCCCGATTTCATCTTTCTCTTCAGCTCAAGTCCCTTCAAATTGCAAATGAAGCCCTTTATCTTTCAATTCATACTATGTTTGTTTCAATTCTCTAATTTATGCATAAATCAAGTCCTTTTTCGCCCCTTTTTGATTCATTTTCTTCAAAATTCGTCCAACCTAGAGCTTAACAAAATAAATGATATTTACACAAGTTTTAGTAATAATTCTCTAAAAATACTCCTATATATCCACCATTGACCGGAAAAAATAAGAATAAAAATTATAATTATCGAACATCCCAAACTCGAACATATGTTCCTCCTCAAACAAAATCATATACTTAATCAAACAAACAAAAACAAAATAACCAAAATAGTTAGATAGCATTTTATTTTGTCACACATTTTGGAAGTGCGTGCATAACCTATGAAAAGCTTCAAAATCATGATAGCAATAATAATCTCAACTTATTCAATGTTAAACTGATGTGTGTTTTAATGATCAAGTCAATCATCATAAACTCATAAATTGATTCAACTCCCAATCTTCAATGACCACATATATCGTTTCTTCGCTTTTCATAAAATGTACATCCCTAATCTTAGGCTTAGAACTCTGACTCACGGTGTATTCTAAGGTTGAAATCACAACACTAAGTCCCTTCTCTCTCTAATTTGGTTGGATCTTACCAATAAAAGTTATGACTTCAACTTGTGATGATTCTCTTTTTGATTCCTTCAAACTTCACAATTCAACTAAGTTAATAATCCTCACTAAAAGTCTAAAATTTAATCATGTATATAGTGTCTTCTACTTCATTCACTTGATTTTTTCTAAGTTGTTGTACGTATTCTATTTCATACACTAGCTTTGATCCCTTTTGAATTTTCTTTTTAGGATTTTCGATAGGTATCTTCATTGTGATCTTTTATAGGTTAGCTTTCACTCATGAAGCACCAAAGCTTTTTCCTTTATGCCAAAATTAGTGTAATGTCTCTTATTATAACATTTATTCGGGATCAAACTGCTAACAAAGATTTCTACCTAGTTTCATCCTATTTCTGAACACAATCAACATAAGTAATATTTTTACATAGAATCAACACTCACGTTAATAATTTCCTACATTAGCTTAATTAACCCTAAATTGTCCCTTCAAAGGGTTACAAGGATGAGTATTATGATTTAGTTGTGGTCTTAGTATTCCAAGTTCAAACTAATTCAACTTATTCCAAAAAAATGAATTAACTTGCAATTTCAGGATGAAGAAACCAACCATGATGATCGATGTGTGTATCAAGCTTCACATGGATAAGTATAAAATTAATCAAAGCACATAACTTATTCACAATTCATAAAATCAACACATAATTTCAATAATATTATGATAAGCTGATAAGGCTATCCAACTTAATAATACATACACATAAAAGAAAACATTTATGCAATTTTCAAAATTTTCTCAATTTTTCTTTGTTTTAAATTATAAGAAAGAGGTAAAAATACATGACAATCACAAAAACACATACTATATTATAATACTACATAGATAAATATTGGTGTTTTTCCACTCAAAACCTAAATCAGTTATTGTCCTCATTGCCTCAAAATACAAAAAAAAATATCCCAAAAAGGCAAAAAAAAAAAAAAGATGTAGGTATTCTCTATTCTTGGACGGTTGCGTCTGAAAATGAACGATGGGACATGCACTGAATGGTCTTGGTTGAGATGAAGATTGCATCAACTTTACATAAATATCATCCACCTGGCTAATGTATCTGTCTAATTGTTGTGTGATCTGGTCACAGTCTTGACTTGATCATGATCATAATGCAGTGTAGAGGTTTTTCTCTTAACGAACTAGTTGGTAATACGGATGTTATCTACTTTCTGCTGCAAAACAATCATGTACTACTATACAACCCGGATGGCTATGGTGTTCTCCATAATTGTGAAGCGTATCTAGCACAAAATCTTTGAATTGGATATAAACTCTAGTACAGGTTGTGGATTAGGGATGACTGCATCAAGGCCCATATGGAAGCCAAATAGCATAAGAAGCTGCTCCAACCATCCTTTATGTTCGTCCTATATGAAGTCGAATCGACATTATAACTAATGGGCATGTGGAGAATGCTAAGAATATGTCTAATGATTTTGTTGAATGTATCTTCCATCAATGAAAGAGCTAAAGTGATGTAGGTTAGAAAAACCCTACCATTGATGAAGCTAATTATTGCATTTCTCAAAGATCAAGCTTTCTCGAAAGATAATGATGATGTTCATAAACTCAGATGTAGAGCGGCACATTTCATCATCGAAGATGTTGTGCTTCACAAAAAGGGCTTTTTTATACCTCTCCTTAGATGCACGGACGGAGAAAAAGAAAATTACATCCTTAGAGAGGTCCACAAAGAAATATGTGGCAATCAGGCCAGAGGTTATGCAATGGCCCAAAAGGTGATGAGGTAAGGGTGTTATAAACCCACCCTAAAGAAGAACTTCCTACATCATATACACAAGTATAAATAACAACGCTTCACTACCATTCTAAGACAGCCCTTATTGTAGTTTCAAGTTATTGGCTTTTTACCAGATGGAGAATAAAATTCATTGGCACCATGTCAAGAGTGAGAGGCTATGTTTGTTATGCTATTGTTGTCATTGACTACTTCACCAAGTAAGATGTATGGTGTTCAATAAGCTCATCACCAAGTTTTTGAACACCAGATTAAGTTCACTACTGCTTGGCATTATTTTCCTCAAGAGAGTGGTTTTATCCTCGGTCGCCTTATTAGGGACCATGTATTGTTGACTCAAGAGCTTCTCTACACTTTGGATGGTAAAGGGTGAGAGGAGAATACTATGTTGAAGCTTGACATGGCTAAGATATACGATCACATGGATTAGGGATTCGTATATGGTATACTTGAGGTGTTTGGATTTGATAAGTCATGGATTGATAGGAGTAGACAATGTATATTAGAGTGTGAGTTCTCGGTGCTCTTGAATGGCCGTCCATGTGGTGTTTTTTCATCTTCATTCAGATAGGGCGATCCCATTTCACCTTTCTTATTCATTATCGTAGTAAACTATTTCTCATTCATGCTCACTCATAGGTTCCAGGCCTAACCCAGTATGTATTATCGACATGGAGGTAGTACTTTTAGATCATACATTTCATTTGCTGGCAATATGATCATATTCACCAACGGTCAAAAACAGTTTATCAAAAGGGTCCTCGACTATTTGGAGCATTACGGGGAGATTTTTGGACAGTTGGTGAATAGAGACAAGAGTGGTCTTATACTACCTAGGTGGGCATAAGATTTTTAGATAAGGATAAATGACGGAGTTTACACATCAGCTACATGCATTCACTTATTTGGGAGTTTCCTTATTTAAGGGGACGAAAAAGAGCTTTCTCTATGATAACCTAATTTAGAAGGTCAAGAATAGGATATTAGGCTAGGCTTCACGATTACTTTTATATGGATGACGGATTAATTTGTTGAGATCTATACTATTATCTATACCACTTTTACTTTCTTCAAATTATGCAGCCTCTCAAGGTTATATAAAAGAAATTGGAAAGTATTTTTGCCCGGCTCCTATGGAATTCTAACGATCAGGTGCGTCTTTTACATTGGAGGTGTTAGAATGAGATTTTCTTTCCAATTTATTAGGGTGGATTAGGCTTTAGGAGATTAGAGAACGTGGTGGACACTTTCTCAATGATGCTTTGGTGGTTATTTTGGTTTAAGAGATCTCTTTGGACTCAGTTCTTACAGGACAAATATTATTTGGGGACAATTCCATCCCTTCCTGGAGTTTCTCATACAATTTCTCGTGTTTGGAAGAGGCTAAAGTTAGTTGCGCCACAAGAGGAGCCACACATTACATGGCATCTAAAGCAGTGTTCTAAATAGCGCGATATAGCGCCGCTATAGCGCGTAGCGTGGAGAAAACGCGACGCTTTTATGATATGCGTGTAAAATAGCGGTCAACTTTTTTTGTTGACCGATTTAGCGAGATTTAGCGTGATTAGTCGGAACAAAGCGAGATTAAGCGCGATTAAACCCGCTTTAGAGTTAATGGATCTCACCTAACAATAACATTCTAATAAGCCCAAACTTAGTAAACCCAACATCCCACTACATTTAAAACCCGGCCCATTACCTACAAAGTTCAAGAAGAGATCAATTTTACCCTCAACTTATCAATACCATGAAGGCATTTTACTATTATGAATCTATGATATGCTATTATGAGATTATCAAAATTTGCTTGTCTAAAATTAGTTCCTCAATGAATTTAATTGTGCAAGACCTCAAGAAAATCCTATACTTAGTGTCTAATCCATTAACAGTATAATTAATGCTTAATAGTAAATGTGTATGTTTATTTTTATATAAAAAAATTATTTTTTAAATATAAAAATCTATTTATTATACTTAAAATAATATTAAAAGTACAAAACGCTTTATGACGCTTATTCTCCGCATTGACACGCTTTAGCTTATGATTCTTGATTCTCGACCTCGACGCTACGCAACGCTTTACGCTATTTAGAACACTGATCTAAAGTCGATCGTATATTATTCAGACATGATTGTTGGATGAGAGATACTACATTGGCATCCTTCTTTCCACACAGGTTGCACACATCTGCAAGGGTGCATGACTTATTTGATGGCACTGAGTGAGATTTTGGACGAGGATATTTTTGTACATATAGAGACGCCATACCGCATTATTTAGATAGACACATAAGATGGTAGCCAGTCTGATCATGTAGACAACCTCAAGACTCATTTCATTTACTATAGAGCTCTATTCTTCCTACCATAGTCTAATTCTTTTGCTGGAGACTATGGTAGGATCTAATTCCAGTAGAAATTATACATAGGCACATTGGATGTAATTTTGCCTCTCGATGTTAGTGTTGTTCCGAGATTAAGATCATCAATCACCTTTTCATAGGTACAAACATCTTCGACTAGATATGGACTCATTTGGAGGCATTTTTCAAGTACCTATGACGTCAGAAGAAAGCGTCAGATAGAGATTCCAGAGATAGCTTTATTTTAGACAATATGTACAAGGTGGACATATTCATATTATCATTCCTCTATTGATATTTTGGTTTATATGGATTGAGAGGAATGACGAAAAGGATAGGGAGATCTATATGTTGTCCAGACGTATCATTTGAAGAGTCTACTGCATGATCTATTTTCTTCACATAAGAGGATTGCTTAGAGCTTTGCATTGGCGAGAGGATTTGAGTCTTCACTCATCTTCAGTATTTATATAACTCTTCATCCTCCATCACCACCTATTTTGGTTGTGTGGTACACTCCATCAACGAGATCTTACAAGATCAACACTGATGGATACATCAATGATGAATTTGCAAGTGGTGAGGACATCATTAGGGACTATACATGGTACTGCATGAGGGCATTTTCATCATCATATTAACCATGTCTAATTTTGGAGGTCGAGCTCAGAGCAATACTGGATGGGTTTCTACTAGCCAGAGGACTGGGTGTTTCATCTATTTAAGTAAAGGCATTTGGATGTGGCTATTCACTACATCACCAGGGATGGAGGACCATGGATGATTTAGAGCATTTTTAGACAAATCAGAGACCACATCTCCTTCAATGGAGATACAATTTCCTATTTCTAGAAAGAGAAAAACCAGGTTGCATACCTAATTACTTCAGAAGGTTAGGATCGGCACTGCTATCATAAGTATAAACCATTCGACCTATCTCGACATATTAGGGTACTTGTACAGATTGATAGACATGGACTGCCCAACTTTAGAGGTTTATAGACTAGTTTTCATTTGCATTTCCTTTCTCTGTATGTGAAGTAGCTTGGAATCTCTGAGTGAGCAAGCATGAGAAATAGTCCGCAACGATAATGAACAAGGTAAAATGGGATTACCCAATCTAAACCAGTGTGAGGATGAGAAAAAACTACAAAGACAACTATTCAAGAGCACCGAGAACTAGCACTCCGATATACACCATCTGATCTTGTCAATCCATAACTGATCAAATCCAAATGCCTCAAGTATAACATATATGAATCCCCAATCCATGCGATCATATGCCTTAGCCATGTCAAACTTTAAAATAGTATTCCTCTGTCGTACTTTGCCATTCGAAGTATAGCTCCGAGTTAACAACACATTATCCACAATAAGGAAACCATAGATAAAACTACTATGCTGAGGAAAAATATTATGGGACAACAGTGAACTCAATCTAGTATTCAAAAGCTTGGTAATAAGCTTATTAAATACCATACAAAGGTCGATAGGTTTGAAATCCATCCATCTGTATGTATGCTCCCTATTTGAGAGAAATACGATAAATGTAGCAACAAGATCACGAGGTGAGTGACCACCTTCAAAAAAATAAATCTCCCTTGTACATGTCATCCTGTGTTATATCCCAAGAATGCTAGAAGAATATAGAAGAGAATCTATCAGGGCCTGCAAGAATGTCAGGGTCAATACTGAAAATCGCCTCCCATACCTCATGAATTAAAGGGGGCTAGTTTAGTGCTATATTATCTACCTCCATCAATAGCCTAGGAATAATATCTGATTTGAGTTGATGGGATCCGAGACTCTTGAAAGAACAAATAATAAATCCTTGTAAAATGAGATAGTCAAGCTTTGAATGTTCGCGGAAATAGATAAAACTTCCATTTCTTGAGTCCTAATAGTCCTATATCCTAATAGTCCTATAAGAGATCTGGTCTAGCATCCTTAAACTATCGCATGAAAATATCAAATGTTGTGGTCTCCATATCACAACCAACATGAACTGTCCTTTTACTTTCAAAAGCCTTCATCAATGGATAAAGTCCGGTTAGCGTGGAAATAATGCAATAAATCACGAATACACTTTCATAATCAATCTCTACCTGGTAGACTCTCTTCCCAAATTCCCTCACATGGTGGAATAAATCACCAAATAAACTTCAATCTCATCGATGCAGTTCCTATTTTAATATGAAGAACTTCTCCTATAAAGTAGTCATCCTCATAAGATGAGTAGGAGAGACCATTTGTGAAAAATGAAAGCTAGAAAATCATGGTGCTTGGTCCAACCATTGAGGAATCAAAAGGGTCTAACCCCAAATCATCGTCAGAAGTCAACCATAAAAGCAAATATGAGTGATGAGATAAAGTTTGATTTAGATGCCTCACTGTTAGCTATCGACAAAAAACTATAGCTGTAGAGTTAATCAAAACTCTATCCAATATCTTCATGACCTGGCTATTGGTCCAAATACACTAACCCCACAAGAAACTAGTGTCCTACAACCTACAATGGAGCATCAAATCAAAGAAAACAGTACTACCTCTATCGCGAATATTGTGACCTATGCGCTCACCATTGTGTGCAATAATGTTAAAGTCTTCCCTAACTAACCAAGGATCATTTTATTAATAGGAAACAACGTCCATATATTTCAATTGTTAAAATTGTGGTTGTCAAATAATATATCCATAAAAGATATGGGAGAATCAACTTGATCTATGGAGATAGATCTAAAAAATTGCTTAACTCCTCTCAATCTACATAGATAAAATTTTGAGAAGATTTTATATGAAGAAAATGAACTGAAAGTTCTTGGATATACTGATGTTAACTTCTAGTCAAACTAGAATGATAGCAGATCTCAATTAGGATATTATTTTACTCTTGAGCAATGTGTTGGAAATGTTCCAAATAGGAAAAAATCGTTGATTCAATAGCAGAAATCTTATACATCATTGCTTTAGAAACAAAAACAAAGTTGTGATCTCAATCAAGAAGTTCATCAATAAACTTGGGGTGGTTCCTAATATTGTTGATCACATGCTTCTACATTGTGATAACAATAGAACCATCATGCAAACGAATGACTAAGGTCTCATAATAATCCAAACATGTGTTAAAGTGGTATCATCTTATTGGAAATAGAATACAATGACGTAAAGAAAGAACGAATTCCTACAAGTTGTTAAATTGCAGATCTATTCACAAAGAGTTGTCACAACATAAACATGATTGTCATATAGACTCTTATAATATTAGATACATAAGTTATTAGATCTAGTGCAAGTGAGAGTTTGTAAGTGTTATGCTGTAGGTCCAATAAACTGTGGACATAAACACTTTTAATATAAGTTGATGCATGTAATTTATGGCAGATCTATTATTTAATTGAATTAATATTCTAATAAATTAAATAATAGAATTTATAGATTCAAATCTTGATAATTTGTT
This sequence comes from Fraxinus excelsior, assembly GCA_019097785.1. NCBI lineage: Eukaryota > Viridiplantae > Streptophyta > Magnoliopsida > Lamiales > Oleaceae > Fraxinus > Fraxinus excelsior. The sequence continues at coordinate 17,528,314 of CM032628.1, forward strand.
AATCACAAGAAGTGGTGATTGTGAGATACAAACTACATATGACTGAATCTTAAATCATCATTGGTCTAAGTAATAACGAGATATAGATATTGTTATTATGGATAGACCTTCACGTGTGGTATTTCTTAATTTGTGAAGTAAGTAACTGATCTCACAAGCTAAAGTATGGAGACACTTAAATAAATACGTGGATGTTTTGTTATAGAACAAAACATTGGAGACTCATTAGAGATATTCTATATAGATAACTATCTGAGTGTCAATTGTTAATCTCTAATGTTCGATAATGGAATTGGTCCTTCAATTTGAGGTCATCATAGTACCTTATATGAGGACAGACATGATTTGGTGATGTTGGATGTTGCTCTACCAAAGGTTTCTAGTACGACATCGTCCGGGTGTGTCAAAATCATATGAAGATTGTGAATGACCAATAGATGATTCAATACTCTTAAATAGTAAGAGATTACGATATACATTTCATTTAGTTAAGTGGATAATGAAATTCTTGGCCAATATTTGCTCATAAGTAGGAAAAGAACTTTCGACTTTCACTGGCTTAATAATAGGATGAAAGACATGATCGATAATTGATATTGGAATTGATCTGATCATATTGATGAAAGGATTATAATTTCACAGTAAATGAATAAATTTTGTTTTATCATACCACGTGACATTTCTCGTCACATGTATTGCCCTAACGCATTGCTAGATGTCAATTTGGGACGATGAATGTGAATTGATGATAAATTAAAAAATAGTATTTTAATTTATCAATTTTGATTACATCAAAATAATAATTCAAATTCTTAGACAACATGATAGGTAATCTAATTGGTCATACACAAAAGGAGAACTGGAAGAATGAAATTAACAATTTAATTAATTAACAAGTGTTTGAGAATTAATTAATTGAGTTGTTTTTTAATAGGTCCGAATTAAATAATTGGATTGATTAATTCATGGACCAAAAATTAATTAATTGGATTGATTAAACATTGAACTTGATTAAGTTTAAGAGATAAGCTAAGCCCACTTGGACTTCTATTAATAGTTTGTTAGGGTTTGAAAAAATATAATACAATTCATTATCTAACTAACACAAAAAAGAGAAACCATAATTCTCTCATTCTTGTTCCTTGTGTGGATCTCCATTGGAAGTTGAACAATTGGACGGCTATGGATTGCAGATAGTGATAGTTCGTGTTCAAAGATTAGTATTGGAGTTTGCAGAATCTACAAAAGATATAATTTCTATCACATTTTTTTTTTTTGTAAACACAAAGAAGATCTTTGATGGGAATTGAATTTTTTTTCCTTTGTACATGATTAAGTAAATTCCCAACAGTATCCACCATTGGCTTTTTAAGAAGATAATAACGTTCTTTCGATATTTTTAGATGTACAATAGCCAACTGCGAATGTAGAATTTTAATTATATTTCAATTTTTATAGTTATTATATTTCAATTCTGATTAACGGAAGGTTTTTATATTTCAATATATATTTCGATATATATATATATATATATATATATATATATATATAGGTATATATATATATATATAATATATATATATATATATAATTTTTTATTTTTTACATTTTCTTGCAATTTTACTTCATTGTTATGCTCTACTAATAACAATGTAATTATCAACAAAAAGGGTGACCATCTTGCGAGCAAGCTCATCAGGAAAAGAGGAGCTTGTAGCAGGTCGAGCCTAGGTTTCTTGAAGCAACCCAACTTGTACGTAGAGCAAGCATGAGCTACCTTGCCTATCCGTGAATGAGTCTAACGACTCGACTAGTCCTATTCAGCATCCTTATAGTATCTCCAATGATGGTGTAACATAGTGATTTAGATCCTCAAAGTTGTTGAAAACCTCTTCAATAGAAAGGTGCGAAGGAGATACGAATAGCATCTTCCGGTAGAAAACGTTAAAAAAAAAAGATGAAAATTTACATCATTTTTTACATCCACAAGAAGCAAAAGTAAATTTAGATGTTTTGATTAGAGCATAATTTAGATTTAGATCCAACATGGATGTAAATGAGAATGCAAAACTGATTTTAGAGATACTAATTTACACCCAATTTTATACCACCATTGGAGATACTCTTAATGCATACCCTCATTTCTTTTTGTTTTAAATGTAATATATCACCTTATTTCCAAAAGTTCACTTGCGTGAGTGAGTGTGTGTGTGTGTGTGTGTGTTTTTTTTTTTTTTTCTTCCTCAAAGAGCAATCTCATCTTTGTACTTCTTTACCATAATTTTTATTTGTGGGCATCTTTTATGGATTTTCGGGATTGTTAGATTGAATCTCTATTGTTGAATGGAGGATGCAATGATTTGAAATCAAATCCAACCTTTTCGCTATATCATCATTATATTCTTATTCGGTTTTTGGAGAAGGTATTGTATCTTCTTGCTCAATTTCCTTGTATATATAATTGGATCTCTAAGAATTGGTGTTTAATAATTGGAATTTCGAATTTGCTGGATAAACTTATATTATGCAATAATTAGCTACGACCTCAACCTTTAATTTATTTATGGTATGTGCTCAAAAACAATAAAAAATGCAGCTAAGTGTACATCGAGACCTACACTTCTCTCCTCTCATGGGGTTTCTCTTTCATTGGACATTACAATTTTTGAATGGAGTGCAAGGGTATTAAAGTTTTAATCTTTATTTTTAAATTTTTTGCTGGAAAATCAATTATAGTAGTGGCAAGTGATAGCACTCTTTCCTTGAAACAAATTTGCCCTGCAACGGTACTAACTGAGTAACGGCAACTATCTCCCAAGTTACAAAGATTACTTCCTTGTAATAGAAGTATCTCAAAACTACGCAGCAACAACAAACTCAATGGAATTTTCTCTCTAAAAAGAATGATTTTGAATGCAAAGTTTGGGAGAGTTTTAGCAAGAGTTTTTTTATGCAAGACTTAAGAATATGAATTGGGATGCTTAAATGACATCCAAGAGGTCCAATTTATAGAAGATGAGGGATTGTGGATGAAGAGACATACCCCAAAATCTAGCAACATTTACTAAGGGTCGCATCTTTTACTATCGCATGTGCGTCACTTGAGCACCAAAAGCAGAGAGTCTTAGGTGCTAAAAATTTGATTTTTTCCTCCAACTTGGAATACAATTTCTCATTCATCCAGAATTGATTTTTAGATTCCAAATATACCACGATCATCTCTTTGACGAGTAGAACAAGTTAGTCTATTTATTTCAATAATTTAACTATCAGATCAAGTTCGAATATTTGATCAAAGTCGACATGAAAGTCGCTTTTCACATTTTTCATGGTCTCATACTTAACCAGTTTTGATCTCTTTAAGCTAAATTACAGTAATCCCTCACATGAATGGAAGCTCCAAATATGTAAATGATATATAGATGTTTGTAGAGAGAAGGCATAAAAACATTGTATCAAGAGAGGGAGCTTCAGACATTGAAACTTCCTTAGTGAAATATTATCCAATTTACTTTGCTAATTGGTGAATGCTCATGCAAACATCTTTCCCAAACTGTTCTGGTTCTCATGATTGTGTTCATTTTTGCCCCGGAATGCCCTTGGGTTTCATAAGTATTTAGAGAATTTTAGCCTTAAACAATTCTCATCGAAGTGGTCCCACTTCACACTCATATAGGTGACCTCCTATTAAGAGTATTCTGCCTTACTCCACTTATCTTTATCCAAATATAAGAATCATTAAAAGTGTATATTAACCTTTAAACATTATGCAAAAAGCACTTTAAATATTAGGAATAATTTCTTAAGTGCTTTATTGAGTTTTCATAAATTAGTTGTCTCCTTGAACCAAGATCTTGGGATCTCCAATAAACAAGGTATGGTTACCATTACAAAGATTCTTAAATAGTATGCTTTAATCCCATTCTTCTTGCAACATATTTGATCTCTCAGTAAACCTTTCGTAAGCGGATTCACGATGTTCTCCTTTGATTTCACATAATCAATGGAGGTAATACCATTTGAGATCAGTTGCATAATGGCATTGTATCTACGATGTATATGTCTAAACTTACCATTATACATGTTGTTTTGAGCCCTTTCAAAAGCTAATTGACTATCACAATGTATACCTATTGCAGATACCGGCTTAGGCCAACATGGAATGTCTTCCAAAAAGTTATGGAGCCATTCTATTTCTTCTCCTGCTGTTCAAAGTAATAAACTTTGAATCCATCATTGATTGAGCTATATAAGTTTGCTTTGTAGACTTCCATGACATAACAACCCCCCCACCAATGGTAAATATATAACCACTAGTAGACTTGAAATTCTTCACATTAGATATCCTATTTGCATCATAATATCCTTCCAATGCTGCATGATATTTTGTAAAGTGTAATCCAAAGATTAAATTATGTTTTAAATACCAAAGAATCCAGTCAAAGCCTTCCAATGATCATAGCTTGGATTACTCGAAAATCTACTAAGTTTATTCACCGTAAATGCTATATCATGTCGACTGTAGTTCGTAATGTACATTAGACTGTCTATAACATGTGAATAATTTAGTTGTGACACTGGTTTACCCATATTTTTTACTAAGTGTAGATTTAAGTCAATAGGGATTTTCATAGAACTTTTCTCAAGTATACTAAATCTCTTAACTACACTCTCAATGTAATGAGATTGGAAAAGTAGAATTCCTTTAGACATTCTAGAGATCTTAATCCATAATATCACATCAGTCACACCCATGACTTTCATGTCAAAATATTTCCTTAACATTTTCTTGGTGTGCATGATTATTTTGTGACTATTGCCCATAATCAACATGTTATCAATATATAAACATACAATTACATAGGCATTTGGTGTCTGTTTTATGTATATACACTTATTACACTCATTAATTTTAAAGCAATTTGAGAACATTATTTTGTCAAATTTTTGGTACCATTGTTTAGGCTAGCTCACCATTCAAAAATTCCGTTTTCACATCCATTTGATGAATCTCAAGGTTATATAATGTATCAATTGCAATTAGCAACCTTATCGAAGTGATTCTAGTAACAGGTGAGTAAGTATCAGAGAAGTCAAGTCATTTCTTTTGCCTATATCCTTTGACAACTAATCTAATTGTATATTTATCAATGGATCCATCTAGTTTGATTTCGTCTTGAAAATCCATTTACTCCTTAAAAGTGTATTCATGTGTGGTAAATCAACTAACTCTCATGTATGATTTTGTATTATAGAATCTATCTCACTATTGATCTTTCCAATTAGGTGTTTTCGGTGTAGACATTGCTTAATTGAATGTCTTTGGATCATTTTCTACCGTGTAGGTTAAAAATTATGACAAAATGAAGTAGATGTTCTATCCATTTTACTATGCATTGGTTCTTCATCGTTCGAAGTATCAATTGTGGTATAAAAAGTTCTTTTATTCAAATTTACATTTTACTTGTCTTTGCTTGGAATGATATCTTAGAAAAATGATGCATTTCTCGATTCTATTTGGTGCCTTTATGTATGTCTTGAGCATTAGATTTATAAACAAGATAATGATGTGCACTACTACTATTTCGTATCCAATAAATATGCAGTCAATCATTTTAAGACCAATTTTCGCTTGTATTGGCTTTGGTACTTCAATCTTAGCCAAATACCATTACAATTTTAAGTGTTTATAAGAAGCAGGATAAAGTTTCCATAATTTATATTGAGTTTCATCCATTTTCTTTGAGGGCATCTTGTTTAGAATGTTATTTGCAGAAAGTATAGCTTATTTCCAAAGTTCTGGGATATGCCCGAACTTATCAACATACATTCATCACTTCTTTAAGAATTCGGTTTTTTATGAATGATTCCATGTTCAAAACAATATTCTCCAAAAGGTGCTCCATATTCTCCTCCTCTGTCATTACGATGTTCTTTATTCGCTTTTCAAGTCGATTATCCACTTCCATCTTATAATGTTTTAAGACATCTAAGGCTTTGTAGTTGCTTCTTAACAAATACACATAACAATACTTTATACAATCATCAATGAAAGTAATAAAGTATTTATTTCCACCTTTAGTTTGAACAAGTCTCAAATCACAAATATCATCAAGAATTAATTCTAAAGGCGCCGTGTTCCTTTAAACTGAATGAAAAAGTGTTTTGGCAAATTTCGCCTCAACACAAATTTCACGTTTATGATTAGGATCAAATTTAAGTGTTGAAATTAAACTTTGATTATAAAGTTTACGCACGGATTTATAATTTGTGTGTCCTAATTGATTATGCTATAAGAAGATAACTCAAGCATATAAGTAGAATCAAAATTAAATTCATAATGCTTTGTTTTGGTACAGTTGCAAGAACGTTCATTTTGAACGTTCCATCACCTAGGTATCATTTACCAGCATATATCTTAATCTTAGTGAGTACAAATTTATCAGATACAAATACAAGTTTAAAGTCATTTTTGCTAACTAGAGACCTGGATACAATATTTGTCGTGAATGTCCGATACATGTAGGACATTGTTGAAAACAAGCTCTTTGACATAAGTCATTTTCAAATTAACCTTCTCTTATCCTTCAACATTCGAGCTTGCAAAATTTTCCATAAAAAGTTGCTCTCCATTTAACTCTTTATAGTTTGAGACCATAGTCTTGTCTGCACAAATGTGGTGGGTAAAACCAGTATCGACCCACCATTCCCTTGGATTATCAACATTGTTGCATTCCGAAACAATTGCAAATAGATTCATCTCTTGTACCCCTTTAGATAAAGTGTATCTTTCAACCACATTAGCTTGTACATTCTTCTTATGCTTTCTAAGCGATGTTCTGCTTTTATACAATTGTAGCTTTACCTTTAAACTTCTTGCCATTCTTGAAGTTCACTTTTCGATGCATCATCCGAGACCTTAAATTTTTTGTTGACTCTCAAACCGAATTCCACAAAGTTTGTTCCAAATTGAAAAATAGACTTCTGTTCGGTCTTTCTATTGCCTTTCTCAATCATATTATCGACTATCAATTCCTTCAAGTTCATCTCCTTGCATTTGTGCTTGAGATAGTTTTTGAAATATCTCCATAGAAATGGAAGTTTCTTGATGATATCAGTAACTTAGAATGGTTCACTCAACTCCATTTTCTTCCCATGAATGTCATGAAGTAGAACTTGTAGTTCTTGCAATTCATAATCAAAGATTTTTTAGTTTATCATCTTGTACTCAAGGAACTTTCTGAAGATGAACTTTTTCGTGCCGATGTCTTCCATTTTGTACTTTTTCTCTACAAAATCCCAACATTTCTTGAATGATTTCATAGCACTATACACTCCATAAAGTGTATTGTCTCATCCATTTAGGATGCAGCTTTTGTAAAGGAAATCCAAAATTGACTCACGATTGTTTAATATGTAAGCCAAGTGATGAAGGGTGTGGAAACAAGATATAGCTTGGCTGAGCAACTGGTGTTTGCATTGGTCATTGCAGTCAGGAAATTGAGGCCATACTTCCAATCTCACATGGTACGGTGATGACTAATTAATCGATTAAACAAAGTTTAAATCGACCAAAAACTTTGAAAAGATTGCTGAAGTGGGCAATTGAGTTGAATGAGTTTGATATAGAGATCAAACCAAGAACAATCATCAAGGCATAGGCTCTAGCGAACTTTATAGTCGAGCTTACCATCCCGCCTGAGCAACCTGCAGGTCAGAATGTGGATTGGAAGCTTTTTGTAGATGGTTCTTCAAACAACAAAAGATCAAGAGCGGAGATCATAATGATAGGACCGGACTCCAAAGAGTTAGAATATTCCCTATGCTTCGAGTTCTCGACTAGAAATAATAAGGGCTGACAGCTAAAATGGGGGTGTCCTCAATTGAGGTTTGCAGCAATTCTCAGTTGATGGTTGGACAGGTGACAGGAGAATTTGAAGCGAATGACAGAAGGATGGTAGCATACATGATGAAGGTAAAAGACTTGCGAAGAGGGTTCACAAATTTCAAGATAGTCAAGGTTCACTGAAAAGATAATAAGCGGGCAGACGCATTGGCCATACTTGCATCTACTAACCAAAAAAATTTGCCTTGTACAGCAAGCGTGCAAGTCTTGGGACAGTCGAGCATTCAACACATGATCAATGTTGTGAACATAGAGCATGAAAAAGGTTGGATGGACCCGTTGATTGAATATCTCCTAGGAGACAAGGTACCTGAAGACATTCTCGACATAAAACGATTGAGGGCTCGAGCATCTTTGTTCACCGTCATCGATGGACAACTTTATAAGCGGGTTTTCACGATGCCATACTTAAAGTGTTTACAACCAACAAAGGTACGGGAAATGCTATTTGAGATGCATGTAGAAATTTGTGGCAACCATCAAGGAACGATTGTCCCCGCATTTAAAATCATACAATAGGGATACTACTGACCCTTCATGAATGATAATGCTAGAGAATTTGTTATAAAATGTGATGCATGCCAACATGGGTACCCGATCCATATCACAGCCGAGTAGTAGATAGCTATCTTTCGGGTATGTCCTTTCTTTCAATGGGAATAGAATATCCTGAGACCTTTGCATGTGGCCAAGGGGCAAAGAAAGTTTCTACTAGTCGCCATTGGCTAATTTACTAAATGGGTGGAGATGGAACCACTGGTTGCCATCACTACAACTCCAAAGCTTTTGTGTGAGCTATCACATCGATCGTAGGCTAACTTCAGTTGCTCACCCTCAACCAATGGGCAAGCAGAAGTGGCCAACTGGACCATACTATGGGATTTGAATACAAAATTGGAAAGAGAGAAAGGGTTTTGGGCACACGAACTACCTAATGTAATACAGGCATACCACATAACCCCACGAGAACCAATGGGCGAAATACATTTTCAAACTGTCTTTTAGGATGGAAATTGTTGTTCCTGTTGATACCTTAGTGAAACCGACAGAATGAAAGTCAAGCATCTTGATGTCACGATAACCAATGCAGAACTTGATTTGCTTGAGGGAGTGAGAGAGAGATGGCAACTATAAAAATGGCAGCATACAAGTAGAAGGCTGCAGAGTATTTCAACTAAAGGGTAAAGCCAAAGATTTTCCAGCCAGAAGGTCTTGTGCATAGGGATGCAACAGCATCAGGACACCCACCATCCAAGCTCGGGCCAAATTGGGAAGAATCATATGATGTGATTCGCAGCATTGGAATAGGAGCCTACAGTCTGAAGGACATGAATGAGAATCCACTAGGTAGGCCATGGAACGCTGTTTATCTCAAAAAATACTATCAATGAGTTGCATCATAGAAAGATAAGTCATGACTATTGTATATACAGTAGATATGTTGCTCTGTTAATTTATCTAATGTAATGCATGTTATAGGCACCACCTATTGTAATTGTTAATGTTATCTAATGAAAGGTTTAGATAGCGGTAGATGATGAGGGTGCAAGCTAGGACGTCCCGGTGTGTCTTCTAAGCCCCCAAGTCCAGGCAATTTATATGTCAATGTACGACTTCAAACTTCTCCCAATAACTCAAGTTCGCTATACGGTTAGTGGAGAGTCTTCAAAATCAAAGACTCGATAAGGCCCTAAAGCACTAAGCTATGCGCTCTACAATTCAACATAACCTAAGAGGTTATGCGGAGAGCAACAAAACCAACAAATTGGTTATAAGCTCGACTGCGCTCAACGGTCATAGTAGAGAGCCTACAAAACCAAAAATTGGTTAACGCCCTATTCTACTAGACCAAGCACTCTACATTCGACAGAGCCCTGGGGGCTAGGTAAAGAACAACAAAACCAATAAATTGGTTATAAGTTTGACTGCACTCAACGCTCATAGTGGAGAGCCTGCAAAACCAAAAACTGGTTAAGACCTTAAACCACTAGACCAAGCGCTCTACATTCAACCGAGTCCAAGGGGCTAGGTAAAAAGCAACAAAACTAATAAATTGGTTATAAGCTCGACTATGCTCAACGATTATAATGGAGAGCCTACAAAATGAAAAATTGGTTAAGGCCCTAAACAACTAGACTAAGCGCTCTACATTTGAAGAGTCTGAGGGGCTAAGTAAAGAGCAACAAAACTAATAAATTTGTTGTAAACTCGATTTTGCTCAATGGTCGTAGTGGAGAGCCTACAAACCCAAAAGTTGGTTAAGGCACTATACCGCCATACCAAGTGCCCTACGTTCAACAGAGCCCAGTGGGCTAGATGGTGAGCAACGATGCCGAAAATTTGGTTAAGGATAGGCAATTGAAATCGCTACATGGGCATGTGGTCGACGTGACTGTGTCGACTACATAGCAATCGACCCATGCCCATTAGTCAAATGATGATCGACAGCTGATGGTTGGCCATTATACAGCTAGTGCACCCTTCTGGACGTTGCACCCCCTAATAGTCACTCGATTGAGTTAGAAGAGTTGTGGGAGGATAGAAAAAAAACAAAAACTAAGCAACAATAATGTTCCATAAGAATGCGTCCATACTCAAAATGGAGTGTGATTGTTTGTCCACATCCTGGACCAAGAGAAATCACTAGACTATCAAAGGACAAAAATGAATAACTGTAGAAAGTGCTAAAAGATCTACAACAAAAGACTATGTCAACCCTAATGCAAAGTCCCTTCGCTCTTGCCTCATGATATACGCCCAAATGTCTTGGATTGAGGGGTATTGCTTTCTCTTCCTTTATGATGCAGTCGAAACCCAAAGGGTCGATAAAAGGGTACTCGGCTGAGATCTACTCCTTGATCAATTTGATAGATGCCGCAATCGCCTTTTCCCTGTATGAATGCAAGGCCTTAGCATAATTGGATAATGATTTGTACTCCTCCACAGATGCCTCCAAGTCCTTAGCATACTCTACTGAAGCTTTATATCACTCCACTACCTCATCGGGACCTCGAGCTAAAACAGATCGTAGGTTATCAATCTCCGTCTCTTGCTCGTGAGCTCGGGCCTCTAAAGTTTCAAGAGACTTCTTCAAAAAAGACATTTTCTTTTTGTAATGATGAGCTTCCTTCTTTTTTTTCCTCTGTGAAAGCTTTTAACTCTAATGACTGACGACGACATAACTCGACAAGTCCATTTTGTAGGGCCACAACCTAATAGACATGAAGCAAAATGATTGACAACCATTAAGCATGAGAATAAACCAACAAAAAGAATGAAGCTTACCCTCTGAGTGTAGACCACCAATACCCTTTCCACATCATCAGTACTTCGCTCGGCAATCACTCTGGTGTGGATAGGCACAATCGAAGACCTGAGAACCATCATATCAGAATAGTTCCGAGTAGGAGGAAATCTAAAGTTCAAAAAAGGGAAGCCCTCGCGCTCGGACTTAACCCGACTCGAGCTACCCCCTCTCGTCTCGGGCGGTGGGATATCTTTGACTGGCTCATTTAAAAGTTGGAATGTCTCCTCGATGGCATGATGCATTGCTCCTCTATCAACGGTTTTCTTCCTTCTCAGTAAAACCAAAGTTAGGTCGACATCACTCTCATGCACACACTCGGGCATGGAGTCCATGGTCTCCTCCAAGTCGAATTACACACATGTATACATGGAAAAACCTATCAAGCTCAAAGAACAACAGATGGATGTGGGTACAGATGTGAAATTAAAAGCAAAATATGTGAGAACCAACCATCAACAAGGATAAATCCCTCATTGCTTCCTAGTGCAGTCAAAGACTTCAATTCTCCATCCAAATCAAAATCCAAATCTGCATGCAACAATTGAGTTTACCCGGTAAAAAGAGAATAGCAAATCAAAATATATGAAAGTGTAAAAGTATAAGCAGGAAAAAGAGGACTTACCGGCAGGTCAATTGATCCCCACTATCAACATATTTCTCATAGCCAGAACTGACTATAGGTTGGGTGCAAGGAGAGGTGTATCAGTTACTTGCTAGATTTGCGCTCGTAGAAGAAGAGTAAGCTCAACCTGACTATTGAAGAAGGAAATTTAAGGATGTCTCCAATTGGTGTTGAAATGGAATTGAACCTCGGAATGTCGAACAAAGAAGAATCGAAATTTCCACCCATTGTTGGAATTCCTAAAATTGGGGAAGCGCAAAGAGACTCTAGAGGTGAAGAAAACAAAGGCATTATATTAAGCTAGCTCACGCATTTCGAAGACGCACCTAAAAACGACTACTGAAAGTATAATCTTCTTGCTAATGCAAATGTACAAGAAATACAATGCCTTCATCCATGCGTTAGGGTTTATTTGACTAAGAGTGAGATAGAATTCATTAAAAATTGAGATGAAAAGTGATGGACAGGGAATCAAAAGCCACTGTTTGTAGTGTCATTGTATAAAACAATCTCGCAAGGATAGGACCTTGGAAGCTTTTCTTTGGGCCTAGGGGTTATATAGATATAATTGTCAACACGATCGAATTTGCTAAGTGATTTTTCCAATTTAAGTGGGATTTATAAATGACATAGCATTTTGGAATCTCAAGAACCACCACCTCGCCCGTCGAATCTCGCCCAATTTCCAAGTTTTGGTTCAAAGACTTAGTCGAACCAATGTGTTTCTTGGAAGAACTTGGTCGAAAGCTTTAGCCGAATGGGATGGACTATTGGAGTCATGGGAGAATTGATCGACATCTCGAGGGAGGCCATCGGTGGGCCAATCAATTTGCTCATTATCACTTTCATCGGATGAAGAAGTCAAGAAGGTTTTATACATGATAGGATGAAAGATAACAAACAAAAAGAAAAAAAAATAGGATGAAGGAAGAGAATGGGAAGAGGTTACCTTGAGAGTTTGAGAAAGATAAAGTTTTTGCAAATGGATGAGTGAGGGTGACATGAGGTTTTATCCTTCTTATATAGAGGAAAAATCTTAATTTTTTTGGGAGGAAAATTTCCCCCAAAACCAAGTCCACACATGGGGTGTCGTTTGTACAATATTTCATTACCCAATGACATTTGGACTATTCAACCCGCTTACATTGTACCAAATATCGATTTATAAAAAAAATCCCTTGATGTAGATGAATGAAGATGCTACCCCTTATTGATAGCATTGACAAGAGGTAAGGGCTAGTGATATTAGAGGCAACAATAATTGTCTACTATGACCAATAAGGAGAAGACTACTCAATATACTCCCTACAAATAGGCTTATGCCGCCTACCGCTACGTGGCCCCCTATACTCTTGTTGAGCCATCTACTGCTACGAGGCCCTCGTCTACCACTACGAAGTCCCCTATACTCGTGTTGGGCCGTCTATCGCTACGAAGCCCCTTATGCACATGCTGGGTCGTCTACCAGTATGAAACCATCTACACTTGACTATAAAAATATACTTGACATGGATGGGAACCGTTCAACGGTTATCATGGACACGACCAATCGTTGGATATGTGGATGTCCTCCACTCATGACGTAGGGGTAGTGGTAGTGGGGGCGCTACTTAGTACACGTGTTGCAATAACCGTCCAACGGTTATATCGCTTCATGGCATATATAAATACTCCTAAGGCAAGACAAGTATGGAACGAAATATTCTATCTATTTGAATACGCATTTGATCTATTCCTATATATTTTTTGTTATTACCCTTACTAATTCTCATGTCGGAGGTAAAATGGGAGAGAAACCCCCAACCTTATTTTGCAAGTAGTATTCGTTCATCGGAGTTGCAAGAGCACCTTGCACCGCAGGAGGCCACACATGCTTGTTTCATAACCATTAGGAGCTTTTTTCACCGCCGTAGGCCACACAAGCTTGTTTCATAACCATTTCAAATTTGGTTGAGAAACAATGTGTCTTCCAATGAATAATGAATTCGACATTGAGTCAAACATAATTTGAGTAAAATCAAATTGAAACAAAAAACTATTTAAAGTTAAATTGTCCTAGATTTTTCTATCTAAATTTGTCTTAGAGCGTGCTTAGCTCATTTCCAGGAAAAAAGAAGACTAGAAGTTACCTTAAACTTTTTTTTTCCCTGAACATAATATTAAATATTATTTTTTATTGATTATAAATACTTTAATTGTACCATACAACGTGCAATACATATTTGAATAATGCCATTTATCATTACTCTACATGTTTAGATAACTAGTACATTTAAAAGTACATAAACGCAAATTAACACATCACCCGTGTGTGGTTCCCTCTATAACTATGGATCTTTTGTGATCGTGCCTCTCACACAAATTCAGGACCGCCCATGAAAGCAGTAGAGACTAGAGAGACGCTTATTAATGAGGTTAAATTATCAAATTTGTGTAATAGTAATAGCTACTAATTCTTGGCTTTAAAATATATTTGCATTTCATTTTTGTTACAAAAAGTGGTTTCTTGAACGGTTTCTATCCAATTTGACCTTAAGATGGCTTGCACCATTTTATGCAAGGTAAAAATACATAACTAAAATACTTTAAGTATACAATTTTCCATTACAGGCTTACAAAAATATTTCAAAAATCAGGTGACACGTTATATTAATATATTATACTTTCGAGTTATTATATGAACCAAATTTAGAGAAATCAATTAATTTAAGATATTTTCATCAATAATGCTGACGTTGAAAATTATATAGATAAAATTCAAGCCAACTTAAGAGGATCGTAAAGACTTGATTGATAATGAAAGATCATAACATGTTTGATACAATGATTTCATCTTCTTTTCTAAGGAGATATTTGAAATATGACTAAGTTTAGGAAATATTGTAATGTAAAGTCTCGTTTTTTGTCCCTCCTCCAATTCTCATCTTCTCTTCTTCCCTTTATAGGGAAAATCTTGCATGTACTTGTCATTTGCCCATCTTGTCAACTATAGTGTCGAGCTGAGAAAGTATATTCATTGGCACGTTTGGATTGGTTAAAGAGCTCGGCCTGTCAGATCATTATGAGTGTATCTCATATGTGGTCCCCAATAATTAATGAATTACTTAGGGAAGGAAGCTAAAGTATTTGAATAGTGTGCGTTGATGTAAGATCTGCCAAATGTTTCGATTTTGTAGATAGTTTGTACAATATGTAAGAAATCTATAATGATTATGCTTCCTTGAGCCTCAATTAACTACATGACCGAGTTGGCCTTGCATTCCCGAACTCACATTAGCACAGGCTTACTGTACACATTGAACCATATTTTGTCGACCTCCAAGGTTGGTCATAAACAGTTACCCCCAAGTCAACACTTTGCCTAAGTGACGAGCTGACGTTAGCGATACTGGATGTATCTTTCTATTTTGGAATTGTAACAATAGTTAATGATACGGACAAGTGTTACACCATGAACGGCTGATGAGCTATCAAGCATTATGATTTCTTCCTTTGGAAGTTTAATGAAATGACACCATTTTGAAGCAGTAAAATCAGCACATTGATTTTCCCTCCATTTTTCCATCCTACAGTCCAGACTGCACCTTTTTAATATTCATTTCTTTTAAATGAGTTTCACCCTTCCTTTTCCTCACTTTTAGCTTCTTATCTTTCAAACTTTTGTTCCTTCGAATATTTTCTTCTCATCCCTATCACTTTTTGAGTGAGGTCGGCCGCATTCAGGTATTCCCTTTTAGCAAGAATACATTTCATTTTTCCTGTGTTTTGTGTTATTCCCAATTTTTATATGAGTTCGGACGAATCACAGGTTCAGTCCTGGGGGTAACCAACAGGAAGATTTCGTACCTTCTTCGTCCACCCCATCTTTTAGCTCATCTTCTGCCCAGTTCGGACTGTCAAGAAGTCTTAACACATGTTCCTATCAATTCGATGTACCCAAAACAATCAACCATTCATAGAAATATGGACCAAATCATGGAAGTTCCCAATGGGGAATGGGGGGCAGATTCTTATAGGTCGGTAGTCACTGGGATATGTTAGCTAGTTGGAGAGCTAAGTATAGTATCCCTAGTTCGATAGAGCTAGTAATACCATCTTCGTCTAACCGAGCTAACACTCCTCCAGTAGGATGTGTAACTTTAAATTCGACAATCCTCCGGCCGGATTAAAACTCCATTTTCCTAGAATAATTTGTGAATTTTTATCTTCATGGAGAATAGCTCCTACCCAACTTTGCCATAATGGATGGAGAACCTTGGTGGCAACTTTAATCTTATAGAACAAATTAGGCCACCCCAAACGTAGTGTATCCTAATTCAATTCCCTCTTTTCATTTAAAGAGGATAGAAAAAAAACTCGGGCTGGTGGTATACTAGCGTTAGGCTTAGGATCGGGGGTCCCTTAGTATTAGATACCCCCATCCTCAATGAAAACGTAAAAAGAGAAGTTCTTCTACGTACAGGGGGAGTCGCAGTTCCATTCAGCTGAGGTAAATAGGAAGAGTGTAGTCCATTCTCTTTATCACCCCTTATATAAGTAAGAGATCACCTTCGATTCCTGTTTTTGTTTTTTGTTGAAATCATTCTTTTAAGTACTCCATTTTTCTCTTGCAGATTGCAAGACATCTTCATTGAGCTTGGCCACCCAGAAACGAGACCATCCGTGCTCTCCCATCAAGGCAAAGATCCTGTAAATTTGTGATTTCAGACATAAATTTATTCCAAGCAGGTTTGTTCCAGTCCCTACCTCCTATTACGGACTCAACCCGAGCTACAACTTTGGCCCCCACCTATTCTTGTAAGTATACTTTATGTTGTCTTTTTCAATATTCATCCTTAACATGATAATAATCTTATATTAAAATTTATTTCAATCCAAGATCCAAGCATGCCGGGATATAAGGCGAAAAAGGCAACTGCAGCAACTGCTAAAGGAAAGAAGAAGGACCTCACTGCTAAGGTCGTGGTCGAGAGTGAGGAAATCGAGGTTGAGCATGAGAAATCTCTGAAGAGATGCAGATCTGAGGATCCGCCTAAGCAATCTACTCCAGCAGCACCTTCTCCTAGAAGGTCCACTTCTCCACTGCCCCACTTGGGTCACCTTTGGTGCCTACTTCCATCCCTCTGAACCCGGTAGCTAGCTCTTCGAGGTCGCAAGATAAATGTCCTGATTTACAAAGACCAAATATTGACAACTTGGTGGGCCGCCGACCTGAGATTTTCCTTGACTTTCTACGAGCTCCCTCTTCTACAAGAGAGTCTACCACAGCACTCCCTTCTCGTTTGAGAGAATCATCGACTCTCCTTACTAGGAGTTGGAGTGAAAGGAAGCAGCAGTACTTGGCTGAGATGCCCGTTGGGAAAACTATTATCTCAGTCCAACTCCACAGCCTCATGTCCATTCTATATATGATGTCGGTAGCAGAGAAGGTAACCTTTCAAGTTAATTTATTTTAAGAACTCAATTTTAAATATGGTGTTTTTATAACTCAAGCTCTTTCTCTGTTTGTTAGGTAAAAGCTGAGCTGGATAGGATGCTTGAGGTGAGAGATCAGGCTTCAGTCTTGTTTGATAAAATGGAGGCAGATAAGGTAAACTTTGCAGAAAAAGAGAAGAATTATGAGGATCACCTGAACAAGATGGGGGATGAGCTAAATGTTAGGATCACAACTGAGCTTAAGTTGATGGATGAAAACAAGGCTTTGCAGCTTTAAGGAGAAAAAGTCATTCCTCGAGTTGAGAATGAAGAGAAGCGGGCTGACGAAGAGAGAGCTCGTGCTGACGAAGCTGTGAGAAGAGGGCAGAAGAGGCAGAGCTCAAGGCTTCCAAGGCTGTTAAGAACTGGACGGCCTCTCTTGAGTTCGACGCCCTAGCTCAAGATGCTTATGTAGTCGCTTTGGGTGAGATTATCAAACATCTAAACAAAGAAAGGCCCAGCTTTGACACTACATTCTTGGTGGAAGCATACAAGGAGCAACAAAAAGAGCTCGAGCAGCTGTCAAAGGCGGCATGGATCCAGATCTTCCCTGCTGACGAGGAACTTGCTCATGAATTCATGCCTCCGCAAGATCCCCCAACCTCCTGATTTTATGTTTGATGTATTTAGTTTTTGTTAAGTTTCAAAAACTTCTTTTGTAGTTTATGTTTTGTAATTCTGATTCCGATCTTATTAATGAATGTTCGTTTATCAATCTAACCATTTGTCTTGTACGAAACATTTATTATTTCTACAATTCTTATGAAATTAAAACTTATTACGTTCATTTAATCTCCTTGTACATGGCACAGAATCCCTACACCCTTATACACGAGGTGGGTCTCATGCGGAACTCACCTCAATTAAAAAAAAAAAAGTAAAAAAGGGACCCATCTCAATAAAAACATAAAAAAGGGAACCCACCTCAATAAAAGGGCAAAAAAAATTACCCACAGAGTTGTGTGTGGGGTTTTACATATAGCTTCTCTCGGAAGATAAACCTACTTACATCAACCCATTTGGCTCAATGTCACACCAAACCTTCAAACTTTGGCGTTATTAGTCCACGCGTCAGCCAGTGGCCCCACACTTTATTATTCCATTAAGAATTCCCACAGTTGAACATTTGTTACTCTAAAGAAACTCTTAGCTTAGCTTCAAAAAAACAAAGGGATGAAGAACGAGGAGGACGAGGAGAAGCAAAGGAGAACTAGGTAGATTCTTGTTTTGTTTTTCATAAAAAGAAAGGGAAAAAAATTTCGGGTTTTATCCATATATCCATATCTCACGTTTTCTTGACCATTTCTAATTTTGGACTGTTGGCTTTTCTTTAGTTCCGTGATATTTTTGAACTCTTTTTCATCGTGACTTTTCTTTTATCATTTTAAGATATTTTCATGTGGGTTCATTTGCATTTTGCTCGCTAATCTAGTTGTATTGCTCTTTTCTAGTTTTGAGTTGAAATTTTGATGGGCTTGTTGAAACTCAGCCGGAAACGTAGAATTGAATTTCTGGGCTTCTAATTTTGCGGTTAGTTTTTTCATAAGATTTATGGTCGTGGGTAATTTCTGTACATATTTATCGTGGTTAGTATTTATAAGTTTGTCACGAATTATGGATTTTAAAAATAAAAGCTACTGGAATCATACTTTGGTTTCAGGTTACAGTTCGATGAAATTTCTATGCTAGTTTGATTTTATTTGACTTTCTTTGCATTTTTATATCTATAGGTATATGTTTAGAATGAGTGAGAGATTGTGACAAGAAACTCTGTTGATCTGAATTATTTTTTTGGTGATTGCATAAAACAGTTGGCTTTGGATTAGTTTGGGACTTTGTTATATGTTTGGTTGATTGAAATGGGAAGTAATTTAGACTTCAAGAATTTGGGAAATGATTTACTGGCGGAAGGCAGTGGTGGAAGGCTGCCTGATAGTTTTTCCTTGAGGCGGCAGCCATTAATGTATTCATTGACATTTGATGAGTTTCAGAGTAACATGGGGAGTTTTGGAAAAGTTGGGTCAATGAACATGGATGAGTTGGTTAAAAACATTTGGAGTGCCGAGGAGAATCAAATTATGGGGTCCATTAGTGGAGATGGTAAGGGGGAGAGAGGCGAAGAAGGGGGTGGCAATTTGCAGAGGCAGGTATCATTGACGCTTCCACGTACACTGAGTCAGAAGACGGTCGATGAGGTTTGGAAGGATATTACAAAAGAGTATGGTGTCGGGAAGGATGGGAGTGGTAGTGTTGATGACCCGAGCACGATACCTCTGAGGGAACCAACTTTGGGTGAGATGACACTTGAGGATTTCTTAATGAAAGCTGGGGTAGTGAAGGAAGATGCTCAGTTGGCTGGAAAGCATAATGACATTGGATTTTTTGGTAACTTGTCATACACCGGGAATAATCTTGTAGAGGGATTTGGATACCAAAATGCAGATGGGAATGTGGGGGTGATGGATAATAGAATTGCGGAAAATAGTAATGAAACAGCCATGAAATCAACTAATTCACAGTTGAATGTAAATGGGGTGAGATCTACTACACATTTAAAACCAAGTCAACAGCAGCCTCAGTCTCTACAGCAACGGCAACTTCTTCCCAAGCAGCCTGTTTTGCCTTATAGGTCTCCCTTGGGCATATCAAATGGTGATCAATTCGGTAGTCCAATAATTAGGGGTGGGATTGGTAGGGTTTGTGATTCAGGAATGAATAATAATTTGGTCCAAAATGCAACACTGCAGGGAATGGTTGATTTAGGATCCGGGGTAGGAGGAGTTGCAATGGGATCCCCAGTCGTTTCATCAGATGGGCTCGCGAAGGATAATGGAGATGCGTCTTCTATGTTACCGGTGCCGAATATGTTTAATAGTGGTTTGAGGGGTAGGAGAAGCAGTGCTATGGAGAAAGTTGTTGAAAGGCGGCAGAAGAGAATGATCAAGAACAGAGAGTCAGCAGCAAGATCTCGGGCTCGAAAGCAGGTAAATATCTCAATGTTTTTTGTACAAGAATCAGGTTTATATTTTCAAATTGTCGATATGATGCTGTTATGGCTTGTACATGCTTATTTTGATGACACGTCGAAATAGTGGACTTAAGTATTCTGAATATGAGATTTAACAGAAAATCTAATGAAAAGATCCGAAAATCCATTCTTAGCAATTTGTTCTCTCTCGTTATGTGGGGTTACCGGACAACTATTGAATGTACAATTCCGTGTTTCCCATCTAGGAGTGCAACTTACCTTTTCTTTTTCCACATTTCTCTCGATAGGTAGATAGACGTGGTATCAGGCAAAGGTTTGGTAATAGTTTTCCTGGAGCTTCAGAAGCAGAAAAATGAGCTGGCTCAATTTGTTGTGTCCTTGAAACTTAGAATACAAAATGGACACATGCAAGAATGCTGTTCACTAAGAAAGGTAGAGATAAATCTAATCGCAGAGACAAAGTTAAGAAAATAAGTAAATAGCTAGGTTAAGAGAATGATTTTCATCTACTTGTCCCATTTCGGATTATGATGATCATTGATATTCTGCTTTTATCATGTTGCATCCACAAACTTTACAAAAGAGTGGATATCTTATGCGGCAGAATGGTAATGTAATAGAGATCTAGTGTGACAAGAGGTGAATATGTCTTGAGAAGTTTAAAGCTTCCATTTGCTACACAGTAATGTAGTATGTGCTTTAAGAGAGTAACAATTTGTTTTACTCCTGCAATTTTTACAAT
Source organism: Fraxinus excelsior (assembly GCA_019097785.1). Classification (NCBI taxonomy): domain Eukaryota; kingdom Viridiplantae; phylum Streptophyta; class Magnoliopsida; order Lamiales; family Oleaceae; genus Fraxinus; species Fraxinus excelsior. The sequence continues at coordinate 17,549,355 of CM032628.1, forward strand.
TTAACAAGCTTCCCGGCCATTAATTTATATTCAATAGTCAAATTTGATATTGTTGAAAGAAAATATTTAACTTCCATTAAACCATTTTTTGTTTTGGCATTTTCCAGGAATACACTACGGAGTTGGAAGAAGAAGTTGCAAAACTGAAGGAAGAAAACAAAGAATTGCGAACGAAACTGGTAAGCGTTAATGTGATTTCTCTCCATATCCACTTCTGTATCTTCGTATTCTTATTCATTAAAATGAAATCTGATTTACACAAATATTTGCTGATCTTCTATTCTGCAGGCAGAAATTGTGGAAATGCAGAGGAATCAGGTACCTCTATCACCCTCAATCTTTCCCTTAAGAAACACAATTTTCATGGTATTTTATGAAACATTTTTGGCCTGTCCAATTGTTTATTTTCAATATTGGGTTAAGATATAAATAACTCATTGGTTTTACTTCGTCTTCTATATCCTTTCTCTTGTGATTTTCACACAGAGCATGTTTGGCTTAGCCTAGAGAAACATTAAGTTACTTTAAATAACTTAATTAACAAAGGTGTTTGGATGCTTTACTTTTCCGCATGACCAGTTTTAGATTTTAAGCTGCCTTTTGCCTAGAATATCATAAAATGATCCATAAAATCAGAACCCAGGTCCATTCCATAGATCAGGCAATGTTTGTGCACGTAGTTGTGAACATGTGTTTGTTGTAAGATAGTGAACTAAATACTTGCACCACTGAGGAAACAAATTGTTATTAGTTACATTTGATGATGGCAGGTCCTGGAGATGATGAAGCAACCGCGAACGAGCAAAAGACAGTGCTTGAGACGGACTCAGACAGGTCCATGGTAAAGGGTGTTACCGGGTTGGTGACTGAGTTTCATTTATAATGTGAGAAAGTGATTGTAGATATCTAATAGTCACGCTTCTGTAGATCAGAAATAACTCAAATAGCGTTTTGCTTTTAGTTAGTGCTCCGAATACTATAGTTTTTTGTATTTTACATACAAAGAAAGACCCTTTCTGTGAATTTGCACTCCATCTTTTGATCACAATAGAGGCTGGGAAGCTTGAAAAGGGTCGATTAGATATTTAGATATCTTTCCGCTACACTCTTTTTTTTTTTTTATCTTTTTTATTATTATTATTATTATATTTGGCTAGTTGAGAGCATCATGAATCCTTTGGCCCCTCATCATGTTTATATTTTAAATCAACGTTTATATACTCGACTCGGGTATTGAACGGGAAAAATAAAGGCTTGAGGGCTAAAAGTTCAAGTTCATAATTACAAATGTGTTTGTCGAGAAACAAATACTCCCTTCGTCCTATTTATATATGTTCACTTTTTTTATTTTTCTGTTCCAATTATAAAGTCTTGTCTCTTTATTAAGAATATTTTGTTTTGTTCGTTGACTAATATATCCTAATTTCTTTACTATTTCTAATAATAGGGCTCGTTTGGGTCTGATTACAATCTGATTTTAATCTAAATTAAAGTCAAACAATTTGATGTGAACTCGGGTATGTGATCATCGTGAAAGTCGCGAAATTAATTGAAAACGTTGCGAAATCTCAAATTCAGGTTGTAGATGGTAGAATTTCGACCCGTAAATTATTGAACCAAACAATCAAACGAAAATGAAGTTTGAATGATCTCTTGATTATAAAACTAACGAACATCGATTTGCAACGTTATAAATGGTGTTTAATCCTTTAATAAGTTCTAAGGATTAAACGTTACAAATATAACAATATTTGATAAGTTCGGTACATGTTCAATCAAAAATAAAAAGAGAGAAATCTCATTTAATTCATAATATCAAAAATGTTCTTAATCTTACATGAAATAATGATCGTATTTATATGAAACCTCAAAAAATCATAATTGCATGAAAATATAATTCTAATATTGTAAAAGATACTAAAAATATTGAATTCTAATTAAACTAGGAAACTGCTAAAAATTGTCAAATCTGCATCTAGTGGTGGCAATCGAGCTGAGCAGCTTGTACTGTAGTGTCCTACGAGCCGCTCGAGCTCGTTTTTGATGAGCGGCTCGTCTTTCTTTTAGAAGGATAGTTTAAAAAAATAAAAGTTTTAAAAAAGGCGAGTCACGAGCTCGGCTCGCGAAAGAAGCTCGTGGGCCGAGCCGAGCTCGCCCACGAGCAACGAGCCACAAGCTGAGCTCGTGGACAATGAGCCGAGTCGGCTCGGCTCGTTTGCCACCCCTATCCGCATCCAACTTTATGCTATGTTTCTATGTGATCGCAAGTCCAAACGTACCATGTGCTCGCGGGACCTTGTGCAGAATTTTGTGTCATTTTCGAAATGTACTCATGGGCGAAAATTCGACAACCGAGCTGAAAGTTATGTATGTTTTCATCCATGCTGCTCGTTTTCTTTCCAAATATCTTCCAAACATTGAATCCAACTCGTTTCGACTCCCAAACCCTTCACGAAAATTGAACATTGGCTTGCCAACTTCTTCAATTTGAACTCCAAAACTCGACCAAGTGATTGCATATCCCGAATCATATCATCCCCTCTCTCTTCGAAAAGATTCATCCTCGAATATATGCCTTGTGATCGCGTAAGGGATAACTAGCCTGCTACCCATCACTGCACCATCTGGACCAAATGGAAAAAAAAATTTCTCATGGCCTAGGATCAATACATGGTACCCATCCATTTTGCAAGTATGGATGTACTACAACACAAATTCAATAAGCTATAAACGTTGTTGTATGAACTCTCATGTACAGTGATCAACCTGAAAGAAGGAATTAAGCAAAACACGATTGAATTTGTTAGCTTCCCCCTCAATGAGATATGGGTTCTCGTGCTCATAATGCATCGTTTCCACCATATCATGTTTAACAATGGAACTCTGCTCTTCATTCCCCCACAATATTTTCAACCATTTGCTCAACATACTTTTCTATGATTTTCTCTCTCTTGCTAAACCATCTCTACAATTTTTATACCTGCCTGCTCATGCTCCTCTTTAATTGGTTCACTCTCCTCAATATCAACTGCATTTTTCAATCCACCATTCTCCATCTCAACTTCCCTATTTCTGGATCCTCCTGCAATTCAACTTTGGTGTTCTCCTTAGGTGTGGTCATCTCCCTCTTTTGCTTTTCCCTTTCTGTTTCACCTCACTTTCCATCGGTCTACAAAGGATTGTTCTAGTGTCAACCCAAATAAAGTGATTTTTATCCCGACCTGAAGAAACATATACATGTTCCTCTCCATATCATAAATAGCATTCATCTCATACCTTCAGGTCCCGAACAAGATATAAAAAGATTTTAATGGAACTACATCACACCAAATTTTATCACTATATCTCTCAACGGTGACATTCAATAAAACTCGCTTGGTCACATGTGTCTTCCGACACTCCTTTAATCAAGTCATCATATAAGGCCTAGGGTGTTGTTACAAAGGTAATCCCAATTTTTCACCATCGTGATACTAGCCAAGTCTGATATGTACTTCTTATCAATAGCCAAACTGCATACCGTACTACACACAAAACATCGAGTTTGAAAAATAAATAATCAATCATCATATATCCTTTACGTAGGCGTAATCAAGAAGACTCAAGAAAAGAATTGAAGAATTGGATAGGTGATATTTAAATTCAAGAAAGTGGTTCTTGGATTTTTGGATTGGAATGAATATAAATAGATTTTGGATTTTGGATAGATAATAAACTTCCCAAATAAATCAAGTAAAAAAATAATTAGAATAGTAACGACGTGAATAGTATCGGTGAACAGTTTTTTTTTTTTTTTTTTGTAAACTCGAAAATTGACTACGATATCAACGAAACAAACAAAAGTTGATTTGGATGTTAGATCAGCCCAAAAACAATTTTGGACTTTTTTTGGAATTTTCTAGATTAAAGATTCAAAATCTACGACAGATACTAAAACAAAAACAAAAGATTCAAAACAAAAGAAAAAATAGAACTTGAATCTGGAGCCCAAACTCTGATACCAAATGACGCAAATTCGGGTATGGGATCAGCGTGAAAATCGCGAAATTAATTGAAAACGTCGGGAAAACCCAAATTCAAGTTGTAGACAGTAGAATCTCGACCCGCAAATTATTGAACTAATCAACCAAACGAAATTTGAATAACCTCTTGAGTATAAAACCAACGAATCTCGATTTGCGAACGTCACAAAAGGTACATAATCCTTTGATAAGTTATAATGGTTAAACACTACAAATATAACAATATTTGATAAATTCGGTACATGTTCAATTAAGAACAAAAAGATATAATCTCATTTAATTCATAATATCAAAAATGTTCTTAATCTTAAAATGAAATAATGATCCTATTTATATGAAACCTTTAAAAAAAATCCTAATTGCACAAAAATATAATTCTAATATTGTAAAAGATGCTAAAAATATGGAATTCTAATTAAACTAAGACTGCCAAAAATTACAAAATTTGCGTCCAACTTTATGTCATGTTTACGTGCGATTGCAGCCCAAAAGTACCATGTTCTCTCATAACCTTGTGCAGAATCTCGTGCTATTTTTGAAATGTACTCATGGGCGAAAATCCGACAGCCGAGCTGAAAGTTATGCATGTTTTCATCCACACTACTAGTTTTCTTTCCAAAAATATTTCCAAACCTTGAATCCAACTCGTTTCGGCTCCCGAGCCCTTCACGAGACTTGAACCTTGACTTGTCTTGAATTAATTAAATTATTTTAATTTTTTCTAAACAAATTAGCAAATTAACTAATTTAGTGATTAATGCTCCAACTCTCAATTCAAATCCATGCCTAGCTAGCCTAGCTCAGCTTAACTTCTAAATTCAATTTTTTGTTTTAAATTTTAGGCCCAATTATTAATTTCATTGTTAGCCCAACATCTAGACTTTTTTAGATTTTTATCTTTCACATTCTAATTTCATACTTTCATTCGGTAAGCATAGGTCCACTAACCCCAAATCATTTGATAAATTAAAAACCTACATCTACATTCCCAAATCGAAACCGCCGACTGTCGAGTCCGACTTTCCCTCTCCAACTGCCCATCGAAGTTTCGAATGACCAGTCATTAGTTGTATTTTATATAGTGTTGCTGTAAATATTAAAAAAATAATTATGGTACGGAGCCAAACTAAATTGAACCAAACCAAACCGAACCAAACCCGAACAGTTCCATAATTATATTTGGACCCCGACGATTTCATTTATTAAATACCCGAAATCTTGGTTCGGTTCGATTCTCTTCAGAACCGAACCGGACCATTTCCAACCCTACTCATGGCACATTAAGTCATTCGGAGACTTTCATATATGTAGTTACTACAGCCATAAAACGCATATCGAGCATTTGTGACATTGTTAAACTAATTAAGAATCTAAAAAGTGATGGTGTCCATTACAAGAGAATATGTTTTCTCATAATCAGTTCCTGATCTTTGTGAAAAATCTTGAGCTACGAGTCGGACTTTGTATCTTGTAATTTCAATATTTTTATTTCTTTTTCGTACAAAAATCCATTTATATCCTTCAGGAATTACATTTTTAGTTGTTCGAACTACATGTCCAAACTCTTTCCATTTCTCTAAGTAATTCAATTATGCATCTATGACTTCTTTCCATTTTGACCAATCATTTCTATATTGAATATATTTAACAGATTATGGTTCAAAATCCTCATTTTGCATAATATCAAGAGTCACATTAAAGAACAAAATAGTGTCTATAATGACATTATTTCATTCACATAATTTATGAGATAAAATTTATTGAAATTTCATTATTTTTGGACACTTGTAATTTTTCAGGAACTATATTTTCAGTATTTAATTGATCAATATTTTCTAATGTTTTTTTGTTGATTTTTCTCTTGTACCTTTCTCTTTCGAGGTACAGAGTCTATTGAACCAACTGGTCGACACGTTTCTGGTGTATTTGAGATTCATTTGTTACAGCAAATTGTCTTTTAAAGACATCAATTTTTGTTGAAATATTTTCTGTTGGTATACATAACATTATCAGTTTTTTTGGGTCAACAAATATATCAGGTAATTGATTTACTACTTTAGGCAAATGAATAATTCTTTCAACGTCTTGCTCACATTGATTACTGCATGGATCAAAGTAAGATAGAGTTGTTTTATTCCAAAAAAATTTATATTATTTTTCAAGATGTAGTTTTATTCATCCTAAAGTTGTAAGTTACATGTTAAAGGTTTAAGATACCTAATAATAAATGGTGAATCAAAACCAACATAAATATCAAGTTTTCGTTGGAGACCCATTTTAGCATGTTGTGGGGGTAAAATAGGGACTTGAACAGCACAATCAAAAACATGTAGGTGTGAAATATTAGGCGCGTGACCAAATGCAAGTTGTAAAAGTGAATATTATTAAGAGAAAGTTGGTCTTATAAGAACCAATAATATATTATGTAATATGACATGACTCCAAACAGAAGCTGAGAGTTTTGTTTTCATAAGTAATGATATAGTAATAAATTTTAGACGTTTAATAAATGACTCCGCTAAACCATTTCGTGTATGGACATGTGCAACTAAATGTTCAATAATAATCTCAATTGACATACAATAATTATCGAATACTTGTGATCTAAATTCACCAGCACATCAAAAAGAATTGTCTTGATTGAGTAAATGAAAAATCGAACTCATAGTTTTATGATTTCAGCAAGTAATCTAGCAAAAGTTACATTCCTATTGAAAAGTAGATAAATATGGGACCATCTAGTAGAAAAATATATCAATACTATAAAATAACAAAAAGATCCACATAGTGGATGTATTTGCCTACATATATCTCCATGAACTCTTTCAAAGAAAGTTGAAGATTCAATATTGACTTTTGTAGTCGAAGGTCTAATAACTAACTTGCCTTACGAACAAGCCACACATGGATAATCATTAGGTAAAAGAAACTTCTGATTCTTTAAAGGGTGTCCACATGAGTTGTTCATTATTTGATACATCATTATAACTCATAGATGTCCAAATCGATCATGTCAAAGTATTAATTGGGTTGACGAACTTCTGGTTCGTGAAAATATTAGATTCAACCATTTTTATAAATATATAATATATTCATCGTGGCGTGAAGTCTTTCCAATAACATGGGTAAACAATTATGAGACCTCAAAATAAGCAAGACATAAATACAATATAAAGCAAAAGAACATACATAAATAAATAAAGATTTAAAAGGAAACAAAGGATAACAAAACCAATGCTAAGTAAAAATATCACCGTAAAATAAGATAAGAGCACAGAAGTTAGGGCTTTAGACAAAGGGGCATATTTATAATTTCAGACGAAAGGCTTAGACCGTTAGATGAATCAATAATATATCTCAACGGTTCAAAAATCCCCTTATAATCAGAGCCTTCAGATACCGACAAGCGTCTGAACTATATTAAAAAAATACACAGTTGAGATTGAGCGTAGTAAACACGTGCATCAAATACCGATAGGGCATTAACCTAGAAACACGCAAAAAAGAACCCTCTAGCACATGACAAATCATGACATGTCCCTTCAATACGGCCCAAGTCAACTCCCATATCCAAAAAGAAAGTACAAATAATTTTGCAAGGTCGCAAAAAAACAAGTCCTAGATTTGTTATGAATAATCAAATTGGATTTCAGAGACTAATTGTTGACGTTCGGCGAAGAAAAGGATAAAGTGAACCCCTGCCTTCACTTGCAAAGCATAAAGTAATATGTGAAGGAAGTAAAAGCACAAAGGGTTCGAATATTTTATCGAACATTTTCCTCACTCAAGTTGGCTACATCTGAGCTAGTAAATAAAACGTGATATTCATAACAGAATCAGTTACAGAGCAATAAATATGGATATGCCACCTATCATATTCCCTAAATGATCGAATCGCCCCAAATCTTGGAGGGAAATCTATAAATACCCCCCATTTGTGAAGAGCAAAGTAAGCAATTCAAATATTTCCATCTCAAATAGATATTTCTCTTCTTACTCCAAATTTAAGTATCAAAACTAGTGAATTTAGGAGGAGAAAATCATAGTTAGGTGAGGGGATTTGTTAATTCGATTTTTGCCATCTACACCATCTTGACTTGAGCCAACTTTGTTTGTAATTCGATTAATATGTAGCAACCCACTTAGTTAGGATATCGCATCGACAAATTTAGGGGCGGACGGGAAGTGAGACATGGGGTCACGTGACCCTCCATATATTTTTTTTTTACAAAGCATTGTTTGGTATGTATTAAAATCTAAAATTTTAATTTAATCAAATTTAACAATTAATTTTAACCGTATATTTTATGGGGTCTACCACTTTTCAATTTTTATCACAATTTACTAAAAATCTGATTTTAATTTTTACCAAATAGGGGCAAAATCTAAGTATTTTCTCTTATATTCTCTCGCGACTCTCTCCCTCACACTTTTTACCAAAATTCTAACCCTTCTAATTGTCCATAATTTCTCCACAAATTACCACATCTACTACAAATATTTACTATCCAAACAATTTTTCAACTAATTGAAACCTAAATTTACGTTTTTTGCTACCATTTTGTCATAACACTACTGTAAAGTGATTGTCATTATGCTCTATCGACCTTGTCTGTCACTACAATTTCGACACCATCTCTACTCATCGGACCTCCAGATACAATCAACTTAAGTTATCTTGCCTTTGAAAATGGAAAGGTAACCAGTTGCAGACGACAATGATTTATAATTTCAAATTTTTATTTTCTTTAACAAAATTTAAAATAATAGGAAAATAGATTTGGATTATATTTAAAGTTTGTTTTCATCCTATTTGATTTATGTTCGGGAATGATTTTTGATTTTTGTATATTGAATTGTGTCAAATTGATTTGGAATGTGTTTGGAATGATTTTTTAGTTGTGTATATAGAATGCGTTTGGAATGATTCTTTCCAATTTGACTTATATTTATCAAATTATGTTTATTTGAATTGAATATTATTTTTATTATTATTAAATATTGATTGTATTGTTTTTCTTTCCGATTACTTGAATTGATTGTTCGCATCAAATGCACTACAAATTTTAAACGTAAATATGTGTTTTTTGTGATGAGTAAGATATTAATAAAATGAATGTTCGAAATAAATAGATAAAAAAAATGAAGAACAAAATATTAATGAATGAATGTTCTTTAAATATAATTTTTGTTTTCACTGGTCAAGTATGAATTATTCAAAAATCAAGAATAAAACATTCGATCTGCACAAGTTTGATAGTGTTTCATAACTCAAAATGTTTATATCCGCTGCTGTCGACAATCACTACTATTTTTCTAGCTTGTTTGAGTGCAAGATTTGCCTCGATTACTTGTTTCTTCTCTTTAGGTCTTTTATATTTATTTTAGGGAAAATTGCAGCAGCAATCTCAAACATTTGCCTTTTTGCAAAATTTACTTTAACCTTCGCTTTATGCCAATGGAGGTTCCAAACCTTTGAAAAATTAGTAGCTGGAGTCCAAATCATCTATTTGACCGTTAGTTTACCAATAAAATTTGACTTTGACCAATTTTGACCAAATTAAAAGGGATAAAAAGGTAAGTTTAAAATTTAACATAAAAAATTATATTAATTAAATAAAAAGAAAAATTAAAGACATAAATGGAAGAACCCATCCTATTCCCACCCCATTCACCCCAACCCAAAAACCAAACCAACCCATCCCAACCACCTAATATGGTCGCCAGAAATACCTCCAACCAAATTTCTTTTTCTTAGCCAATTTTACGTGTACTTGTGTAGATCTATTTGTATTTATATGCATTTGTATGTATATATTGTATGGATCTGCATGTATTTATTTTTATTTTTGGTTTAATTTTAAATAAATCTTGAGTCAATCTATATGTATTTGTTGTATATATCTATATGTGTCTATTTTTTGTTTTTATTTTTGAAAGCTAAAACCGAACTTGGGTTAATAAAATCAGTAGCCTCTTTCCCATTTTCCAGAATAGCAGCTAATGATCTTATTTTTAATTCCACCACTTAATTGAAATAGGTTTTGTTGGGATATTTTGTTGTGATGAAATTGAGGGTTACAATTCCAAGATTCTTGACCGATCTGAACAGCCATAGAGGTTATGAACTGTATGTGCTAGGGCTTTTTGGTATTGCCGTGTGGAAAGGAAAGAAGATAATTTGAGATCTACAAGTTCTTGGTTGCAAATAGAAGAGCATTAATGTGTGTATCGACAGTGGTGTCGACGTTAGATGGCGATGATGGTGGCTAATTTTTAGAGGTGGGGATGGGAGATGGTGTAGGGATGACAACCATTTTTAAATTTCCATGATTTTTTCTATGATTTTTTTGTTTATTTATTTATTTATCTAATGTGAAATTTTAAACTTACCATTTTACCCCTTCCAATTTGGTCAGAATTGGTCAAAGTTAACTTTTTTTTTTGTCAACTAACGATATAGGTTAGACTAGATAGAATTAAGGATTTCATGATTAAGGGATTTAGTTTTGCCAATTTCAAATTTAAGAGATAATGTTTAAAATTTCAAATATCGGATTTTTTAAATTTTATTTATAAATTAATTAATTAAATATATATTTTATTAATTAAATATATTAAGGTCACAATTCCATATAATTTGGTCACAAATTTCATATAATTGGTCACATATTATTAATTGGTCAAATCACAATTATTTATATCACAAATTTTTCTACGGTCACAATTCAAAAATTTTATAAGTCACAGTTTATTCATCGATCACAAATAAAAAAATTATGTCACAATTTATTCATCAATTACAAATCTATCAAATTAATAAGTCATATATTATGCATTGGTCATAAATCACAAATTTAATATGTCACAAATTATTTTACGATCACTATTCAAAAATTTCATAAGTCACAATTTGTATATATCTATATGTGTCTATTTTTTGTTTTTATTTTTGAAAGCTAAAACTGAACTTGGGTTAATAAAATCAGTAGCCTCCTTCCCATTTGCCAGTATAGTAGCTAATGATCTTATTGTTAATTCCACCACTTAATTGAAATAGGTTTTGTTGGGATATTTTGTTGTGATGAAATTGAGGGTTACAATTCCAAGATTCTTGACCGATCTGAACAGCCATGGAGGTTATGAACTGTATGTGCTAGGGCTTTTGTTGACCTATGGTTGATCATGACCTTAATGTTTTGATTATAACAAACAAGTTCATCTTGTTTACTAACAAATTGAATTGAATGTTTAAACCTTCAAAGTTATAAAGATTATTATTCACACTCAAATGAAGTACAAGTGAAGGTTAAACGAGCATTCAAGACAAATCATTCGAGATACAAGTCAAAGAGAGGCTCGAAGAGATCAAGAACATTGAAGATAAAGTTATTTATCGAACCTCATTTATATATATAAAGGTAGAACTCGTCATTGTTTAGCAAGTGCATAAAACTCAAGTATTTCTTATAAATTCATCACGTGCATAAATTATTTTAACATAAGAATGATCTTGAAAAAATGAACATTTGTAATATATCAAAAACCTTTAAAAATCATTTTCAAACGTCCCTCAAAAGATCACACTTCAACTTTCAATCAAAAAGTTATACTCCGATTTTCAATCTCATATTGGGACAGATATCTGACATGGAAGATGATCTAATTTGAAGATAATTTCTGAATCAAAGTTGTAGCCCTTTGAGTTAGGTTTCCAACCCATTTTGAATCACCTTATCGAATATCGGGAGAAAAATATATGAGCAAAATACTGAAAGCCGTCCGGATAAGGCGTCTGTTTGGTCAGAAATGTTTTCTGTCCATCCGGACGTCCGGTTCATCTCAACGGTCACTTTTTTGACCGTTCTGACTAACTCAAATGGCTAGTTGATTACACGATCCAGACGTCCGGATGGATAGAGTTTTGGCCGGTTTGAGTGCTATAAATACCAACTCTCTTTGCATTCAATTTGTACAACTTTAGAGAGAAAATTGAGAGAGCTATTTATTGAAAATCTTTAAGCTTAATTTGTTTTTAAATTCTATCTCATTTACAAAGAAATTCTTGATTGATCTAAACTAGTTTTATCTATTTCATCAAGAATTAAATTTTGCAAATAAACTTTTCAATCTCATCTATTTTCTAAATCTTGATAAAAGTTTTCTTTGTCAATACTTATATTGAAGTGTAAATCTCTTCTCATACTTAACTTGTGTTATTTTGTTAAGAGAGATTATAGGTTGAAAACTTTGATAACAATACAAACTATTTCATCATCTATCTTTTATCAAAGTTTACAATATCAACACTTGAGCTTAATTCATTTGCTATCTATTAAAGTGTTTGTCTATTTTCTTCTTGTACTCAACCTTGATTTTATCATTCGATAAGAAGAGAAGATTTGTATTGTAAAATTCATTTGAATTGTGAGTCGGTTGTAGTCCCTTAAAGATCAACGTTGTATAAGGTTTGGTGCACCTTGTTGTAAGTCATCGTGTGAGTTATATCGAGGTCCCGTAAAGCTCGGTAGCGTGGGTCGTGTGGAGGTCTCGGAAAGCTCAACGTTGTAAAAAGATCGAAACTCCTTGTTTGTAAGTTGCCATTTTAATTTACTGCATTTGTCCTTACTCATGACGGAGAGCTTGGTAACGGGGACATAGATCATTGCATTGGATCGAACCCCATTAAATTGATTTGTTATATTTACATTATTGAACTTTACTTTACATTTTTATTTACTTTGTGCAATATTCATACTTAAATTAAGATATTATATTTGCATATTTACTTGTTGTATTATAATTTACAATTATATCTTGTGTGTTGAATTATTTTGAGACTAAGTATCGAAAAAGTTTTGAAAACCAATTCACCCCCATCTTGGTTAGTTATTCTTGGGCTAACAGCTTTTTGGTATTGCCGTGTGGAAAGGAAAGAAGATAATTTAAGATCTACAAGTTCTTGGTTGCAAATAGAAGAGCATTAATGTGTGTATCGACGGTGGTGTTGACGTTAGATGGCGATGATGGTGGCTAATTTTTAGAGGTGGGGATGGGAGATGGTGTATGGATGACAACCATTTTTTATTTTCTATGATTTTTTCTATGATTTTTTTGTTTATTTATTTTATTTATCTAATGTGAAATTTTAAACTTACAATTTTACCCCTTTCGATTTGGTCAGAATTGGTCAAAGTTAACTTTTCTTGGTCAACTAACGATCTAACGATATAGGTTAGACTAGATAGAATTAAGGAAGTGATTTCATAATTAAGAGATTTAGTTTTACCAATTTCAAATTTAAGAGATTATGTTTAAAATTTCAAATATCAGATTTTTTAAATTTTATTTATAAATTAATTAATTAAATATATATTTTATTAATTAAATATATTAAGGTCACAATTCCATATAATTGGTCACATATTATTCATTGGTCAAATCACAATTATTTATATCACAAATTTTTCTACGGTCACAATTCAAAAATTTTATAAGTCAGTTTATTTATCGGTCACAAATAAAAAATTTATGTCACAATTTATTCATCGATCACAAATCTATCAAATTAATAAGTCATGTATCATGCATTGGTCATAAATAACAAATTTAATATGTCACAAATTATTTTACGATCACTATTCAAAAATTTTATAAGTCACAATTTGTTTATCAGTCACAAATAAAAATTTGAAATGTCACAAAATAAAAATATTATAAGTCACAACTTACTAAACATTCACAAATTGTCAAATTGTCGATCACAAATTAATAATTTTTTAGGTCACACATTATTTTTTGTCACAGTTTATCTTTTCATTGGTAATAGATTAACTAATTTAATTGTCACAATCAACTAAATAATTTGTGACCACAACCAACACTTGTGACCACCATCGCACCACTTCCTCCTGCAGCACCACTGCCGACATCGCTGCCAGAACCACCACCTCGCGATAGCAACACCACCATGAGCACCATCACCTCCAAAACCAACCCTACCTCGCCGCATCACCATAGCACTTGCAAAAATACCACACCACTGCCGTTCACACAGCACGCCACCACCGATAGCGCCACCACTATCTTCATCTATACCACACCACAACACCACGCATACCAAAAAAATCCACAAACTCGTCGCCTCCACCACCACACACTGACACCACTTGCACATTAGAAAACCACCACCACAAAACATCGAAGAACCAACATGGTAAAGCAAGAGAGGTAGCCTCGAAGCCTCCATTGTTGGTTGCCATACCGCAAAAGTAGCAAGTGGTGCTGTAATTATCACCGTAGAAAGCCAAGTAAATGCAACGCCATCTGTAACCAGTCAAAACCATGAATTGTCGTGATTTTCGAGTACTAGGCGAAATCACGGATTCGCACACATAGGGGCCAACGTTGTAGCTGTGAAATGCAGCGGCTACGCCTCTTATGCAGTGCCTCAATGCCGAGGTGCCATGTCGTTGGATATCGCGTGTTGCCGAAGAAGAGACGGTAGAAAGATAGGGGAAAAAGATTTAGGGTTTGGAGGATTAATTTAAATTGAGTGGGGTGAGTATTTTGGTGGGTGGTGGGTTTGTATATTAATTAATTTTATAATATATTATTAATATTAAAAAAAACATATTATCATCGTATTTTTGTATAAAAAATACTTAAAATCTGAAATTTGAAGTTAAAACTTAAAAAATTTGGTTCGGTGTAATTTCCACATTAAGGAAATAGGATTATGATTACTGACAGATTTACTATGGATCAAATTTTCACTAAAATAACTTATGAACTATACATACAAACTTCATGACCTATAAATACTGATATGTGACCATATAAATATAACATATGACCATATAACTAATGATGAGTGACCAAAAATACAAACTTTGTGACCTATAAATTCTATTATGTGACTATACGAATGAAACTTATGACCTACCAATACATGTGACATTTCAGATATGTAACATATATTTAGCAACATACCAAACTACTCAAGGACACCTCTTTCGATACAAGTTCATACCAGCAAGATTTATTTCCCACAAGGAACTGACCAACTACAAAAAGTGGTTTAATGATATCATCTTTATCATTAAACTTCTTCATACAAATGAAAATAAATTCATTGGAAATGCAGCATGAATTGTTTTTAAACCACACATCAGATAATAGATGACATTCATACATATTTTGGGGTTTGTATCCTCTTGGGAACTATTTCTGAAATTCAGCAATATCAGAATCATCTGCATTCTCACTATAATTTTGGAAAACAACTACGTTTCCTTGAAGCTTTATTTGTTTCCCTTCTACGTCAACATATAGAGACTGTTGTACTTTAGTTAGCCTGGGAGCCCTCTTAACCAACAATCCAGAGATTGGTGAGGGAACATGCAATTCCTAAAAATGGAAATTGAAATCAAACGTGTAAAACAATTGTATTTTAAACATACGGATACCGTATGACCTGTGACTTGTACATAATCTGCAACATAAACCTGAGATGAAGAAATGTGACATAGTAATTGGTAATACCTCATTCGCATTAGAGTCCATCTCCTTCAAGACATTGGAAATCATAGAGTCAACATGCGCTTGCAATTCTTTGGACTTCATTGCTTCTGACTTGGTTGTTTGTGTATATCCAATACCCAGATCAAATTGCAGACTGGGGGAGAGATTCATCAGCATGATCCATTTTACGCTTCCCTTTCACAGCAACATTTTTTTCCACCTGAGAAATAAAATGAATAATTGAATGTCAATAGTTAAATAAGATTGAAAGTCACTGTTATTGCAATAACTGACTTGGTCTACGAGTTCAGAATCTCCCACAACATTTATCGCTGATTTCTCTCTAAATTTTTTCAAAATTCCATCCATCGAACTGGAAATTAACATTGTAACAGATTCGGATAAAAATTCCATATTCGATTTGATATCCAGCAGGTCCGTACGGATTTCACCTTGCATTCGCACAATAATGTTCATTTTCTTCTGCTGATCAAACTTCAACGTGGACATTCATGACTTCATCTCATCAAGTAGCTATTCAGCAATTGATTCTTGGACTGGAGTTCAGAGATTTGTCCACTAAACTATTTTCTCAGTTCAGCAACCACCTGCACCACATGATTACCTATAATTAGTTCCAATTTGATTGTGAAAAACACTAATAACATAACTGTGACCGATTCAAAGTAGCCTAAAAAATGTGACTTGTAAACTGTAACCTGATTATGTTAATCAAACAGCATGTGGTACACTAACATTAAACCAACTACTTACATCATTCGATGGAGGCCCAGCTGAATGAGGTGTACGCGGATTACTTGCGTTACCAGAACGAACCTCCCCAATCGAAGAATTACCGTGGGATGATGTCTCCTACCATGTAGGTGGAGTGTCCACAAAATCATCATCATCAACTTCAATATCAACATGTTCAATTCTACCATCAGTTCTCATAAGAAGAGTTGTGGATGGTTTTACACCAAAAGAACATGGCTTCGTGCTTATATCAGTTTGGTGAACTAATCTATTCGTATTTCTGCCCTTTCTCTCTCGACACGTGAAAGTTTTGGTTGGATAGGTTTGATATAGAGCACTTCGGACATGTATGGCATTGCCATTTCAGTGTCAGGCCGGTCCAAGTCATATATTTTCAACTACCATTCCAAATGCATTGAAATATGTAATGTTAGAAATGCTACAATACACAAATCATCAATTCAAATGTTGTCCTGTAATACTAATTGGGTGTACATTGAGAACATTAAACCTTTGACATGTGCGATGTGAGATGATCTTATACATGATGCAATAATGTGTCTGTGACCTATATGTGTGATCTGTGACTCAATGAAAATGGCATGTGACCCATAGTGTATCATCTGTGACTTAATAAAAATGAGATGTGACATATTTGTTGTGATATGTGAATTTAAAATATGTACACATAACATGAAAATTTGTATTGTATTTAGACATTTACATCCAGGTTCGAGAAGCAATAGGGTCATTCGAGCTTGCAGCCGATGGGTGATCATCTGCCGTCCAATTCCATACCCGGGGTAAAATCTTGAAATCCTTTTGGCTATACATCCATCGAGACTAGCAAACGTCTCATATATCTATACTTGAAACAGTATCAAAAGACCTTTTAATCTATACTTGATTGTTCTCTTACTCAACCCCTCCCTAAGTGAACTGATAAGTGCGTCAAAGAGTGATTTACCCCTGGGGAATATGTTCATTTCATTAAAGTCTTCAACTAGAACAAACAAGTAGTGTTCAACAACTTTCTTGTAATCTCTGGAAAGTAAATATGAAGTGATGAAATACAATGCACCGAGCATGAAAACGTCTTCATCTGGAATGTCGCTAGCATCAATATATGCCTCCATGACATCTTCATGTGTCACAACTTTGAACTTGCTGAAATATTTCTCTTTCAAATGGGACGACATCTTTTCCAATCTGTTCATATCACCATTCCTAAAATATCTAAGTCTGGACACTAAACAAAACTCCGGAAGTGAGAATCTAACAAATCTCCCTTATATATTGAACCACATTTCGTTTGCATTTGGTTGTCGAACCTTCCTCAGAAGGAAATAATGGATCAACTGCGTTTGAACGACAATTTCATTGCACTTGAGGAAGTAGCTAAAACGTGTATTACGAATAATATTCATTTGTGCTCCATCAAATTGGTTTTAAACTTTGACAACACGCCTTTCGTGTTAATAACAATAATTTTACCAGGAAACCAACTTTTCTCTGGTATAGCAAAAGTCGAAACCTGCATAAAGATCACCAATGAATGTATTAATTCAAAAATAAAAATAAAAAACCTAATGTATGGTCACAACCTCGACACATGCATACTGGTCACATACAAAAAAATTTGGTCACAGACGGTTTGGCAAGTCACAAACATAATTATTTTTTCCATTCCACAATTCATAAATAAAATAAAGCAAAGATCATTATTTATAGGTCACAATTGGTTTTGGGTTGGAACCTCACTTGGGCCGGGTGGTGTGGGCTTGAGCCTGGTTAATTGCTCCTCTTAATCCCTATAACTGGTATCAGAGCTCAGGGTCGGAGGAACGCAGTAGAAAGTGCGGTGGCAATCGGGCTAAAAATCATTCCCGTTTGAGGTGCCTTGTGTCGAAAGTCTTCCTGACATTGGTGGTTAGGTGGCGGGTCCCGTTTGGTCGAGGGCGACAGTAATAACGGCGGTACAAGATGATTGACGGATGGATTATCGTTTGATGGGAGGATTGTTGGGAGCAAACAAGAAGTCCCACATCGGTTGGGAGAAGAAAAGAAATCCACCATATAACCCAAGTGGGCTACTCCACCCATTACCAATTGGTTTTGGGTTGGAACCTCACTTGGGTCGGGTGGTGTGGGCTTGGGCCTGGTTAATTGCTCCTCTTAATCCCCACAAATGGTATCAGAGCAAGGTTATGGTGGTTTGGGCGAAAAAATCTGACCAGAAATCGACCAGAAACGGAGCAGAACCGAAGCAGGAGAAACTGTCCAGATTTTGTGCGAAAATCAGACCTGCAAATGCGATTTCCGGCCAAACCAGAAGGAATTTGGAAAAACGGACACCACTGGGAGACTCAGCAGGTGGAGGAACTGCTAGGGGTTAGGCGCGTGGTCGCCGGCGGAGGGGCGTGAGCCCCATGCGCAGCGCCGGTGGAGGCTGATTCTGGGGTTGACTTCTTCAGGCAGTTTGTCGAGGACGTCGAGACGGACCCGACGGTGTTTTCAGATTTTAGTTTCGGGCACTACGGTGAAAGTTGGACGAGTTTGTGTTTCGACGTTCGGGTGTCGTGCGTCGTTTGTGTTGCCGTGGTTGTCGGAAGAATCTAGGACGAAGAGTGACGGTCCTAAAAGTGGTGAATTCGCAGCTCTCGATATTTACGGACCTTCAGACGTGGTCCGCTCGGTATCGTGTTCTTTGCCTTTTATTATTGCAGTTAAATTTATTGTAGGATAATTTATTTTTTCGCATTAGAAGTCATCGTGTGGGGTGACATTAGGTTTGGGGTTACCGTGAAGGGGTAACCATTGCTTGTTGCTAGACCTAGGAATTACTTGTTAATTATTTGTCTTAATTTTTTTGTGAATTTGTTGCCAATTTATTTTTCATTATTAGTATTGCACGTGATCTTACGAAAGTTTATTTGACTATTCTGTGTGAATTGTGTCGATGCTTTGCTTGTGGTCGTTGTTGGTTGCATTTTGTGTTTTTTTGTGCATTTTTGGGTAAAATGACGACACATTACGAGTTGTGCATGTTTTAATGAAAATGTGACTTTATTTGGCAAATGTGGTTTAAGGCATATGCGAAAAATAAAATGTGTTGTTTTAACTGCATTATTTTGGACATGGTTGAAATAGACTGTCCTATGGATGATAAAAGGAAAGATGATGAGAGTGGTGAGACGAATTCTGTTTTTGGGTCGAGTGATGACCTGTGTAAGGTTTACTGTGTGTAACCTTGTTATTGCATGTGCATCCGTGTGTTATCCTTTCTGCATGTGTGTGATTGCTTAATTCGGTTGCGTGATTATATGCGCATTTTCAATATGTTTGATATGTGCATTGACATGAATTGAAGTGATCTTATTACTTGGTGTAATTGTTAGCATGCATAGTGGGTTGGGATTTATGGCATACTCCGTTTGCTCTATGAGTAGTGTAAGAGAGTGTGGTAGTGAGAAGTAAGAGGGGCAGCCATTTTCTCCTTTATCTTTGTGAGCCTGTGTGGTTTGTGAGATTATGTGAGGCAGCCTGTAGGGGTTTTCTTCGTTCTCTGTGTGAGCCTTTTTTATGAGTGTTGTGAAGTAACCAACTCTTTCTTCTATTCTCTTTGTGAGTACCACATTCACCCTTCACTTTGTGGGATTTATCCTTTGTGGATTTTTTTGAGCGTTGGTAATTGGAGTAACCTTGTGGTGCGTGGGTCAATTTTAATTGAGCCCTAACCTTCGTGGTCGCCGGAAAGGTATTGATTTGTCATAGTGGGTTTGTGATTCATTTGCAGTATGTGGTATGCCTTTTGGTAAGGTGGAGTATAGATGCCTAGGGGTACATTGGTGATTGTACCGTGGGATGTGGAGTGTGACATTTGGATCACGGTGGAGAGGTGATTAAATGTCTGGAATCCTTTATCTGTGAGAGACCCTGATCAGGTGGAGTGCGAGTGAGGCACTTCTATCACTTCTATTAGGTGGAGACCCATTATCCAGGTAGGTTGGAGAAGTGATGTGTTGATAGAGGATTATCCCTAGAGTTTAGGATCTATAGAGACTTACCAGTTAGACATGTGTTTGGTTGAGTGATTAGTCTAGTGAGCAGGTAGGCGATGAGGTGAGATATGTGTTCTCGAGGAGTGAGCAACACGGAATAGGATAGGATAAGTGTGGTGAGATCTTCTTTGTGAGGTCATTTATGCATTTGTTGCGTATGTGTTGGCATGTTGATTGACTTGGTGTTAATCTGTTGTTCTGTGTGAATATGTGTTGAAAAGATCTGTGTTATCCTATATGATATCTCCATCGCATGTTTATTTGTTCTTGATTGATTGATGTGCTTATCTGTTTCTACTTGGGTGTTCTCGACCTTAGCCCTGGTGAGTATATGGAACAGGTATGGTATGTGTTTCAAGTGGAGACACGAGGTAAGGTCTGTGATACCAGTTTTATTGGTTACCTTGATTGTGCAAGTATAAACTGTGTTTTGTTTGCTTGCAGATTTATTGGGATCAAGATGGAGATTTGTTGGGTTTTTTGATACCCAATAAATCCGGGCTATGATGTTAAACCATTTTTGTTGGTAATAGTCTTCATAGGCATCGGCCGATGATTGAAGTGGAATGTCGACACCACAATGAATGTACTATCCCGACACCCTAAGTGGGCCATTTGAAGTAGCCTAATTTGTTTAGTGTTGCTCATGGCCGGCCCATTACCTTGGACGGCTTTTAGTTGATAGCCCACTCGTTTGTTGAACTTATTGGGCCTCTACTTGTTTAACCTAAAAGCCCACTCTTTGGTATATATCCTACCCGGTTTCTAGTGTGTGTTGAGTGGAAGAGTTGGAGCCGTGAGTTGAGAGGGAGAAGAGAGAAACCGACCCTTGCTTTGTGCTTTTGGGTCTTGCTTTGTGCTTGCCCTCTTCTCTAGCCTTTGTGGCTATCTCTTGGGGCTGCCATACTCTTCACATCGAGTCCTTTGTGGGCTATAGAGGGCTGGAGCAACCGGTGGATGGGTGGTGGTCGGATTGGAGTGATTGGTTGTCATTGTGGTGTTGATTGTGGTTTAATATGAGCTCGGTTTTGGTTGATTGGAGGCCCAAATTCTCACAAATTACTCGAAGTTTCTTGCTTTACATCTAGCAACTAGAATCTAGTAGACGATTCTTTCCTTTTTAATACTTATTCTCATGAATACAGTTTCCTGTTGATTGTGTTTCTTCTACAAATTTACGTTTAATTAATTTAACATTTATGTAATTTAGAAAGAGTATGTTATCTATTTGTATGTTTTTGTTCAATTACCAAAAAAAAAAAAAGGCTCCAATTATTATTCTAAATCAATATGAGCATATTTACATCGCCTCTAACTAATGCTGCATCAAGTGTACTTTGATTGTTGGGGATTGAATTGTTTGATATTGGATTGAGTTGTCGTCTTATTATAAATGAGCCATTTTATGTTTAAACACTCCCTTTAGTTCCTGCTTTGCTAATCGGCTTTATTCCATTTGTATTGAGTTTATTTTAATTCATTTTTTATATCAACTTCGGAGAAATACTTTAAATGTAAAGTGACGTTATCTTGTGATGAAGAAAATATTAATGAAAGAAAAGTTTCGAGTAGAAGGGGATGAGAATGGTGTTCGAGATAAAAAGGATGATGGAGATGTTAGGAATGAAAGGGATGGAATTGATGTTGGAGATGTTCTTATTGAAACGATAGTTTGATTGCATTTTTTGCTATAAGTTATGTCAAAAATTGTTAGTGCAATCGAATCGAAGATCAACTGTTGAATGATAGTTTTATTGTATCTATTAAAAATGATGTAATTATGAAACGTTATCATACTATGAAAAATAAGATAACGAATATTTAAATTTTTTTGTCGTTTTTTTGTAAGTTTGATTGCACCCCTATTAACTCACCCCTATTAACTCAAAATGTCTACGTTCGCCACTGATTATAATTGTTGAATGTTTTTTATCAACTGCATTAGTGTCTTGTCTTGTATTCAGTACTCTACATCTTGTGAGTCCTTCGAGCACATTAGAGTTACAAACATATCCTATTTCAACCTACTTCTTTCGTTGGACAAAACCTTATTACCTAAACTAAATACACTATTTGATACTATAGTCGACATTGTAGGAATTAGTACATCATGTGCATAAAGGTGACAGTGGAATTTTTTTTTTCTTCATTTGTTCACCGCCATCCGATAAGCTCAATTTTTTTTTATCTATTCTCAATTTAACATACTAACAATATGGTACGAAAAAATATCTAGCTGACTAAAGAGAGATTTCATTTTGGCTGGTACTAGTACGAGAAGAAAAATGATAAGATAATGAACTTTCTGAAGGAATGATGAAGTTGTAGAAGATGATGGTTATAGATCATTATATTTAACCTTGTTTGACAAAATAATTTTTATATTACAATGTGTAATGGGATATCAAATGTCAAATGCAAAGAAACTTTTTCGATAATAACTTTCAAACATGTAAGTTAATATGAGATTCCATAACTGCAGTTAAGGGGAATGACATGTTCAAGTCCTCGCAATATTTTTAAAATTTCATCTGCATGGTAGCGATAATAGTTAGAAAAATTGAAAAGGAATAATCAAATCATATACTTTATTCAAATCCTTTTCACATAAAACCTCAAGATCCATCTCCATATTGAAATCCGAAAATGAACATAATCATAAAACATACCTGAATCCATAATAATTAGATTGTTAGCCTGAAAGGATCACGATCTTCCAATTTGATTTGTGAACTTCACTTCAATCTTGATTTCTATGGATGGGGATGTAGAAACCTTGAAGAACACACTCAAATGGGGACCATAACCCATATATTCATAAGACAATGACCATTCATCATCTTTCATTTGTTTTAAATCGGCCCCTCAACAATTTAAAACAAACTTCCGGTCTCTACACTTTAATTCCACGAAATTCAATACCCATTAGTCAAATTTTATCCTTAGTGGATCACTTTAATGACTAATTTACTTTATATAATAGCACACACATTTCAATATGTTACATGTGGCCCCAAATTGCTAAAATATTCTAACAATCTCCCACTGGGCCATATGTGTAACCTTTCAAATGTGCACAACCTTTACGAGCTCAAAATTTTGCTATTATTATTATTACGGGTATTTCAAACAATCTCGTCCATCAGTCATATCGATGTAGGATCAAAGCGATTTTCGTCACATTTAACGTGACTAAATCCATTCAATGGTCACGTACACCCATATAACCAAATGACATAGATCAATCATGGAGTGTAGCATGAAAATTACATGTTATGTGACCCAAACATGTCTATTTCCAACTGGTCCAACCTTATTTCTTAAGTGAGATCGGTACTGAACATAATAACAGAGTGTAATAAACTGAAAACTTTATTTCTGTACAGAACAATATCCAAATACACAAATGTGTCCAAACCATAAAGCAATGAAAATACAAACTCCCACTAAAACTTGATATCCTCATGATATACAACACCCATATGAGCAATGTGCTCATGAAAGACCTTGGGTGTCAATCCCTTAGTAAGCGGATCCGCAATCATGGAGTTTGTCCCAATATGCTCTATGGAAATCTGTCCACTCTGTACTCTTTCCTTCACAACCAGGAACTTGATGTCAATGTGGTTTGACTTAGATGAACTCCTATTGTTATTAGAATATAGAACTGCTGAGTTATTGTCACAATATAACTTTAGTGGTCTTTCTACGCCATTCAGAATACGCAGCCCAGTGACAAAATTTTGCAGCCATATTCCATGATTAGATGCCTCATAGCATGCTACAAATTCTGCTGCCATAGTAGAAGAAGCTATGAGTGTCTGCTTAGCACTCCTCCAGGAAATAGCTCCTCCAGCTAACAGATAAATGTAGCCTGATGTGGATCTCCTACTGTCTTGGCATCCAGCAAAATCAGAATCGGAGTATCCTATGATCTCTAACTGATCCGATCTGGTATAGGTGAACATGTAATCCTTTGTTTTCTTCAAATATCTCATAACCCTTTTGGCTGCTATCCAATGATCCATTCCAGTGTTGCTTAAATATCTGCCTAACATTCCAACAATGAATGCTATATCTGGACGTGTGCAAACTTGAGCATACATAAGACTCCCAACAGCTGATGCATAGGGAATCTTCTGCATTTCCTTAACTTCAAGGTCATTTTGCGGGCATTGTTTGAGACTAAATTTGTCTCCCTTAGCGACAGGGGTGTCACCTGATTTACAGTCCTGCATGCCAAACCTTTTAAGTACTTTATCGATATAGCCCTTTTGTGACAATCCAAGAATACCTCGAGAGCGATCCCGATATATCTGAATCCCTAATACAAAAGAGGCGTCACCAAGATCTTTCATCTCAAAGTTCCTTGATAGAAATCTCTTGGTTTCGTGCAACATGCCTATATCATTAGTGGCAAGCAGTATGTCATCAACATACAAAACCAGGAAAATATGCTTACTCCCACTGAACTTGTGATACACACAATCATCAACAGCATTCATCTCGAAACCAAATGAGAGAATTACTTGATGAAATTTGTGGTACCATTGACGGGAAGCTTGCTTGAGCCCATAAATGGATTTCTTTAATTTGCAAACCATATTCTTTGGGTCTCCTGACACAAAGTTTTCTGGTTGCACCATATAAATCGTCTCATCAATGTCACCATTTAGAAACGCCGTCTTAACATCCATTTGATGTAACTCAAGATCAAAGTGCGCAACAAGTGCCATGATTGTCCTGAAAGAGTCTTTCGTTGAAACTGGAGAGAAAGTCTCTTTGTAATCAATACCTTCCTTTTGAGTAAAGCCTTTAGCTACAAGACGAGCCTTATATCTTTCCACATTACCATTCGAATCCCTTTTGGTTTTAAATATCCATTTGCAACCAATGGGTTTCGCACCTTCTGGTAATGGGACAAGATCCCAAACTTTATTGTCTTGCATAGACTTATACTCATCATTCATGGCATCAATCCACTTTTGAAAGTTTGAACCCTGCATGGCTTGACGGAAGTTGATTGGATCATCTTCCATCAATCCATTATTTTCCTCATGTTCATGGAGAAATACTATAAAATCATCCGAAATAGCATTTTTCCTTTCTCTCGTGGATCTCCTTAAAGGTATTGGTTCTTGAGGTTGTTGAGTTTGAACATCTGGAATAATTACCTCATTTTGGATGGGAGGTTCTTCAACATTGTCTTGTTGAGGTTCTGGATATACTTCTTGATCAATGACAGGTATAGAAACTTGTACATTGTCAAAAGTAATAGTATCCTCAACTTCTTCCTCAAAGACAATGTCTCTAACCTTATTTCTCCCCCCAAACTCAACATCCTCAAAAAATTTGCAGTTCCCGTTTCAAAAATTGACTTAGTTGTGGGATCATAAAATTTATAGCCCCTTGATCGCTCAGAATAACCAATAAAGTAGCTGCTTACTATTTTGGAGTCCAATTTCTTTTCATGTGGTATATAAGGCCTAGCCTCAGCTGGACATCCCCAAATGTGAAAATGCTTTAGACTAGGCTTTTTATCTATCCAAAGTTCATAAGGAGTTTTAGCAGCATCCTTAGTTGGTACTCTGTTCAGAATATAAGCTGCAGTCTTTAATGCTTCTCCCCAAAGTGATTTTGGTATAGTAGAATGACTAATCATACTCTTTACCATATACTTAAGAGTTTTGTTTCGTCTTTCAGCTACACCATCATGCTAGGCGTCCCTGGCATGGTGTATTGTGGGACGATTCCACATTCCTCTAGGTATTTAGTAAATGGTCCTGGACATTGTTCACCTGAACCGTCATTTCTGCCGTAGTACTCACCACCACGGTCAGACCTAACACTTTTTATCCTTTTGTTGAGTTGGTTCTCAACCTCAGTTTTAAACACTTTGAACATGTCCAGCGACTCAGACTTTTCATGAATAAGATATAGGTACCCAAAACGTGAGTAATCGTCTATGAATGATATAAAATATTGTTGACCATTCCAAGAAGCCGTAGGGAATGGACCACAAATATCTGTGTGTATCAATTCTAAGACATCCGAAGTTCTGTTAGCACCTAATCCTTTTATTTTGGTCTGTTTTCCCTTGATACATTCTATACATACATCAAAATCTGTGAAGTCAAGGGAGTCCAAAATACCATCTGACACCAGCCGTTCAACTCTAGATTTAGAGATGTGACCTAAGCGCTTGTGCCATAATTTTGCTGAATTTACTTTATTTAATTTGCGTTTAGTACCACGTGTTTCCACATGCAGGTTTTCATTATATGATGTAACAGTATCAAGCAAGTATAGGTTATCAAATGTAGATAATAAACCAGTACCAATAATATTAGAATTTAAAGAAAGACTAAACTGATTGTTTCCAAATGAACAACAATAACCAAATTTGTCCAACAAAGAAACAGAAACCAAATTCCGTCTAAAAGACGGTACAACTTTAGTGTCTTTCAAATCTAAATAATGACCAGTTCCCAACAATAACCTAAAAATGCCTATTGCATCAACTTCCACCGACTTGCCATCACCAACATAGATGTATCTTTCACCATCATTTGGCTTTCGGTAGCTCAGGCATCCCTGCATAGAAATACTTATATGAGTAGTAGCACCAGAATCTAACCACCAAGTATTTCTTGGTACTGAAGCTAAATTAACCTCAGAACAGACCAAAGTAAGATTTGTACCTTTCTTTGCACGCCATGCGAGATATTTGGTACAATTCTTCTTCACATGTCCAGTACTTTTGCAAAAGAAACATCCCTCTTTGTTGTCCTCTTGATGTTTCTTATGTACGGGACCCTTAGGAGCAGCTTGAAATTCCTTCTTTCTTTTCTTGCCCTTATCCTTAGAAGTGCTTGCCAAGTGAACATTTTCAGTTCTATCTTGCTTCAACCTTTCTTCCTCTTGAAATGAGCTCATTTAGAGACCATTTCTCCTTTTGGCAGTTATAACTGACCTTAAATTGACTGAACTGTGTAGGAAGCGATATCAATATCAAATGTACGAGCAAGTCATCAGATAGCTCGAGCTTTAGTGCCTTTAGCTTTGAAGCAATGTGAGACATCTCCATGATGTACTCCCTTATGTTTCCTTTACCTTTATACTTTATTGAAATCAAACTTTGCAAAAGCGTGCTTGTTTCAGCCTTATCGTTTTTCGCAAAACGTTTCTCAATTTCGGTAAGGAAATCCTTAGCATTAGTCACTTCTTCAGATACTGCGCCTCGAAAGGCTTCCGGAATGCCGCGCTTAATGATCATTAGACTCATGCGATTAGAGCGTTCCCACTTCTCAAAGTTCCTCTTTTCATC
This sequence comes from Fraxinus excelsior, assembly GCA_019097785.1. Lineage (NCBI taxonomy): Eukaryota > Viridiplantae > Streptophyta > Magnoliopsida > Lamiales > Oleaceae > Fraxinus > Fraxinus excelsior. The sequence continues at coordinate 17,577,044 of CM032628.1, forward strand.
AGGTGAACTTTCATCCGTCAGAGGAGTGGGTTGCTCAATCACAATTAATACGCTCTCTTTCCAATCCTTGAAGTTTGTCCCATTGAGCTTGGGAATAGAGTTGATATTAGCAGATATGGTAGTAGCAGATGAATTAGCTGTAGAGAGAAAATGGAAGAATTATGCTCACATCAATATTAAGATTCAACAATCAATTAATCAAATCATGGTAAATCCCATCTCAAGATACCTAGCACATCATTAATATCAAGTCTTTGGACAGTAATATTAACTGTAAGTGGTACTCTTGGTGTAGTGATCAAACATTGACAATAAATCCTGTCAAATAATAAACCCATCTTTGGATTGATTTATTATTCACATGGAAACCTTATAATTGTCACATGTTTACCACCACAAGTGTGTATCAAATTCGGCCAAATATTAACCTTCCTTTGGGCCGGTCAATATCCGCATGAACAATCATACACACGAATTCCTTCTAATATTCTAAGTTAATTAATTTTCACAAAAGAGGTTGCTTTGGCAACATATTGCTTCAATCAATTCACTTTTGAATATTATAAAATTAATTGAGTCCTTTATACCATAATTTGAAAAGTAGAATGCTTAATTTTATTCATTATGAAACTTTAAGGGCCTAAGGGTTAATAATTCAATACTTTAGGGGTCGAAATTAATTAATTCAAAACTTTATGGGTCAAAAATCAATTATTGAAAGCTTTAGAGACCCAAAAATCAATAATTTAAAACTTTAGGGGCTAAATGTTAATAATTGGAAAGTTTAGGATTTAAAAAAATCAATTATGCGGAACTTTAGGGACCAAACTAAACCAATTATGAACATTCAGGGACTTAATAATTAAATTCAGAACTTAAATGACCCAAATTAATTAATTTCAGAACTTCAGGGGCTGAATTATTAAAACCCATAACCTTAAGGCCCAATTAGGATTAACTTTAAACTTTAGGGACTGATTTATAAATATTAACCCTAATTTTAATTTGCAAGGAGGGGCTTTAAGAACTTTAATTTACAACCCATGCCCCCGCCCCCAAATCTTCCATAACTTATGAAACCTTCAAATTAATTCCCAAATTAATGCCCCTTAATGTCCCATAACCGAAAACTTTATTGGAGAATTAATTTACCTTCACCGGCGCCACGGAGTGGCGCCGGCCGGAGCCTCGCCGGCTGCCACAACAGCAGCCGGTGTGGCTGCCTGTTGCAGCAGCCACGGGCTGCTGCAACGGCTGCTGTTGCAGCAGCCGTCCGGCTGCTGCAACAGTAGCACAGCAGCCCGCCGGCTGCTGCTGCTCCAGCAGCCGTCCGGCTGCTGTAACAGCAACCGGCGGCTGCCCAAAAAAATTTTTTTTTTTTTTTTTTAAACTGAAATTTCTTCCCAAATCTCCCAAAAATCCGGATTTTCAAGAAAATTATAGATCCTTATAAATCATGCTATATCCATGTAATAATATACAAAAAACATATTATAACATGCTCAAATTCTAAATCCAAAGCATAATATGAAAGAATTTGATAATATAACATGAAAAATCAAATAACAATATTATAACATGATTAAATCCTTAATAACATGCTATAATACTTTATGCACAACATAATAATCCAATAATTCATCGAATTCAGAATCTTAAAATTCCATTTTTCATGATTTCAATTATGGATGGCTCTGATACCACTTGTTAGAAAAATTGAAAAGGAATAATCAAATCATATACTTTATTCAAATCCTTTTCACATAAAATCTCAAGATCCATCTCCATATTGAAATCCGAAAATGAACATAATCATAAAACATACCTGAATCCATTATAATTAGATTGTTAGCCTGAAAGGATCACGATCTTCCAATTTGATTTGTGAATTTCACTTCAATCTTGATTTCTATGGATGGGGATGTAGAAACCTTGAAGAACACACTCAAATGGGGACCATAACCCATATATTCATAAGATAATGATCATTCATTATCTTTCATTTGTTTTAAATCGGTCCCTCAACAATGTAAAATAAACTTCCGATCTCTATACTTTAATTTCATGAAACCTAGTACCCATTAGTCAAAATTCATCTTTAGTGGATCACTTTAATTGACTAATACAGTTTAAATAATAGCACCACACATTTTAATATGTTACGTGTGGTCCCAAATATTTTAAAATTTTCCAACAGTACTAAAATAGATACATTCTGTATGAGATATTCATCTAAAAAAACAGGCAATATGTCAATGCACATACATGGAAAACTGGAACTCCATCAAATCCGTTCTTGACGCTGGAAGATTTTAGCTAGTAGTAAGGAAGAGAATGCTAATCAATTGGTTGCAAATATTACAAAAATGAATGATGCTGTCACAAATTCCAAAGAGATCACTAGGAGGAGGTAAAAGGCAGGCAAAAAAATAGGATGCTGTGGGAATACTGGAATTTGTCAACTTGATCAATAATATCAACTCAAGACAACTGATATCACCCCTTTAAGTTTAGAAACACTCTCAATACTAACCTCTAGTGCATTTTTTTATTTGAACGGGATTAAGCAGAAACCTGAATGCAATTCCTTCAACCTTCAACATATGTTTGCCAATTGGTGGGACCAAAAACTAATCCTCAAATTTCATATTCCACATATTATATTCTTGTGTCATTATTGCTAACCAAGAGAACATAACAGAACATGCAAAAATCGTGAATAGGCAGCATACAGAAACATGAAATATTATATAAACGTATGATTTAGATTCAAGAAACATGTCTGAGAACACAATACGTGTCATCTGGTTTTAATTCAATTCGTATTTTCAAACTTAAAAAAAAGTTATAGAACTGGTTTTGAACTTTTTAGTCTATTTAGAAAAAAATACGCATCAGAAAGAATATAACATGAAAAGATTTATCTATCTATGAATTTCAATGTCATATAATTTTCTTCAATAAATATGAAGTGAACAAAACTGATGAGACCAACAGGAGAAAGCTTTTTTTGCCACCAGGGGCAGAGCCCAGTAAGGCCCACAGTGGGGTTTTGATTTGGGGGTTTAAGATTTTGGGGTGTTTTGAACCTATTATTTAGGGGTTAAAAGATTTTAATTAGTTGTAAGTATATTATTCTAATTTATTATTTTTGGGGGGTAATGGCCTAATTTCCACTATAATATATTGGTATTTTGGGCTTTTTCTCTTTACATTTAATTTTTAATTTTTTTACGTTCTTAGTATAGTGTAAATGTGAAGAACATTAAAAAAAAATAGAGAAAATGTTTCTTAACCAACTTATTAAGGGACATAAAATAATTAGCCACTATTTGTTGTGGATTAAAATCAGATTTTTAATAGATTTTGATAGAAGTTGATAAAATGTATAGTTCAAAAGTTGTGGATCCTATGAAATATGTGATTAAAATTAATGGTTGACTTTGACTTATGATAAAATCTTTATTTTTAGTAGCACCGAATAGGGGGCTTAACAATTTTTAACTAGCTATATTAAATTATTATTATTTTTAAAGACACTTATTTATGCTAATTTGTTAATTATTTAACAATCGTATCTTAAAAAATCATATTTAAATTTTTTTAAAAATTTTTGTAACAACATTATAATTATATTTAACTAGCCTTATTAATCAGTCTAAAATATTTATTTACATCGATTTGTTAATTATTTGTCATTCATATTTTAAAAAGATCTCATTTAATAATTTTATAAGAGGTCCATTTCGCAAGATCGTTATAAACGGTATTAGATGTATAGTGTTATTTTTTAAAACTAAAATGGTTTCATCAAAATAAAGAGTATGGAAAAATATTGATTTATAAAAAGAAGAAAAGAAAAGTATATATTTTGAATTAATAATAGAAAGAAGTGAAAAATGAGAAATGTATATTTTATCTTTTAGCTGACACAGTCACACTAGTGGTGTCAAGATGGGCGGGCCGCCCAGGCCCACCCGGAGGCGAACCGGCCCATAATTCGACCCATGAACTGAGTGGGCCGAATCACGGGCCGCTAGGACTTGAAACCGATCCGGTCCCGTTCAAGGGAAACCGCCGTTGGCCCAGTTTAAAAGATAATAAAAAATAAATTTAAAAAATATATAAAAAACGCTTGCAGCAGCATGCGCTAAGGCCAAAATGGTCACAGGATGTGACCGTTTTTTTAAAAAAAATTTAATTTTTTTTACTCCCCAACAAAAAAAAATTATTAAAAAAATAAAAAAAGCCTGCAGTAACAGGCGTGCAGTCACACCTGCTGCTGCATGCTGTAGACGGTCACATCCTATGACCGTTTGCTGTTTGCATTTTATTTTTTATTATTATTTTTTTTTTCGAAACTTGCTAACGGTAATAATTTTTTTTGTTAAAAATTGTGGTATTGTGAAGTGAAAAAATAGGAAACTCTTATTCTCTACTCTCTTACAATTTACAAGTTTGAAATCCCTATTTTCTCATTCTCTTTTAATATTTTCAACAAGTATTTTTAATATTTAGTATTTTGTGCTTTCTTTTCATCTTATTATTTTAAAACTTTTTGTTAAAGTGTTATGGATTTTCACGATTTTTCTTCAAGAAATGTCAATTTACATGATAGTTGTTCTCCAATAAATTTGGAAGATAATAATGATTCAAATATTGGATCTTCTCAATAACGAAGGAATAAAAAGCACACATCTGATTTTCCAGTAGATGAACCAAACAAAAGAGCAATATGCACTCTTTGCAGAAAGAGTTATGCTTGGGTTAAAGGTCAAGGCACGAGCACATTGTGAAGACACAAAGATAAACACATGAATGAAAGAGGGCATTTAGATACTAAACAAGCTCAAATTACTTCTTTTACTAATACTGGTGGAACAATTACTTTTTCTAATTTTTGTTATTTGCAGGGTCGAATGAGAGTAGGAATGTCTGAATTTTTGACAGCAAGCGAGATGCCTTTTACTTTCGCAGAAGATCGATACTTTGAGGAGTTTATGCAAAAGTATGTTCAACCCGCTTATCCGTCTGTAAGTAGAAATACTGATCGCTCAGATATCTTGAAATTATTTCATACAACGACTGAAAAATTAAAAACTGAATTTAACAAATTTGATGAAGTTATGTGTTTTACATCTGATTGTTGGTCTGGACGTAATCACAATGGTTATGCATGTGTCACTGCACATTTTATTGATAATAATTGGTTACTTCACAAAAGAATTATTGCTTTTCGCTTACTTGAATATCCACACAATGGAATAAATTTGTGTGAGAATTTATTACATGTTTTTAATGAATTTAATGTATTGAGTAAATTATTTAGCATTAGTTTTGATAATGCTAGTGCAAATTCTGCATGCATTAAACTTTTGAAAAGGACACTTACTCTATCGTTTGACTCTAAATTATTTCATATGAGGTGTGTTTGTCATATATATAATTTAGTAGTGCAAGATGGTTTAAAATTAATAACACCACAAATTTCAAAAATTAGAGAAGCTATTAACTACATTTCTTGTTCAGATTCTAGACAACAAGAATTTGGAAAAATTTGTAAAAATCTTGAATTGAGGAGAAGAAAATTTATTGATGATATTCCAAATAGGTGGATTCAACATTTCTTATGTTAAATTCGTGTGTTGGTTATACAGATGCTATTAATGCTTTCGTTAATTCAAAGCAACATCAATTTTATATAGATGATTTTGATTGGAACATTGCATTTAAAGTAATGAAATTTTTGACACCATTCTATAAAGCAACAAAAACTAGTTCCGAAGTTTATTATCCAACAAGTTATCTTGTGCTTTTACAATTTATAGAAATTGCTAATCAATTTTCAAGTCATAAAGACGATCCATTTTTCTATGATATTGTTTGTACAATGGAGGACAAGTTTCAAAAATATTACGAACTTCAAAATGATTGATTCTAAAACAGTACCGAATCAAGTCAAAGAGCTACAAATCATCTTGCACGACATACATGCAGAAGGAATGAAGCTCACTACAACAAAACTGTGATTTAGCGACAAGATTTTTCGCGACATACAAAAAGTTGTTGCAATAAGTGACTTAACGCGACACATTTTTTGAGTTTGTCGCGAAGTTTGTGATGAGAAAAATAAGTACCAAAAAACCTTTGACAACATAAAAAGTTGTCGTGAAATGTGAGAAGGTGCGACAAATAATAAAGAATGTCGCAAAAAATATGAGGAAAGCAAGGTGTCAAAATATTTTTGGTGGGAAACTTAGGGCGAAAAACCTATAATTCTTGCAACAAAATGCTTGTGATGCAATAGGGTCTACTTTTCGCGATAAAAAATATTTGTTGCTAAAAATTTGAATTGTGATTTCGCGATAAGATTTTTTGCAACATACAAAAAGTTGTTGCAATAAGTGACTTCACGTGGCACATTTTTTTAGTTTGTCACGAAGTTTGTGATGAGAAAAATAAGTACCAAAAAACCTTTGGCGACATAAAAAGTTGTTGCAGTAAGTACCAAAAAAACCTTTGGCGATATAAAATGTTGCCGTGAAATGTGAAAAATTGCGACAAATAATAAAGAATGTCGTAAAAAATATGAGGGAAGCAAGGCGTCAAAATATTTTTGGTGGGAAACTTAGGGCGACAAACCTTTATTTCTTGCAACAAAATGCTTGTGATGCAATAAGGTCAACTTTTCGAGATAAAAAATATTTGCTGCTAAAAATTCGAATTGTGATTTCGCGATAAGATTTTTCACAATATACAAAACGTTGTTGCAATAAGTACTAAAAAAACCTTTGGCAACATAAAAAGTTGTCGTGAAATGTGAAAAGTTGCGACAAATAATAAAGAATGTCGTAAAAAATATGAGGGAAGTAAGGCGTCAAAATATGAGATAAGATTTTTTGCAACATACAAAAAGTTGTTGCAATAAGTGACTTAGCGCTACACATTTTTTTAGTTTGTCGCGAAGTTTGTGATGAGAAAAATAAGTACCGAGAAACGTTTGGCGACATAAAACATTATTGTTAAATGTGAGAAGTTGCGACAAATAATAAAGAATGTCGCCAAATATATGAGGGATAAGTGATGTAATATGATGCAATAGGGTCTACTTTTCGCGATAATAAATATTTGTTGCTAAAAATTCTAATCGTGATTCGTGATAAGATTTTTCGCGACATACAAAATGTTGTCGCAATAAGTGACTTAACGCGACACATTTTTAGAGTGGGGTCGCGAAGATTGTGATGAAAAAAATAGAAGGCGACATAAAACGTTGACGTGAAATGTAAGAATGTGCAACAAATAATAAAGAATGTCGCCAAAAATATGAGGGAAGCCAAAATATTTTTGGTGGGAAACTTATGGCGACAAGCATTTATTTCTTGCAACAAGATGCTTGTGATGCAATAGGGTCTAGTTTTCGCGATAAAAAATATTTGTTGCTAAAAAATGTAATCGTGATTTCGCGATAAGATTTTTCGCGACATACAAAACGTTGTCACAATAAGTGATTTAACGCGACACATTTTTAGAGTGTGTCACGAAGATTGTGATGAAAAAAATAAGTACCAAAAAATAGAAGGCGACATAAAACGTTGTCGTGAAATGTGAGAATGTGCGACAAATAATAAAGAATGTCGCCAAAAATATGAGGGAAGCCAAAATATTTTTGGTGGGAAACTTATGGCGACAAACATTTATTTCTTGCAACAAGATGCTTGTGATGCAATAGGATCTAGTTTTCGCGATAAAAAAATATTTGTTGCTAAAAATTCTAATCGTGATTTCGCGATAAGATTTTTCTCAACATACATAACGTTGTCGCAATAAGTGACTTAACGCGACACATTTTTATAGTGTGTCGCGAAGATTGTGATGAAAAAAATAACTACCGACATAAAACGTTGACGTGAAATGTGAGAATGTGCGACAAATAATAAAGAATGTCGCCAAAAATATGAGGGAAGCCAAAATATTTTTGGTCGGAAACTTATGGCGACAAACATTTATTTCTTGCAATAAGATGCTTGTGATGCAATAGGGTCTAGTTTTCGGGATAAAAAATTTTTGTTGCTAAAAAATGTAATCGTGATTTCGCGATAAGATTTTTCGCGACATACAAAATGTTGTCGCAATAAGTGACTTAACGCGAAACATTTTAGAGTGGGCCGTGAAGATTGTGATGAAAAAATAAGTACCAAAAAATAGAAGGTGACATAAAACGTTGTCGTGAAATGTGAGAATGTGCGACAAATAATAAAGAATGTCGCCAAAAATATGAGGAAAGCCAAAATATTTTTGGTAGGAAACTTATGGCGACAAACATTTATTTCTTGCAACAAGATGCTTGTGATGCAATAGGGTCTAGTTTTCGCGGTAATAAATATTTGTTGCTAAAATTTCTAATCGTGATTTCGCGATAAGATTTTTCTCGACATACAAAACGTTGTCGCAATAAGTGACTTAACGCGACACATTTTTAGAGTGGGGTCGCGAAGATTGTGATGAAAAAATAGAAGGCGACATAAAACGTTGTCGTGAAATGTGAGAATGTGCGACAAATAATAAAGAATGTCGCCAAAAATATGAGGGAAGCCAAAATATTTTTGGTGGGAAACTTATGGCAACAAACATTTATTTCTTGCAACAAGATGCTTGTGATGCAATAGGGTCTAGTTTTCGCGATAATAAATATTTGTTGCTAAAGAAATGTTTGTTGCGACAAATAATAAAGAATGTCGCCAAAAATATGAGGGAAGCCAAAATATTTTTGGTGGGAAACTTATGGCGACAAACATTTATTTCTTGCAACAAGATGCTTGTGATGCAATAGGGTCTAGTTTTCGCAGTAATAAATATTTGTTGCTAAAAATTCTAATCGTGATTTCGCGATAAGATTTTTCTCGACATACAAGACGTTGTCGCAATAAGTGACTTAACGCGACACATTTTTAGAGTGGGGTCGCGAAGATTGTGATGAAAAAAATAGAAGGCGACATAAAACGTTGTCGTGAAATGTGAGAATGTGCGACAAAATAATAAAGAATGTCGTCAAAAATATGAGGGAAGCCAAAATATTTTTGGTGGGAAACTTATAGCGACAAACATTTATTTCTTGCAACGAGATGCTTGTGATGCAATAGGGTCTAGTTTTCGCTGTAATAAATATTTGTTGCTAAAAATTCTAATCGTGATTTCGCGATAAGATTTTTCTCGACATACAAAACGTTGTCGCAAGTGACTTAACACGACACATTTTTAGAGTGGGGTCGCGAAGATTGTGAAGAAAAAAATAAGTACCAAAAAATAGTACTTGTAAAGTTTGATATCTTAAAAAGAATCTTCAACCAAGTGTTAGGTAGTTAATACTTGAAATTGTACTCTTTTGTGTGCATAAATACCTAGATTAGGTGAGTGAGTTTTGTAAGTAGAAAGGACTACTCAGTCAAACAAAAAAATTTAAAAACAATTCATTATACGATTAAACTTTCCATCACATAATATAATAACATGCAAAAAAGGATTACTCGGTCAAACAAATCCATAAAGGAAAATAATTGTCTCACAATTAAAGCAAATAATTAAATAAATCATAATTCATATATTATCAATAGGACATGCTAAACTATTGATGCTGGTTCAGATTGTTGTGGAGACGTGCCACCTTGACTCGATACGAACTTATGCATTAGTGTCTCAAATTGAGAAAGCTTAGCATGCATATCCAATAATTCCTGCTCCTGCTTTTGTATTTGCTCTCGAAGGGCTATTGATTCAGTATCAACCGATGTCAAATGAACAGAGTGGTTTGAGGCAGGTTTTGGACCATGTCCAAGTCCTCTAATGTAACATCTAGATTTTCCTAAAACTTGTTGCATAATCTCAAGTTCAGTGGGGGCATCAGATCCATCTGGAACAGGTTGCTCTTTAATCTGAAGCATCATCTCCTATATATAAGTAAAGAGAGAGAAGAGATATATGTTAATAACTGAATACATATAAAATCTCAATAACGATGAATAAATTGTTAATATACTTACATAACTTGTTTGCGCTTCATCGTTTACCCAGCCTTTCTTCTCATTATAATGAGTTTCATAATAAAGTTCTATTTTTCCTTGTGCGTTGTCTTTAGTTATTGATCTCTGTTGGAAGTAATATGTATCGTGTTACATAAATATATTTTTATCCATAAATTCGAAAGAAAATATTACATTTTCTTCAAGACATGCAACAAATGATTTTGATCCACCACGATGATTATATTTAATGCAGTTGTGGCTTGCTACATTACGCGTAGATAGTGCCTGCATTTAATTCATATATGAAATAAATAATTAACTCATTATTATAATTTATTATTTTTCATTATATTAATTATTTTAACATGGCGGATAAATTATGTGATTATTCATATTTACAAGTGTAAATATTTTTTTAAAAAAAAAATACCTGAAATTCGGGGGTAGACCAATATTGACATAACCATTCCCAATCAACTTGAGTTACTAAAGGTGGGCAATTATTTATTGCCTCATCCAATGTTTTTTCATTGAAATATTTCTCTTTGAATCTACATATATAATCACGATATCTTCTCGCTAAAGTATCGTTCCGTCAAATCAAGCTTGAACTTTGCCTACCAAAAAAAGAAAAAGTGTATATATAAATAAATTATTTATTAAAATATGGGAAACTAATAACTATTCAACAAAATTTTGTAAAATGCTAATTTGTTTATGACATACCAAAACTCGATCATATAATTTATTTTTCTCTTCATTGGGTATGTTGATCCATCTTTTGTAACGGAGTGGAGCAAATGATCGAACGACATAGCCACACTCACTAGCTAAACGTGCTTGCTGATTTCCAATCGCTCTTCCTATTGTTTTAGAAATCTCCAATGATATTTTTCCAGTTGCACTGACGATATCATCAGTGCCCTTGCCTCTTGTAAGACCACGCCCCTTCCTCTTCAAAGAATGGGAATCTATAGACATTAGGATGATTTTATATCAATTGAATGTATAAACAAAAAATGAGATTCTATCAATTAAATGTATACGTTAGGATGATTTTATATCATAAACATTAAGATAAATGATTACCGTTGGAATTGAGAATGGTCTCATGGGTCAATGTGGTTGCTTGTGATGAATTAAGTTGAGGCTGAGGCTGAGCTTGAGGTTGAGATAATGGGGCAGGAACCTGAAGAGGTTGAGTTAATGGAGTAGGAACTTGGACATTACTTGTCTGAGACAATGGATCCTTGCATGATGCCTTCGACAAGGAAACGTCTGAAGGTGGGTCGTATAATGTACTAAGCACTCTATTTTTCCTGCCAATTCTTGTTCGAGAAGCCATTATCTATCAAGAAAAAAAGGATTTGGACCTTTAAGTATTTAGACTTATCAAAAATACAAAATTACTCAGGAAATCAAAGCAACAGAATTCAAAATTTTACTTCCGACATACAATCTCCCTCCCAAGTATTCAGGCAGGTGTTGCGGAAAAGTCGTATCCACAAATAATGATGAGACTTCTGTTAGATTGAATTGAATTTAAGGATTCCAGTAATTGAAGTTGTCGAAGTCTGAGGCATCATCCAGATACTGTGCATTACAGTATATTATGTAGTAATGCGACTACTCATATCAACAAATACCCAAGTATAATTCCACTCAACTGAGTAGAGGAATAATTCCACTCAACTGAGTAGAGGAATCTTAATAAGAGGCTTAATGACTTGTGCCTAGCCAAATTCAATAAATTATTGAAAATTTCTTTTCTAGATCATTTCTTCTATTTCTACCTTTATACTGAAATTATACTTTGGACATTATTATTCATTCCTATTAAGGGCTAGGAAAAACATATTCCAAAAAGCTGCAAACTTATTTCGAGCTCTTTGAAGCTCTGTTGTTTACAGCTCAAGGCCTGGGAGGAAGATCAAAGAATCAGACCCAGTTAACAAGTAGCTAACAACTTGTATTTCTGCACTTTCACGGTGAGGAAAAGTGACCAGATTTTCGAGCTCTGTCTTACGTGGAAGGAGTCTAATTTTCTATCAGCAACAGGCTCTGAGAGGCTGAACAGGTTTAAAAAAAACTAACAAGAGTTTGAGGTCACTGTTAAACTATAGGATAATTGTTAGAACTAACGGGAACAAACACATTACACTCATTTTCATTAGTTCAAAGTAGGACTATAGGACCAGAAATTTTCCTTAACAGAACTCAAATCTTGCAACCTCTAAATCACAGCAAACACATTTACAGCAAATAAAAACAACAGGTTATAAACGTAACAACATGTAATTTACAGTAACTATAAAACCAGACACATTTACAGCAAAGAAAAAAAATCTTGAGTAACAGACACAACAGGTTATTCATAATTTCTGAATGTTTGATTCTTCAAAAAACAACAGGTTATAAACGTCAAAAAGCAACAGATTATTCGTCAAAAAGCAACAGGTTATAAACGTCATGCAACTAGGATGAATTTATTGGTAGAAATCTATTCATCATCAGATGGGAAAACGGATCTGTTCACCTACCTGGATCGTGAATTCTTGTATGAACGACCTTTGATTAACGACCAAGAGAATCAACATGAAACAAAGAAATGAAAATAAATTAGATGAAGAAACCGAAAATAAAATAGATCAAGAAGAAACCGAAAATACAAAATAGATCAAGAAGAAACTGAAAATACAAAATATAAAATTGAATCATTAGTCTCGAGAACTTACAAAATGAAAGAAGCTGAAAACGTGCAGGAAAAAATGAAAAACACCCTAGTAATACTTATAGATAGAGATGATGAAAATAAAGAGGGAAGCATAAATTTTCCCTCCAGATTGATGGACCA